>CAXKWD010000007.1:91661564-92261564 GCA_964059195.1 Ectobius pallidus | reverse complement strand
TGTAGAACCGAAAAGGAATGAATTGACCTTTCAAGCGTTTGAACGCAATTATCATTTATAAACGTCTTTGGGCCTATTTATTTGAATGATGGAGTGATTCTATCAGCTTATAAATTAAACAACTTAAGTATGAATAGCAGTTTACATGCATTTATACAAAATAAACAGCTTATGACGTGTAAAATCTCATTAGTCATCAACTTGAATACTGAATCCTATTTATGCTTTTACTCTATCAAAAAGGGAGACACTCAAGAGAAACTTTTCTTATCTAACAGAAAGCTAAAATCGTAGGTGTATTGACGATGTTCCAGTGAGGCAATTATCGTTTTAGATAAAATGAGCATTTTTGACTCCCGCTCCCGCTTAAACTAGGATGTGGAGTAAAGAAGATGTCCATCAGTTTCTCCAAACGAAGCCATTCATCACAGCTGACAGTGCTATACTACCCCCAACATAATCCAACTCTTCCTCGGAATTAGTTAAAGGACTCTCTACAAGCCACTTCCACAAATGACGTAAATACCCACAGAGATAAGCCTCTCTGAAGATCACACAAGACAGATAATCTTTTCTTCTCCATGATGAAATAAAATCAACGAACGGCTTTCCTACTTAAGCTATGTTTCTTTATAATAAACCATTATTATCTCATGCTGATAAGTTCGCGAGGTTATGGGATAAACAGGATAAAGGAACAGGGACATATACAGAGGGAAAGAGACATCCCATAACGTTGAGGAAACCTAGGGCTACTTATGGGATTAGATGACATGAAGGTACTCTGCGGTGTCATGTAGGTTAATCAAGAATTCCCACAAGCACTTCTTCAGACTCACATAGACCATATAATTTCACATTTTTTTCGAATTTTCTAAGAAGACATGTAAACTCTTCAACCTTGAAGTTTCAGACAAGTGCTCCCCCTTGCCAGCCGCATCGATCAAACGTCTTACTCATGATCTATGACTCAAAACCCTAGTACGAATATGGGAATGGCATTCTCATCCAACCCTCCCAGCGGTATGAAGTTTCGTCTATCATTGCGAACCAAATATGTTTGTTTTTGAATTAAGTGCTGGTGAATGAGATTGAAGAGAGTAAGAAGATGGTAAAGAATATGAAGAAGTTCGTGTATGAAAATTGGGAATAGCAGAACCCTGAGAAGATCCCGAAAATGGTCTCCAACGCATATAACCATAGCCGTCCCTAGAGACGGTTATGATATAACTCCAACCTGAGATTCGAATTTAGTTCCTGCAGGTCCCGAACTGGCACGAAGTCGAACGGTTCGAATAGGAATTAACAAGAAAAGAAACCTGATGTCGACGACGCCATTGATAACAATCACTGCTGTTGGGAGGCTTATGAAAAGCTTGGCCTATAAAGATGGTTTTATGATGTCCACAATGACAATGTTTTGGGATATTAACACAATGAAGATGGGTAATGGGAACAGTCATCATAATACTACTTCATGGATCTGCATCGTTTGAAGGGGCTTGAAGCCTTGAAGACTTTGCTAATAAATGACAATGAAGGAAACATGCCGATTAAGATGACAGCCGATAATTGTTTATCGTAACCCCTGAATTTTCCTCAAGAGGTCAGGAGCAGTCCTTTAAAAAAATTTGAAAAGTTCAAGGAAATGCGGAGTTTTTAACACGGTCCTCCAGAATCACACCACCAAGGGACAAGATCAAGACATCAATAATGCTGTCGGTCCTTGTTTTAACACACCCAAAAACAGCAAAGGGTTATTAGTATCTACAATACATGTTAAAAATCGGCCTGCTATAATAATAATAATAGCAAATGTATTTTTAAAATCTGAAATAAAATAACTGGAAATCATTATAACTTTTGTAAATCCTTTTAACTGTAACAAGGAAATTATTTAAAATAAAATAATAATGAAAGTATGTCCAGAGAAAGGAAACAAAGAGAAAATAAGGGGGAAAATAACGAAAGAAAAACTGATAAATAAAATTGAAAAGGAAATAAAGCGAGACAGAGAGAGTCAAGATGAAAGATGAACGGGAGGAAAAAATGAAAACGAAATAAAGAAGCAGAAAGAAGAAATAAAAAAGCAGAAAGAAGATACAAAGAGAAGAAAGACTGAAAAGAAACAAACAAACCAACATAGAGTGCAAGGTAAATATAATGTATCGAAGAGTTCTGATGTGAAGAAAAAACTTCAAAATGGTGGAGTTAACTATCACGAATACATTTCAGAAAGGTCTTGTAAATGCAGTAAAGAAAATAAGACCAGTTTAGCAGCTATTTTACGACTTCTTTTAAGCTCTGCCGGAGAACTTTGTGATGTAATTACGTAGCAAATATTACATTAACTCAAACTTTTCCGAAGAATAGAGCACTTTAACAGGCAAGTTGTTAATGCCTCTCTTCAATGGATAGTATATTTGATTACCGGTACAGGAAATTAAAGATACAGCACTTAAGATTCATCAAACATGTACATCAATATATGACCAACCTTTAGAAATTACTTGGCATGATTGATGTAGCCTATCCAGCATTTGAAATTTGAGCTACTGGAATGTCGCAATTCGGAATAACCTCTTGCTTATTGTGCCTAGTCTTTACATGAAGTTTCTAGTCATACAAGGGATAACTATCAATATATTATAGCGCCATTTCTATTCTATTTCTGGCTAAACTAACTGGCGGAGCCAAAACTGACGAACACGTGATCGTTGGCACGTGACAGGTGTCAAACTGTGCCAAACATCATGTCAACTGAAATCGCTCGAGTATCGGTAACCTTTAAAGAAATCCGATCAAGGGAACGTGCCAACCAGCTTCACTCCAAATTGTCTATGAGGTTGTTTGCTTATTTGAGGTTATGGAGTAGACAGACGATGAAGTTATAAATTTAATTGATTTATACCGTGATCATCCTGTTTTATGGGCTGTCGTTCGAAAGAATATAAAGGTAGGAATAATAAATGGGCCCGTTACTAGAAATAGGGGTTAGCTTTGTAGTAGAAAAAGAGGAAATTGAAAGAAAATGTATCATGCGAATTAAAAAAGAAATAGAAAGTGCAAAATTCCAATGTGGGAACTGATAATGATTACAAAATAAGGAACCAACCAAGAAGAATTACAAAGACGCACAAGCAGGTAAAATAAAGTAGGCCTACACTGTTATAAATAATTTATAGTAAATTATGAGTTAGTAACTTTGATAGCTGCTGCAGAGATTAATCAATCCTGGGTGAACATTTTTGAGCGATTAAACGCCAATGCCTATGTGGACAGGGGTACAATTACCATCTTAGCCAATTCTACTTTGCAACTGGTATTACCAAATGGCTTACAGCGTCATAACCTGGACATGGCTTTATACATCCGATTTCTGCTTCCGCGACATTAACGAGATAATAGGGAGGATATGATGACCAGATGAATCGGAGATGAAAAGTTAAAAAAAAAATGCTGGTTACGTGTCAGGGTTGAGACAAACCCTGAAAACGTCTACCCGATATTTTTTTATATGCTGAATTCGAATCAGAATGGAGCGCAATGCATGATTATAAGGGTAGGTAACCATGCACAGAAAAGTATGTGTGTGTGTGTGTGTGTGTGTGTGTGCGAATAAATACATTCTGTGTACAGATCTACGGATAAGTTATATAATTTTGGAAATTATAATTTTTATTCTTTCCTAAAAATTAAACGAACATAAAACCATTCCTCACATACTCTGGGATTTAGAGCTTTTAAATACTTCTGCAAATATTTTCATTCCAAGGCTATGTAAATTAACTATTCCATATGGCGGGAGAAATTAAATATCATAAGGACATCAATCCTAAAGTAAACAAATAAAACACAAATTAAATCATAGCCTATATCTCATTCTTCTATTCCTTAATATGTTAAAGTTAATATATCTTTTTTTATATTACGATCCTATACAGTTTAATAAATTATTTTTAAAATTTACCTCATCTTCCAACATAAAGCAAGCTATTAAACCAATTTAATTGAAAAGGATAAGGAATTCCTTCCCCTCAAATACTGTTTACATATAAATTAAATACTTCAGACTCGTTGAAGGAATGCCTTGCATTAAAATAAAAGCACATATTTAGATAGTTTAGTGCATAATTAAGTGAATGCAGTGTATTATGTAATGGTACACATTTCCTAAGTAAAAATAAAATATGTATTTTCTTCTGGGTAATCTAAAATAGCAAAATTATAAGTACTCTCATGCATGAAACCACAAATCATATTTTCCCACACTTAGTGACTCTGTTTTCATCTACATTCTAATGACTTCACGTTAAATTTTCCTTTCCTACCGGTATCTCGATGTATGGTAGTAAGAGGAAGAAGCTACATCTAGATAATAAACTTAGGAAAGATTTGAAGGAAACTGAGGTAAAGTGTAACGGCAGAAATTTGATTTGTGGCATGTTTAAAGAAGAGTGGGATAGCGAAGAGGCGTAAGATTTTCCAAGCCACAGGTATTTTCTGCAGTTACTTTAAGAGAATAAAGTGGAGATATACGTCATTCAGAAATGGGAGCAAATAATCCAGGAATTTCTCTACGTTGTTATACCAGTGGAACATATCGGGTGATCTAAATTTACATACCACTGAAGACGAGGCTTTATTAACACGGTTACACACTTTAATATTATCGAAGAAATAATATTAAATTACACGTAACAGCAAAATTGTTTGATTAATTCGCAGTTTTCTTTATCCGACTTGTGCGATAATTGTAAATTAGTATTTTAATATTTTGATTAGTTAATTATAAATTACGAAATTAATAAGTTGCTATTTATTGACCCGCAAAGGTTTTAAAGGTGCTGTAGTGCTTATATTAATGTCATTTATTTATTTATTAATAGAGGCGAAGTTAAGGCTGTAAAGCCTTCTCTTCCACTTCACCAGTAAAACTATTCATAGCACAAACAATACAAAATTTAAGGGGAGAAAGTGCCTTGAAATTGGTCAAAATACCACTTTCTATTTTATTGCTTAATTTCATAGTGTGAAGTGTGCTTCATGAAAATATAAATATATTTTGAATCACAAGCCTATTGAAAGGTCCTGAATGACAGCTTATGACAGGTTATTTATAGGACGATAATATACATATACCTTATATTGCAGCCTTTTTGTTCTATTCTGGGATTATGTGTTTGCATAGGCGATTCCTTCTTATGTAAAATAAGATATATTACCATAGAATTAAATTAAATTGAATTAAATCGAATGTAGATTACATAACGCGAGCTCTGAGGTGAGTAGTGGATCAACGAAGAGTAACCTAAAACTTCAAAGTCGTTTTCCCGTATTGTTTATTTTTTCTAGCCTTACGTACCTTTTCTCTGAAACTACTCAACCTAGCTCATTAAAATTTTTACAGTGTATTTATGTGTTATAATTTTTTTTTAACTTTCTGGTACCAATATTAAGGCTAATAATAAGATTTTTTCATTATAAAAATTGCAAAAATAACGGCAATTATTAGAAAAATCTAGATACTATATTTTTTAAGACAATTCTCTACAAATATTACTTTGTTGCTAAGGAGTCTAAATGCAAGTGAGAAAAAATTTAATTCGTCCATAATCTACAGTTCTTGAGGAAAGGTAGGTCTATGTTGAAATTGACAAATTTAACATAGGTACCTTCTCCCCTTAGTAGAGAGATCTTCTTTCCCCTAGTTTTACCTCTCCCTTTTAGGGAGGTTTAAGCGGCTGTCAGGAGAGACATTATCTATTTGATCACATTCTTTTTTTCTGACCAGAAGAGGACATGGAGGGCCTCCCCTCAGCCCAAAGCCGGAGCCACTAATAGATAACTAGAAATTAAAATCCATGCACGTTACAAACAACAAAAAGTAACAATGATTAATTATTATGAGATTTGGTTAAAAAGTAAAATTAAATGACAGTTTCTGACATGAGGGGGAAAAGAATTCGATGGATGAAGAATAGAATAGATGAAGAATATAATAGAGGAAGAATAGAATGTTGTGTGTCGGGGAATATGCAGTAGGTTTTGGTTATGCATTCGTGAGGTCGAAAGGAGATTAAAACGACATTGTAAAAAAGGAGTAGATGTTAATAGTATAGTGAAGGAAGATAAGAGAATGGATCATTCTTCGTTGTTTGAGGCGTATCCACGACAAAGTTTGAAAAGACACCTCACACGGTCAAATCAGCTGGTGTTACATAAATCTAACATAAGCATTACGAGCATGCTGAAATCTGTCATTAAGATCGTATAAATACGATTGATGTACTAAACTTTTGACCATCGATTATACAGACTTTTAAAATAATAGTACATTATGCAACAAGTCTGTAATGGCATTTATTAAGTTACGGATACGTTTATGAAATGAGCAAAGCGAATCTCAAAATTTTCATAAAATATCTTAATTTTATTATAGATACGTTGCATACGACTGTTTTTATTCGACCCGAAAAGTAATAAAACTCTAATAATATCTAATTCCACGTGTAATGTTTTATATGAATGAGTTTGATTTATTTATCTAACTTAAAAAGTATTAAACTGTAAATAATAATAATAATAAAGTTGTTTTAATGTTCATAATAGCACGGAAATATTATTATAGGGCTACTGTTTTATAAATCTGGTTGAGGAAGTAATTTTGACGAGTTCTGCATACCGGTACCACTATAAATCAGGGGGTTGTGCGATATCTCACGTAAATGTGGAGGAGTTCATCTTGAATGCAGTGTAGAAGGAAACTATGTGAAGGAACTCTGGAGAAGAGGTGGAAGGGAAGGAACAAAGTTATTTAACTGGGTGAGAGCAGTGCTTTCACTTTGAAATATTGTCTTATATAACATGGCGTCAATAGTTCGAGCCGTTGTAATGGTTTCCATAGAGCTCCAAAAAGTCTTCACCTTTCCTTCTCTTTATGTATATATCCAGTTTCATTCACACGAAATCTCTCCCCCCCCCCCCATTTGCTACTTTGGTCCCCCAATTAGTTTTGGAAAGTTAGAGGGTTTGTCACAAGGGAAATCTTATGAGGCATATCGTCTCTCTTCTCTTTTACCTCATAACCTGGTGGTCGTGTTAGAGAGTTTATGTCCTCTGCGTTATTACAAAACTGAATCTTGAAACTTTGAATACTTCCACAATGAAAGAAAATAGTTATGGTTTTTAACTTAATTCCATTTCTTTCATCTCGATTATGTTAGGCCTATGGAATAGCCTTGTTATATCTGCAATAAAACTTTATGTCTTTTTCATGATTTCCTAATGCCGTAGGTTCATGTAGTATATACTGTCCCGTCAAAAAAAAAAGCGCTTGCTCTACATTAGTTTAGACGGTCGCCATCTTCAAAATGAATAATAAAAAATTTAAACCGGAACGTTCGTGCCAAATAGGAACAAAATCGAACAAACGCGTTTGGTCTTCACTGTGTAACAAACAAAATTTCAGCCAAACAGACGAAATGCCGGAAAACCATTAGAGTGAAGTCAAAGCTACTAGAACAAGGTTGTAAAACAATTTTACACTAGAGAGTGGAAGTGGTCTTAAAAGTATTATAGCATGAACCGTTTGGCTACAGTCGTTGAAAGAAACTGAACATTGCATGAAATGGAACAAATTAAAAAGGCCACAATCTTGAAACTGAAACAAAAAATAAAAATCCTTTCACGTAAAACGTTTTTAATAATTTCATGGAACAATTATGCCAAATGGGGAAGAAATTGAAACGCGTTTGATCGTAATTGCGTAACAAACAAATTTACGGGCAAACAGGCGAAATACTGAACGGTCGAGTTAAACAGGGTCTCATTTCGCGCAGTCAGATTATCATCTCATAGAAATCTTCCTAGGCATGTGGAACTTATGAGAGAATATAACCGAAGGACAGCTGTCGTCATTCAAGAACTGCCATAAAGAATACAGCCTATAAATCAAATTCCACTGACCACCACTTCCAAATTAGGCCTTCCATACTATGTCTTGCCTATATCCTACTCATGGCACACGTTGAATCTAAATTATTAGGCCTAACTATTTTTATGGATTTTTACCTTAAAGACAGCAAGGCCTAAAATTTTAGAATTAGTGCCAGAGTTTAATAACTAGTGTAAGAGACGCCTGGGATGTCTTGAAAACGTAATATTTCTTCCATCTGCGATGGCAGATTGTACCTATGTTATCCGTTACTGCGAAGTAGTAAACTCTTGCGACAAAAACTAAGTAGGCCTACGTGGAGGAGTGCTTCGTACTCAACAAAGCCCTACAAAAATAGCATTACATTATTAGCCAATAACACTAAGATAATGTTACACATATTTTTTAGGAGAGCAATTGTTACCGAAAAAAAGTTAAATCATCAACGAATTATTATTATTTATTATCCAAAAGTTTAACCTTTTTTACCGTAAAGTATATTAAGGTTATAGTTATTTACAAGCATAATATTAAAGCATAGCATATGAAAATTAATTATAGTGCATGAGATGGTTAATAATATAGGTTGTAGTTATTTATAAATATTGTAATGCATTCTTAAATTCTTACGTAATATATGAATAGTACAAGGAAAGCTAACTATTTAGGCTTACAGTTATTTATAAAAATATAAAACATTTCTAATTACTAAAGCATAATATTATTTATAATAAAAAATATGCATACTGTGAGGTTAGTTGCAAGATAGTGCATTTCTAAATGCTAAAGTAATACATGACTATTTACAGTGGATGAAATAGCTAACAATATAGGGTTATGGTTATTTAAAAAAAACATATAATGCATTCCTAGAAACTAAAGCATGTATAATCCATGAAATGGCTAACAATAACAATGACATGAATTCACACACACAGATATAGGCCTATATATATTTACATAGGCTACATATATATATAAGATAGGTCTATATATATGCCTATACATATATATATATATCGGAATTAGATTATGGTTTTATCTTTGGGAATATTGTGTTAAAAACAAGAGATAAAATATTTATTTAATTTACAGTTTGTCAAAACGTTCTACTGATTCTTACAGTACTTCAAGTCATACCTGTAACGGTAAAATAACAGCCAGTCAAAAAGTATGTGTGCGACATTTTGGATCTTCTTTCCGCAGATGCAGTTATGGCTAGGCCTAATGCGGAATCTATGTAAATATTCTCTGAAATTGCCATGTCCAGTCAAGAAATAAGTCATGATAAAACTGGGCATAAGCATTTTACATTCAAATCTGTCGCAGTACTGCTATTTTGTCAGATGACCTTTATCACTGTTCAACTAGTGTTCATTCCACTTCTGAACAATAAATTCTTTCCTAGCCCTTTTAATATGTGATACTGGGCTTAAAGTGTAAGTAAATGGAAGGTCAGACTTGGCAGTCAATTATAAGTAACATTTTGAATAAACCATTTTCAAGGGTGCAAGAACACAATCAAGAATTGCATTTACCCTTAAGTAATTTGTACTATGTACATAGCTCTCTCTTATGTTGCTAAAAGCAATGCAGGTTCAAGCTGTGTTTAAGCTAGTAACGAATTCATTCATCGTACTAGAATCTTTTTTTATCACTTGATTTTCTACCATAGTATTGATGCAATTGCTAAATTAAGAACTATGTTGTTTTCCGTGTTTACTTAAAAAAAAAAACCATTGCGAAGCAAAGGTTGAGAAAAGGTATTCGAAAAATTATATATGTAGTAGGTACGTACCGATGCATTTTGAAAGCGAGATATGCAATACTACAGAGACATTAAATAAAATTTATTAATACGCATTTGAAAAAAATCATTGTTTGATCTAGATCTAGAATGATTAAATATATACCCCTTGAAATGGCTGGGCTGTGCAGGTAAGAAAGAAAGACTTATGAGCTAGTCCTAGAGTAAGTAGAGAATAGTTCTTACAAATTATCTCTACCTATTTTATCCTGCTTTCTTTATGAAATCTTTCGTACCATATTCCATTCTGATTCCACAAGTGTCCAATAAAATATCACATTGGAATATAACGCGTCCGTTCAAACAACAGGAATTAATACGCATTAAGTCAATTGTGTTTGCAGTTTCAGCAAATACGTAATTAGCGTTTTCACGAATAACAATTAGCATACACTCGATAGAACCTGCACATAAGCCTATAATATATGTACTTAGTAATTAATTTCAATAGACGCAATTCTAGGAAGTCGTACAGCTTAATTTGCCACGCATCGTGAAGTTCTAGTGTCATCACTCATGAGCTCATTATTAAATACGGACTATATTAATATATAATTGAAATGTGCTTAGGTAGATCGAAATCATTGTTTATCATAGGTAATCCCACGAGAGTTGACGAATTTATATGATGTTCTCGTCAACTCTAGTTGGATTTATTACGACTATTCCATGAATAAAATGTAACGGATTATATAAATAATAATTACTTTCATGCTTTGTTGTATAAAAATAAAAATAAAAGTTACGAAATCACGGCATACTGTGAATCAACCATCCATGAATCGATTCGAGCTACCTTGGTGTAATCAGTGCTACCACCAGTGCATATAAGATATAGTTAACTTAATTCAGGGAAGCTAACAGCAGAACAGAATAAAAAGCACACGAACTGGCTTGCACCGAATCGAAATTGTGTTCTTAATCAATGTCCATTTCTATTATTTCAATTTCCAAATAAGTTATGTTGCACAAAATAATCTGCTTTCATGCCGCTTAGTGGCAACAGTGACTATCAATCACTGCACACTGATACTTGCGTCTCCAATAACGACCAGCTGGTTTTACCGCGATAAAATACCCTCCTCGCGATTCCTACAAGTATATTGCAAGATAAACGGCCGTGATTGGTCTATATTCGAGGAATTGCTTAACGTTATTGGTCAATATCAAACACACGGCGTATGAGTTGAATAATCAGCAAAATTAGATATATTTGTATGAAAAGTTATTGTATGGTGTGACGATAGTTCGTGAAAGGGAATTCATAGTTTCCGTACCTGTTAAATCATTTGGTTGATTGTTGGCATTTGATCCCAAGGGTCGTGAATGCAAAACCTACCGAGGTAATAGAGGGAAAAGCTAGTTATTGTTGTGGTTATTTAACGACAGTTGTATACTTCTTCTTAGACCTTCAACCTTTGTTAGTGCGCCGGAAAGTAGTCTCACAGTACGTCTTTTACATGCTGTATATCTACAGCTCCATTTCAAGAAACAGCTCCATTTCAAGAATTCCTTTAGAATCTAAGACCTTGCTACCGAAGTTGACATACAGTCTAACGAGGAAGTATGTATATATTCCTGTAGGAGCAATTAATATTAATATTTATAACAAATTCCTTCTTCTTTCTATTACTTTCTCGATGTACTTTAGAATGTATATAATAAAATGTCTAATCATATTTTCTGTATAGTTCTTAGTTCTTAAAAAGTTATATGTACATGTGGTAAAATATTTTTAAACAAAAATGATAAACAATATCAAAAAGTTCCTCGGTAATTTGTAAAGCAAAAAACAAAGAATCCCACATAAAAAAGTTCTTATTTTAGTGTCTGACGGAGGAGACAGATTTCAATTTTTATTCGATTGATTGATTTGAAAAACACACACACTAATGGAAAATGAAAATCTGAATTAAAATTTATATTTACGTATTAACTAAGTGTGCAAAATTTAAAGTTTCAACTCTTCGGTCATCCCTTGACAGGACCGCGACTTGTCAGGAAAGATAATACCTTTGGATCATATACATACTTTTTTGACCAGACAAGGACATGCAGGGCCTTCCCGGATGGGTGATCAGCCAAATGCCGGGCCACCTCCGAGGCAACATGACCCTACACACTTGTTCCGAAGACGCATATGGGATCAAAATGATTGTGAGTACTAGCCGGGAGCCACAACATTATTCTCATAGGTGAGAAAAAAATCCTGGAACCCGCCCCCTACTAGGTAACTTGTCTCGATGGAGAATCGAACTTGGACTCGCTGCGTGAGGGGAGCGATGGACTTTTTGTAATAATTTTTCTCAATATTGATCTCAAACATATATAGCTGGTGAAAATTATGTGGAAATGTTTTTCGTCTATTGGCAAAGAATAATAGTAGGCCTATATTGCGATACAAGTGCCGTAAGCTGTGCATACGGATCGAGGAAAGAGTTTGAAAAAACGATGCGTTTGCGCCGAGTTTTTTCAATTTCCGAGATCCGTTAGGCGCTTACGGCACGAGTATTGCATGCTAGTTTTTGCACGATGATCATTTATATCAATTTAATTATATTAATTGAGGTAATAGCTGAAAATATTGTGTATATACATTACTAGCTTAAAAGGCCCGGCGTCGCCCGGGTTTTTTATTTTGTAATTGGAAATTAACTTATGAAGGACTTTCGATTTTTAAATTATAGGTCATTATATAGGTATTTATAATTTGAAATAGGAAGAACGATTTATCGCACTCAAACTATTCCCTCAGAAATAGCTTTTATGGCTCATAGAGGATGTAGAATTTTGCATCCCATCGCTTGTAGACAGTAAGACTGGTAGGGGTTCAAATAAGAAGAAACATAAATTCCGGCAACAATAAAATTGTATTGTCTTTGCGGAATATTTTATTTCTCACTCTCATGTTACCATAAATCCGTTTTGGGGATGAAATTAAACAGAAATATAATATCACTTTCATACTTCTCTCTCCAAAAACCTGCGATATAATAATATAAACATTACCATACCTCGTATTGTTTTCTCTATGTCCAGGGCAGAGAAAGTTACGTGACTGCATTATTTTCGTGGATTTCATTCTTTAATATTTATTTATAACATGGATTATATTGATTGTTCTCTAATTTGTCAAGTCTGTCATTTATTTCCAAAGCCTTATGTGAAGATTGCCAACAATACTGTTGTCAAGTGAACTGTGATTTGGATTTGATAATTCTGTGTAAAAAGGGATTAAGTATACTCAAAAACATTTAATTTTTGGCATTTAAAATCAAAATTTTTCAAAATCCTTTCTTAGTGAGCACCTACTACATTATGAAACGAAGGTACTATCAAAATTCCAAGTCTCTACCTGTTATAGTTTAGGCTCTGCGTTGATTCTCTGTCAGTCAGTCGGTCAGTCGGTCGGTCAGTCGGTCGGTCAGTCGGTCGGTCAGTCGGTCAGTCGGTCAGTCGGTCAGTCGGTCAGTCGGTCAGTCGGTCAGTCGGTCAGTCGGTCAGTCGGTCAGTCGGTCAGTCGGTCAGTCGGTCAGTCGGTCAGTCGGTCGGTCGGTCGGTCGGTCGGTCGGTCGGTCGGTCAGTCAGTCAGTCAGTCAGGACAAAGCCTCTTATAAAGGTGTCTCAAAATTAACGCAAGATTTAATTTTGGGGCACCCTTTATATAGGGTGTTAATGAATAACACCGAAATATTTTACCTGTGTATAGAGGGGACATAGACAAGCAACTTTTATTAGGACAATTTTGCTCTATGACGTAAAATGTGTATGCTACAGGGCATTAAAGTCCTTAAAATTTGGTGCTCATAACTCAATAATTGAGCGAAATAGGGTTAAAATTTTCATTAAATTGACTTCATGGCTTCTTAGCGATCGATAAAAACCTGATTCTTAACAATTCATCAACAGCTATACCATAATTTAGAATTTTCATAATCTGCAAAATTTACTGATTAATCACATGATTGCCCGCCACTGCATTATGTTTTTATTCCTAATTCCAAACCTAACAAAAATGTTTCGTTTGTCTTTTTTTCCCTCAGAGTTGTAAGATATCGATCGTCATTTTTTACAATTTTCCCGACCACTACACAATATTTACTGTTCCTTTGTTTCCCATCATTTCAAGTATTAGAAGTCAGTGGCGTGCATATCCTTGGGATATTTTATGTTATAACAGGAAGAATTGAATCCATAGAGCAAAATTCTCCTAATAAAAGTTGCTTGTGTATGTCCCCTCCATACACAGGTAAAATATTTCGGTGTTATTCATTAACACCCTGTATATGGAGATTGAAGATACACGTTATATTTCAGAAAGTGATTCGCATGTGTTGGTTGCTGTGGGGACTGAATATTTGTCCTGTTAAAGTCGCCAAAAACTAGGGGGCCTTGGTTCCGGTCTTCCATAAAGACTTGTATTATGATGATTTTACTTACGGCACTTGTGCTTTTTGTAATTTTTACCGCACGGAGATTTCTTTTGTTTTCATAGCAACCAGATTGCGTGTGGGAATGTCAAGATACGATCCACGGCAATAACATTCGCAAGTACCACTAATTAATTACGTCGAGCAAAAAAGTATATAATACGTTATGGTGCGGCAGTAAATCTGCAGGTGGATCACAAGGTACAGATGAGAATTAGAGTATCAATTTCCCGGGGAATCGCCAAGGCAGAATGTGTTGGTATCGCTTAATTATACTAAGAATCAAGATAATATTAGGCTATTAATGGCCGGTTTCTATAAACTCGCGAATTACCTATGGGTAAATTATCCAATGCACAGAATTTACACAATTTACACAAGAATAACACCACACAAACACAAATAATTTAAAGATAGCAATCACATACACTTGTGGCTAGTTTCTAGATAAATGTCCTCTGGGTAAATTTGAAAATGACAGAAAAAATGTTCCTACGAACTCGGGCTAGATCTTTCCAAGGGTAAATCTTTGGGTTAATTTATCCTTTCATGGATGGCTGGATAAAATTTAACCTCTATAATAATTTAAACAATGAGAATCAAAGCCTTCTGAATTAAATTAACTGTACAACTCCAAGGCCTTGGTCATTATATAATTGTGGGTGAAATGGAACTAATTTGACCATGTATAATTTACCCAAAGGTAATTCACAAGTTTGTAGAAACCGGGCATAAGACGCTTATTATTATTATTATTATTATTATTATTATTATTATTATTATTACGCCTATTATTATTATTATCATCATCATCATCATCATCATTATTGGTAGTATTCTTCACACAAGTAATCCACGTCCGGTTAAACGTTAAGATATTTTATTAATATTGCTTTTAGTATAAATGGAGTAAGTTATTTTCTTCTACGTTAGACTGAAAAAAGAAAGAATCAAAAGAAGATAGCAAGAAAACGTTTTCCTGGAATGGAAGGAATTTTTTTTCCAGCACTGTGTACTTTAGACGTTATTCCTCTGAGAGCAACACAAAGCTGTGTGTGCTGTAGGACAGCTTCTGGCAGAGTTTACCAATATCATAACACTTGACCCGTAACAGGAAGCGCTTCGTTTCGAATCACACAAGTGACGGAATCACGTCTGCTGGAATATAAAAAAAAAGCAGAAGATGTAAAAGTTATTCTTCAAATATATTATGAAAAGCTTGGAGATAAACAAGACATAGACATTTGATTAAGAAAACAAAACTCTTTCCTTTCAAAGTTCCTGTGTCTGTCATTTACCTTAACTGTAACATGAAATTAAGTTTGAAATTATTTCTGTAGTTTGTTTAAAAGTGAATAAGTTACTATGATATGTATTCACTCTGTGAGACAATTTCGGACTCAGTCACATTTCTCAGAGTAACTCTATTCCCCTAATGATATATTAAACTGTAACCCTTTGTAGACCCTGAAAAAAGAAAGAATCAAAAGAAGATAGCAAGAAAACGTTTTCCTGGAATGGAAGGAATTTTTTTTCCAGCACTGTGTACTTTAGACTGTTGAACAATCTTTCTCGCATATACGTGTTAAAAGCTAGCGGCAGAAAAAAATAAACTATAGACAATATTTTTTTTAAATACATTTTTATAACACTAACAGGTATATAGAACGGAAGACATCAGGGCCGATCTTTATGTACAATGAATTTTCCGTGAAATAATAACGTTAATAATGATGGGGATGATGATGATGATTATAATAATAATAATAATAATAATAATAATAATAATAATAATTATAATAATAATAATAATCAATGTCGGAGGATAGATATTTTGACTGGATGTACACATAAGTCAAATTTTCTTTGTCAAGTCAATCATGCATTTGACAAAATTTATTATCTGCCCATAACGAAAGAGCAAGGAATGTACACAAGAAAAGCTTAAATATTTTCAGAATCTTAATATTCCACAATAAATATATCTGAAATAGGTAGGCTACTGAGAAATCGTCTCACATGACCATGATCGCCAACTTTTCTTTTAGTATAGAAACTTGTGTTTTACCGATATATTTTCTTTTATATTTTATATCCAGTGGTGACAGAATTAGGTGGTCATGTTATACGACTTGAGTTCCTATTGATAAACATTATTCTACTACGCTCCGCTACGGCTGCCGCCTCCGCTTCATGTGCTTAACTATGTTGATAGTAATTATGCATTATTTAGACTATCTGTACAAAATCTGTTATCTAAGAAAGTAAGTTGTAAAATTAATTGTAACGTAACACCTTCCATCGTTGTAGAATCCGCAGTCAATATAAAAGTGCAGTATAACAGTGAGCTGCATTAGCCGGCATGACGAACGAATAATGGTGCTGGAAGCGTCGTACGATCGTTCATGGCCAACTGACAGACCGCATAACCTCACGAAGCAGCAATTTTAAAACTGCAGTATCAGTCTGATGATGATGATGATGATTATTATTATTATTATTATTATTACTTAGATTATATTGCACGCTTTAACTCCATATAGGACATATTAGGTTTACGTGTTTAGAATGTTTGCGTGAACCAGTAGTCTATTGTAACAGCTCATTCGCGTTGATCTGTTTCTATTGTTCAGTGATGTCTTGTTTTCTGATATTCAGTTTAAACTATTATTATATCCAGTGACATAGCAGCGATGAGTTATGGAAAATAAACATTCCCTACAAATCCGACATTTGGCTTTGCGAATGAGGAAACCATGAAAACCCCAAGTCAATTTGGGCGGCCACGAGATTTGATTTGAACCCAGAACCTCTTCTCTATTAGCCTTTACCGCCTCGCTGTAATGGATTTTGTTGTGTTCATTACAACTGAGCTAAGCTGACTACATTTAACAACAATAAGTAGATTATGGCTTTCTTGTTACTAGGGGCAACAAAAATTACTCATATTTTGATTAGCATGTATGTTCTGAAATTCGCATTTGAGCCGTACTTATTTCGTTTTCATCTTGATATCTACTAATTGTATATATTGGGCAATGACAAACACAATCGGGAGAAATGCAAAAAGTCCTTTCGACGCCTGCAGGAAAGTCGGAATGGAAATTAATACAGAAAGAAACTAAGTAAATGGTAATGAAACGTCAGAATATTGCGCCACAAATTATTAGAATAACCGGTAAATTATTCGAACAAGTAGAGAAATCAAATGTCTGGGAGCAATAAACAAAGATGCAAATAGGCCTATTACTTCAAGGTAGAAGTTAAGTGTCGACTGAAATAAGGAAATGCTTGTTTTTTATGCAGTTCGGAAGCTTCTCGTCTTCTATCTAGGAATCTAAAAATATAATATTTTTATACAATTATCCTGCCGTTTGTAGTACGAGGGTTGGTCAATAAGTAAGGTCTCCAACACTCTAACCCAAGCTCACAACGTCGGACGAGAGATTTGGCACCACTGCCATGTTCCGCTATCTCTCCTCTTTCAAACGAGCCATTGCTGAAGCCCCTGAACCTTTTAGTATCCGAGATAGAGCTGTTTGAAATGGATCTCCCGATTTCCATCCCCGCCAAGTGCGCCTACGCGAAGTCATACGGTTTCTTACTGCAAAAAAGTTCCGCCGATTGAAATTCACAGACACATTTGCGAAGTTTATGGAGAGGAATGTATGGACATAAAAATGTGCGTAAATGGGTTCGTGAGTTTTAACAGGGCCGGACAAATATTCATGATGAAGAACAAGTGGGAGACCAACAACAGCTGTCACAGATGAGATGGTGGCAAAAGCCGATGAATTGGTGCGACAAGATCGACGCGTAACTACCCATGAACTTTGTTTATTGCTTCCTGACAATACTAAAGGTTCCATACAGACCATTTTGAGTGACAAATTGATGTTCCATAAGGTTTGTGCGAGGTGTGGTCGCGGAGGCCGTACTTGGCGGGGACGGAAATCGGGAGATCCATTTCAAACAGCTCTATCTCGGACAATAAAAGGTTCAGCGGCTGCAGCAATGGCTCATTTGAAAGAGGGGAGATAACGGGACAGGGCAGTGGCACCAACTGTCTTGTCCGACGTTGGGATCTTGGGCTCGAGTGTTGGACACCTTACTTATTACTTGGCGAAGACGGAAATTGGGAGATCCATTTCAAACAGCTTTATCTCGGACACTTAGTTTCAGCGGCTTCAGCAATGACTCGTTTGAAAGAGGAGAGATAGTGCGACATGGCAGTGGCGGTAAATCTCTCGTCCGACGTTATGAGCTTGGGCTAGAGTGTTGGAGACCTTACTTATTGACCAACCCTCGTATATGGATGTGAATCATTGTCGCTTAAGCTTCGGGAAGAACATTATCTAATTATCTATCTAAGAGAACAGGGTGCTTAGGAAAATATTTCAACCTAAGGGAGATGAAAGTGGAGACCAGAGAAAACTCCTTAATGATGAGCTGTACTCTTCACCGGATATAGTAAGGGTAATTAAATCACGGAGGTTGAAATGGGCTGGACATGTTGCGCGCATGGAGGAGGAAAGACTTCTAAAAATATTGACAGGGAGACCCCGAAGGGAAGAGAAAACTTGGAAGACCTAGACTTGAGTGGGAGAACAACATTAAGATAGATTTAAGGGAAGTAGGATTTGCAAGGCACGAGTGGATGGAGTTTCCACAGAATAGGATTGAATGGTGGGTTAAGGTCAGCGCAGAAATGAACCTCCGGCTTCCATAAAATAGATAATATTCCTTTAACTTGCTTAGGAATTGTCTGTCGCCATTCAGTAGGTAAGTAAGCAAGCCCTTACATAAACTAGAACTTTCTACTTGAACAACTTAATCTGAACATCGCATTTCTCCATGAATATTTGTGTACCACCTGAGACAATACAAAAACAAATACTAAAACTGCCCTTTTTCCGTAAGTAAGATGCTAGAATCGGGAATGACTTACTTGAGGACATATATCTTTGAAATACTACCAAGGAGGCAGCGTTCTCGAACCGTGTAATGTAATGTAATCTGTTGGAATGGTTTTGACAGGCTGGTACTAGGTTGTATAAAGGAACATAAACTTTATGGGTCGTTGTTTCGGATCCCTTACGCATCCATCCATGCTGGAAGCCCACAAACTTCATACTAGAGAACCTCTTGTACTACTGTCCTGAGATATATAGAAATCAGATTTTTCTTCATAGAAGTTAGATGCTTTAGAAAACGTATTGTTTCTACTCTCAAGTTCAGCCTTTCATTTAAACTATAAATGACTTTCAAGAAATAAATTTAAAAAAATATTTCCCGTTTTCTTAACATGATTGAGTGAATGTTGAACTTTTGGAAAGTTGACTTTAACTTAGTTACGCAATAAAATTAAAAAATGTATACTTAATACCAGAAACTCAACCATTTTATTTTATAGGCCTACCTACGCATTTCTACATACTTCCGTCATCTTCAGGGCATCTTCTTATGCTAGTGTATAAGTCGAAAGAAGAAGGAAACTGGAAAATCTGTCAATGCTAGTGTTTTGTAAAATTTTTAAACATTGTAATTTTTATCACATGACAAGAATAGAAGATAATGCACTTTTAATTCTTAATTATTATTGCATCTATACTAGCATAAGAAGATGCCATGAAGATGACAGAAATATGTCGAAAGGCCCAGGCATAAAACAAGATATTGTTGGATTGTACTGATCGAGCTCAACCGTACTATAACACATATTTTAACACCTTAGGTACGCAAGGTAGTAACTTATTTGAATCACATACAAAGGGAAGAATAAACTTAAATTTAATATTTATATCTACAGTTTACTTAAACCAGGGAACTTGAATCGAGTAAATTATCATAGCAATTCCAGTTACACAAAATTACCTGTAAAGCATAAATAAGAAAATACAGAATACTCATTCAGCATGACTACAACTATTTAAAAGTCGACGGGATGAACCACTCCACAGAACACACACAATATAACTTAACTTAGTATTCGATTTGATTTACACAATAAATGTTCCCATCTCTGGATAATTACTTTTAATACTGCCCGTCATGAATTAACTTTTCAACGCGTTAGAAAGCCATTATTACTCGAATAACTTAATAAATTCAGAGTGGAGATTCCGTTTAGTGGAAAGAAAAATCGACCATATTCGATTACTCATTACAGTGGACATGACCAGTACAACATGCAAATAAATGCACTGACAATTATTCTACAGCATATTAAGACCATTTCCGACTTTTTTTAACAATCAATAAAATAAGTTAATTATAAATAGCTGCTACTTGCTATATGATATTTTTTAGTTTTCCTTTTAATGAAAAATATTTATTTAATTTTTTATTTTCATATAGGGCCTAATATATAAAACCCAAAGAGCAAAGTTCATGCAAGGAGTGACATAAACACATTGATTCTAAAAATATATTAAATAATAAAATATACCTTAAGGCTATAAAAAAACAAAAATACCACCAGTAAGAAACATTAACTATATATTAGAAAAAGAACACATTCAAATGTACAGATAATGTTCAATGAATTTACAGAAATATATTAGTATATAGGTACCCTATTTTTAAAGGAAATGTATAAAAAAAATATGAAAATGCTTTTGACTGAAAGTTATAGCAGAACCGGATACACTTTCTGGCAACATGATACATCATTTTACAGCATGTGATAATATTCCTTTCAGAAGTAGTAGCATCGCTATGTGTTACATGGCTCAGATTAGTAGCGGGGAAATTATTATAACTTAGGTAATATAACGAGAGGTCCTGATATAATCGATAAATTCACGAGCAACTTCTTGAGAGAAACCGGTCCTCGAGTTATGTTTATTGTGATCATTTAACGAATATTACAGAATTAAGCTATATTTAAAAGATACACAACAATCCTTACACATATGTTTTTAATTAATTTGTGTTATAGTAGGCTTGTCGATGTATTACCGGTATATCGATTGTCTTGCCATCGACAATAGTCGCGCTGCATAGGCAATTTTATTTTTTAGATTAATAATATCGTGTTATTAATATTGTATTTATTATCTTCTTCTTCTTTATCTTAGTTTTACCTCTCCCTTTTATGATTGTATTTATTATACAAGATTTAAAATGTTTCACAATACATACCATTATACATTGCACTCATATGGAGCTTATAAATACCCAATCGCTGTTGCTCAATTGTTGTTTTTGATCAAAGAAGCTACATTTATGATGATGTTTCAATGCTCAGAGGTTGTAAATTTACATAGGTTCAATAAATGAGTGCTTGTAGATGCGATAAAATTAAAGCGATAAAAATAAACACGATAAAATTAGGACGATAAACAATTGGTTGGTTGAGATTCCACGCATTCTTATATTGGATTGGAAACTGATTCTCCTATTAAATAGTCAATAGTAAAGTCAAATAGTCCTTAAAGGCATAACTGACTGCTATTAATTTACCGGAGTAACTGATTGTAATGGCCAGCTTAATTATATAAAAATATAACAATAATCATTATAACTATTCAATAAAACAAAGCTACCAACCAATGTGGCATTGGGCGTAATGGTAAACTAGTAGTTCTGTGAACAGTAGACCTCGCTTAAAAAATCTAAGATATGCTCGTCATTGCCATCTTTAAAGGTTTAAACAATGATGTGAAAATATCATTGTTTCCAGGGAAACCATTTGGCTACAATCGTTGAAAGAAGTTGAACAATAAATGTTATGGAACCATTAAAATGACCATAATCTTGAAACGGAATAAAAAATTAAAATCCTTACAAATACTGTCTCTTATAATGACTTCAAGTAACACTCAATCCAAATTGGAAAAAATCGAACAGCGCATTTGATCGTGATCGCTAACATTTTCAGACAAACAGAGGAAATGCCGAAAGGTCGAGTTAAAACAGGACCTCGCTTTGCTCAGTGAATGGATAGCAAAGTGATCGTGCTAAGAAAATGTAGTAGGCCTATAACTTTTTCAACTGATGGAATACAACGCCTAAGATATTGGAGATATAATTTGCATATAGAGTAATGCTCATTGTTTTACCTCTGTGCCTGACTTGTAATCAACATAGCCAACCAATTAGAGAGCTGGTCAAGCTCGGAGGAATGTTAGCATGGTTCTCACCTGCTCAATTCCCCAGTTAATTAGATTAGTCATACGTAATAATGACCACTTACCTCACGTCATGTCCAAACCATATGACGAGGCTTGGGTGGGGCTTAAGGGATGACAGTACAAGATCACGTTAAGGGAATCGCATTCCAACATGGTCTCGCTGCAGCCCCAGAAATTAGGCCAAAATATTCTGATTGTACAGAAAATTCCATACCAATATGAAATTTATATCCCCTCAAACCCATATGTCATGTTACAAATGTCAGGGTAATAAACAAGATGAGGGAAGTCTATAATAAGGCTCCCACATAACATGTTTGCATACAGTATAGGCCTACCAAGCTGTATTTAAGAAAAATGTATGTGCAAAAGTAACCAGTAGTACTTTCAAAGAAATATGTAAAATATAAGCAGAATAAAACGCTGGCATTTAAAGCAATATGATTATGTGCTTGAAAGCATGCCATTTTAAAGTAAATGGAGTAAAATAAAGATGCTTCCTGTAGCGACAGATAGCATTTTAAGTAAAAATAATATCCACTACATGTTTACTTCATTCATACGTTTAGATCTCTCATGAAGGATGAAGAACAATATAATTCCCGCTTTGGTACGAAGGTAGGCATATTTTGTTTTAAGCTTCTCTAAAGGAATGTGAAATTTTTCATTAATCTATCTGGGGTGATTGTTGGGAATATTATTCCTAATTTTCTGCAAGATATCTCAAACCCTGTTTTTAGGGCTTGCTTGTGACTGGCTGAATAGAACAAGCTGCTTTCACAAATGAGAACAACATTTGCAGTACAAGGTAATGTATTAGGAAAGAGTTTAACCAAACTAGAAACTTCAAATGCCAGTGAAATGGGCTACAACGGTGTTCAACTCTACTTGAGTCAGTTGGAGAATTTAATGTTGTACCGGCATATTGCAAGGGTAGCACAATTGATAGGAGCAGCGGCACGGAGAGCCAAAGATCCCCGGCTATATCATTGAATTTTTCATCCTAACTTCACCTTTCCACCTTAGTCTACAGACGGCAAGTGTGAAAGAATTATCATTCCACTGTGACCTACTAGTGGTTTGCTATGAAGCCCGGTCCTTAAAAAACTTACGAGTTTGTTAAGACGCCACTGGGTTGGTATCTCATATTGAGAACGGCTGGTGGTATACCGGGATATGTGAGTTGGTTGGAGAATTTAGTGTAGTACTGGCAGGTTGCCATGGTAGTCAATTGGTAAGAGCAACGGCATGGAAACCGTCAGATCCTGGTTCAAATCCCAGGCATTGAATTTGTCAGTCTGACTTCACCATTCCATTATTATTATTATTATTATTATTATTATTATTATTATTATTATTATTATTATTATTATTATTGTTATTATTATTATTATTATTAATATCATGTACCCCGGCCATTTCCTTGGAATAAATTTTTATTTTGTAAAAAGGAAAATTTATAATTACTTCTGAGTCCAGGATCCTAACAGAAGGAATAATTTCAGCCTTTAATTGTAAAATACAATTAATTATTTTAAAACTTATAAACATTTATTACTTTCCACGTATTGAATTAATATAAAATACCTTGCTACCTCAAGGTAATTTTGAAATATGCTCCTCCCCAAAAGTTAAATTGATATCAACTATTCACTAGATTGTGACCAAGGAACGCAGATTAGGTTAGAATACGAATGAAAATGGCACAAACGGCAACATATTCACGAAGATACCAGCCCAGATATACAAAAACATAATCAGGCTTTAGAATCGGAAACAACAAGTATTCTAATGTGAAAAGATTAACTAAAGGCAAAAGTATTGCAAAATTAAATATTACTTACAGTGAATGAAGCAAACAGTTTCAGAGGCTTAGATTATGTAAGAAAACTGTACGATAACGTATTATTAGCTAGACCTACAAGTAGAAATCTATCACATAGTTGTGAAAACTTAATATAATTTTAATGTAACGAAAATAGAAAATGAGAATATAACGGAATATTACATAAACTAATGTGTAAATAGATGAATTGGTAAATCGCCAAATGCTGTTACGTGGCCAGAAAATTTGTCATATCAAGAACTGAATACCTCGTTAATATTGGGCTACCAGCCCGAGAAGCAGATAGGTCCCGATCAATTTGACGATCCCCCATGAAGCTTCGATAGAAATCTGGCCTCAGGATATCACAACATCAGCTACTGGGGGGATTAAAACTAAGATCACAGCCCACGTTCTGCGTAGCGGAACGACGCAGCATAATGTGGGCTGGAACATCGCAGAAGACAATCTATACACTTCCGCTTCCCAATCAAGAATATGAGTAACTACTGCGAGTACGCAATGCCTACTAACACGCGCCCTCACGGCAAAGAAAACAAACCTGGAGACGCGTTCAGATATACGCAATGAGGAAGCAAGGTAGAAATTATCCTTACACGAACAGCATAATGTAACCCCATTGCAGATACTTATCAGTGATGCCACTAGTGGCACAATCTTTACTAGATAGTGTAGTGAACAAACCGGGGTTGGTATGACGAGAACTTTTCACGCTGGAGCTCACTTATAGACATGGGATTATCACATTTACGCACACATTGACCTGGTTCGAGATCGAACTCCGTCCTTGGGAACAGAAAGCCAGTGCTTCCCCCGACCCTGGTTGTCCACTCAAACAACAGACCTTGTTTTATTAGCAATGGGGCATGCTTTCCCTCATCAAGTCAGCGATCGTTCGACTTTCTTTCAAACGATATAATGAAGCGGAGACAAGTGAAAGTGGACGGAATTTTTCCTGGATCCAACATTATTAAACACACACATACATACATACACGAACTATATATACATATATGTATATAGGCCTTCCACCACCGCTGGAGCCATCAATTTTTCGTTCTATTGCTTAATTTTCCGTTCTTGTATGTCCTAAATCAATGGAGAAATGCGTGTTGAGCTGGCGGTTTACTTCAGCATTAACTACAGCATTAACTTCAGAACTATTTTCCAAGGTGTCCACAGAAATTTCAAAATAAATTTCCCTACCTTTCCCCTGACTTTCCATGACCAGAAACTTACATTTCGCTGACCACAAGACGCAATGTTTTCAAGGTCCTTTGGGATCAAAATAAAAAAGAAATCCACCCTCCTCCATCCCCATATTATAAAAAATGACAAGTTATTAGCTCAAATATTGAAAAGAAAATTGCTTACACAATCTGGGTTCTAGCAGACTGGAGCAAAACACATGCCCCTCATATTTCGTTCACCGGAGCTAGTTATTTTCAGAGTCTATGCCATATTCTTTAAAAAATTTCTGACTTTATCCTTTATTTTACGAAATTCCCTGACTTTCCTGACCGATTTCAATTTCCTGACTTTTCCTGTCTTTCCAGAATGTGAACACCCTGATTTTCACCAGATTCAGACATGTCTTGCGGGGGTCGTGTCTCCAATACGGTATTCACCTGATAAAGTGAGGGAAACCCCGTGAAAATATCACTCGGATCGGCTACTAAGAGGGTTCACCCGTAGTTGCCCGGTCACTTTGGACAACTGTCCAATTTGCGCCCGGTTTTCCACCCAAAAGCCTGAGCATTCTTTTATCGGTTAGTGTTCAGTTATGTTGTGATCTTTTTAGCTGTTAATATTTTTATTGCTAAATGTTTAATTTTATTATGATGGATGGTTGGTTTGATTTCTTTCTGCTTTTCGCCCGTTTTCAGGGGGCCTTGCATTCTCTTCATTATTTTTAAGGACAGTTGAATTTCTCTACAATATGTTTTTTATATTGTTAGCTTTCTTCTTTTCTTCTTGTTTCAAACATTCCTTCTTCGTCTTCGCCATTTTTAAATCCTCTTAAAGGATCATTGTCCATATCTGGACTTAACTAGCAGTGGTTTTTTAACGTCATAATTCCTTATTCTTCGCTTCCTGCAAGTTAAGGCTTCTTTATAATTGATATTAATTGCACAGAAGCAATTTTTCACATTTATTCGTCTCAGAAAAGGCTGGATTCGTTTAGTGCTTCCACCAGGCATTTCTACATGAATTGACTATCTTGATTATGACCTGATTTGGACCTCAGGACTATTTTTGAGGTAATATTAGCTACGAAAGGAATCTTATTACCTAGTGAGTGCATTAAAGCTCTAAAATTATTTCATACAGCTAATAATATTAAATTGATTTTATTGCAACGTAGCTGTATCTACTTTAACACGCAATATAAATTCAGTAACATTATTATTGCGTATTATTTGGTGAATTAAAATATCACAAGATTGACTGTGAACCTTAATACGGCATATAATTGCTACATGTGTGTATTTCATTGTTATTCACATAATTTTATTTGGAATATTGACTCCAAAGGTCCTCCGGAATTGTTATTAAATATATTTTTAAATCAGCAAGCTCTTTCATTTACTGGCGGAATCAATCATCCCTGCTTATAAGAAGACTTCAAGACGTCGATGAAATTTCCAACGAGTGTTTGTGATTCAAGAAGATCAAAGTGTCAGTGTTATCTCACCTATGGTTTATTTAGCTTATAACCTTGTTATCGTTCATTCTAAGCGAAATGTATAGCGTGTGTACAATCTTTATCACCCTTAATTAATTTAATTGTTTTTACAGTCCATTGTCTACGCACGTTATACATTTTTTGGTACCTCCGAGGCCGGATAGAACCACAATATTGTAACACGCATTGTAAACCTACACTCGTTCTATTCCGCCCGTAGTAAACATTATTGAGATAATTCAAGCTGTTGGTGTTCCGCAATTCATGCTGTTTGAACACAAATATCATTCAAGCAAATAATTGACTTATTTGAAGCACAATTGACATTCCTGACTTAAGTCAGTTTGAAGTTTCTTATTGAAAAGGTAATTTTAATCTCATATTAAGTGCTTCTGCCTCCGTGTTTTAATCTGCACGTGTGAGGCCTAATATTCAGACAACAGCTCTTCAAACTAATTTATTAAAAGGGTTTGATATTATTTACATAATTGCACTCACCTTTGTGAATCCATGTACACACACATTATTGTCACATTTTGTCTAACCGCGGGCAACTAACTTTAGTGCTCAATAAGCTCTCAGTGCGGTCAATTTAAGTCATAAACAGTGAATCACGTTAAGTCGAATACTATTTGAACAATCAATTGTCAAATCATGACTGACGTAGAAGGCACCCTTAAGACTTTAAAGGCAAAAAGAACACCTATTAAGTCGAGAATCACTCGCAAAGTTAATTACATTCTAGACTGCGTTATCAATGAGGAAACCTCTCCTCAAGACCTTCTTGAGCTTAAGATTGATTTAAGCAAGCTTGAATCTGAATATTACAGAGTCCAGTCTGAGATCAATGAACTAGCCTTTTCTGAATCCGAAGATGCCTATATGGCAGAAATTGAGAAAACCATACAAAGGGCCATCTCCCATATTAGCAAGCAGATTAATGCTTTCAATAGAGCTGAAGCGGCTGAAGCTAAAGCTAAAGCTGAAGAAGCTGAAGCTAGAGCTATAGCTAAAGCTGAAGAAGCTGAAGCTAGAGCTAGAGCTGAAGCAGCTGAAGCTAAGGCTAGAGCCAAGGCCGAAGCCGAAGCTATTTTTAACCTTCTGAAAAATCAATTCATATTTCAAATTCAAACAGTATCTGAATTTGAAATTCTGGACAAAATATCCTATCAAGAGGCCATTGTTCTTAAGTCGGTGCTAGAAGAATTGTTTAATAGGTATAAGGTTGAAAGTCTTCAGCATCGTAACATTTACGATGAAGAGGCTGAGTTTCAAGAGCGCCAGCTTCAGTCAGAATGTTCAAGGGCTTTAGCTTATATCAATTCTTCAATTGCAGATGCAAAACTGTTATATGAGCCGAATCAAGAGCAGAGCTCTAATCACAACTCTTCTTTGTCTGCACCTTTACCGAACTTACCTAAATTGCCTGAAATTAAGCTACCAAGTTTTTTAGGCGATCCTAGAGCTTGGCTTGAATTCAGGGATACATTTAACTCATTAATTGTTCAGCACAGTCATATATCCAACATGGATAAATTTCAATATCTAAAATCTTGTTTATCCCCGGAGGTAATGACTGTAATTCAAAATATCCCGGTCTCCAATGCCACCTTTGATGTAGCTTGGAAGACTTTAGCTGAAAGATTCGATAATGACAGGTTAATTGCCAACACGCATTTGGATAACCTTTTTTCTCCACCGCCCCTTAAAGGAGATTCTGCAAGCTCATTGCAACAATACTTAGATCATTTTACAAGTACGGTTCATGCATTGAACGTACTAAATACTGATGTTCCTCTGTCTGACTTAATTATTTCACGTATCATTGTGGATAAGCTCCCAGTAGAATTAATTAAAGAATGGGAATCTTCAATTAAGTTAGGAAAACTTCCCAAGTTGCAGGAATTATTCAGTTTTTTGGAGTCTAGGGTTAGGGTGCTGCAGATGACAGAATCGGTTCTGAAAAGTCAGTCCGTCAAGCCCTCATCTGCTCCTTCTGTCAAGGCTAACCTCTCCGCTCCTAGAGCGAAATGCAATTATTGTAGTAAATCGAATCACACTATCATTTATTGTGACGCCTTTAGATCGCTGAATTATTCATCCCGCGATCAATTCGTGAAAAATCACAAACTTTGTCGTGTTTGCCTTAGCTCAAATGGTCACACTTCGAGCTGTAACACTTTTAGATGTAGACAATGTCAAGGCAGGCACAGCAACTTATTGCATGACCCTTCACGGCCAAGCAATTCTCAAGCCATAAATACGGCCAATATCATGTCTGCCAGCCAGTCACGGCAGAAATGTCTTTTACCTACTGCTAGCGTGATAATTTTAAGTAACGATGGCAGTGCCGTACAGGCCACAGCTCTTCTTGATACTGGATCAGACTGTAATCTAATTACTGACAGGTTGTTCAAGCAGCTTGGTTTGTCGCCATTATCTCAGCGTACTTCTCTCGCTGGTATCCTTTCTACCAATGCAAGCGTCTCAAGGCTTACAGAAGTCTCTATCAGATCTCAGGTTACGAATTGGCGCTATGATACAAAGGCCATTATAGTGCCTGAGATCTCTGCTTCCAATTTCCCTAAACACTTTATTAGTACTAGCGGTTGGAACATTCCTCCTAACTTACCCTTAGCAGATCCCAGCTTTAATTCTCCTAAGCCTATTGATTTGCTATTGGGAGTTGAGATATGTTCTCAAATCTTGGTATCTGGACAGATATCTGCTCCCAACTTGCCTACTATACAGAACTCCCAACTAGGCTGGTACTTCTCTGGCAAGTTGCCTTCGTCCCCTCTTAAGCATCACAATATGCCTCCAATGCGTCGTGGGAGATGTTCTGACTTGAATAGGCCTTCATCAGGTAAACCCTTTAATTCTACTGAGTCTTCTGTGAATTGCTCAGCCATCATTACGTCTGATGAGGGTATCAGTAATCAGCTTACTCATTCACCCACGACTTTGAAAACTCTTGTAGCCAATAGAGCCGCTGATATTCAGGAGACTGCATCTATTGATTCTTGTTCTCATGTCGTCTCTAAGGAAAATCATGCAGATCTTATTTCAAGAGGATCTTCTCCTTCAAATCTTTCTTCCTTGCAGAGACGTTCTAAATGGTTGAAGGCTATGCCTAATGTTGCCATAGGTACGCCAGTTTTAATCATGGATGACAATATGCCTCCCTTAAAATGGGTTCTTGGCATCATAACTCAAACTCACCCAGGCCCAGACGGTCTTGTGAGGGTTGTCACGGTCAGGACTTCTACAAGTTATCTGAAACGACCCATCATTAAATTAGCCCCAATTCCCATACATGACTCTCTCGACTAAGGCAGTCGTTCATTTTTTCTTTGTTTAGTTACTTTTATTTCTCAACTTTTAGGATTTATTGGTGTTTTTGAAGATCCAACATAACTTCGCATTTCTGTTTGATTATTCCCTAGTGAATAATCGCGGGCAATATGTTCAGTTATGTTGTGATCTTTTTAGCTGTTAATATTTTTATTGCTAAATGTTTAATTTTATTATGATGGATGGTTGGTTTGATTTCTTTCTGCTTTTCGCCCGTTTTCAGGGGGCCTTGCATTCTCTTCATTATTTTTAAGGACAGTTGAATTTCTCTACAATATGTTTTTTATATTGTTAGCTTTCTTCTTTTCTTCTTGTTTCAAACATTCCTTCTTCGTCTTCGCCATTTTTAAATCCTCTTAAAGGATCATTGTCCATATCTGGACTTAACTAGCAGTGGTTTTTTAACGTCATAATTCCTTATTCTTCGCTTCCTGCAAGTTAAGGCTTCTTTATAATTGATATTAATTGCACAGAAGCAATTTTTCACATTTATTCGTCTCAGAAAAGGCTGGATTCGTTTAGTGCTTCCACCAGGCATTTCTACATGAATTGACTATCTTGATTATGACCTGATTTGGACCTCAGGACTATTTTTGAGGTAATATTAGCTACGAAAGGAATCTTATTACCTAGTGAGTGCATTAAAGCTCTAAAATTATTTCATACAGCTAATAATATTAAATTGATTTTATTGCAACGTAGCTGTATCTACTTTAACACGCAATATAAATTCAGTAACATTATTATTGCGTATTATTTGGTGAATTAAAATATCACAAGATTGACTGTGAACCTTAATACGGCATATAATTGCTACATGTGTGTATTTCATTGTTATTCACATAATTTTATTTGGAATATTGACTCCAAAGGTCCTCCGGAATTGTTATTAAATATATTTTTAAATCAGCAAGCTCTTTCATTTACTGGCGGAATCAATCATCCCTGCTTATAAGAAGACTTCAAGACGTCGATGAAATTTCCAACGAGTGTTTGTGATTCAAGAAGATCAAAGTGTCAGTGTTATCTCACCTATGGTTTATTTAGCTTATAACCTTGTTATCGTTCATTCTAAGCGAAATGTATAGCGTGTGTACAATCTTTATCACCCTTAATTAATTTAATTGTTTTTACAGTCCATTGTCTACGCACGTTATACAGTTAGTCCATTTCGGTTTTTTAGAAATCGCCTATTTCCTATTGCTTTTGACATCTATTACATGTATAGAAACGTAGTACTGTATTTCGAATAAAAACTGTGGAAAACTAGCAAAAATTTATTCGGTGGACAGAGAACGATTCTAGTGCTGAAAGCTAGGCCGCACTGGACTACAAAAACGATTCATGAATCCTTATCCATTTTACTTCCAAGAAACATATTTATCAAACTTGGAACTTGGCATAGTGCTAAAACGTAAGTATTCGGCATCTATTATATAAATATTGGTAAGAATATACTCATGTCCCATCCATGATTGTATTTATAAACGTGTACAATTTATTTTAAATGGAAACCTGGCTGTGACAGAATGAAGCTAGACTAATTTAAAACCACGCCACATCAGGATACAGGCGTTGTTCATTTGTGCTAGACCGAGCTGGGGAGAAATGCATAATAGTAGAGAAAGAAACAAAAAAATAAATAAATCGCAGAAACAGAGCAGTGGTGAGGAAACCAGTAGAGCGGTCCAATATTCTGATGGCATTCTCTTGTATCTGCGATCAGTGGAGCAAATGCGAATCCAAAGGCGTCTCTTGTAGTGTATACCGGCACATTCCTACTTTCACAATGCGATTTCATCCCATCTGCCAACTTGTTGTCAGTGTTTCTCTGTCCACTTTATCGCATCAACACTATGTCTCGCATTTCTCATAATCCCAACTCATACCACAACTCTCGATTTTACATGGAAAAGTTAAAGCATAATAAAGCTCAGAGCACGGAATTTTAGTTTTCTAATTTACATTCAGCTTTGAGAGAAACTATTTTATAAACCTTCGTACTGTTACGGTTCAAAGCTCGATATCACATTTGTAGGTTAAATATTCGCAGAATTTCAGGGAAGGCATATGCATGTTCATTCAAGTCTTTGAAATGGAACACATTTTAATGTAGTGTGTCCACAGAAATTTCAAAATTAATTTTCCTGACTTTCCATGAACATAAACTTACATTTCCCTGATCAAATATTCAGTATTTTCAAACTTCTTTGTAAACAAACTAACAAAAAATATAACCTCCTCCATCCCCATAATAAAAAATAAGAAATGATTAACTTAAGTACTGAAAAGAAAATTGCTTCTTAAGTATGGGTTACAGCAGACTGGAGCAAAACATATACCTCTCACGTTTCGCTCGCTGGTGCTAGTTATTTTCCCTAGCTATTCAGTATTTTTTAAATCTTCCCTGACTTTTCTCTTTACTTTACAAAATTCCCTAACTTTCCCTGACCGATTTCAATTTCCCTGATTTTCCCTGACTCTTCCTGACTTTCCAGAATGTGGACACTCTGTTAATGAGAATATTTTAGGGGAAAAAATCCTCTGACAATTGGATAAACGCATAATAGGGTTTTAGACATGTGATTGCCACCAGAACATGATTTTGGGGGGCTAAGGGTCTGGATAAAATAAGTTTTAAAAGCACAATAAAGCATAATTTAAAAAAATAAAGGATCTAAAATTGAAAATATTTCCAGCAACTACGTACGTAAATTTTAATGGTTTTAAGGTCAGTGCAGAATCTAAATCAGAACAGTTAACATTCTATTGATCACCAGCATGCCAAAAATTGCTGTAAATGCAATTAAAAGGGTCCATGAGTTTCCCAAAGATTTTGGGGCTGAACATAGGCTATATCTTATGCTCGCAGTGCATTAATTTTGAAAAGTTCATTGTGCAAAAACATGTGCAAAGATTTAAACATAGATCTTGAAAACAGAATGATGGCCATGGTTCAACTTCAAGCGGTCTTAGCAGCATACGTACCCGAACTAGGTAGAGCAGCATGTGGAAGATACACGGGATAACATGAAAGAAAATGGTCAAAGCATTCACCTAAAACTTCCAATTGCTCAACCTCAAGAGTATGGTACAGAGACTGAGAGTGACAGAGATTACTAATTTTCATTCTAGGCTATAATATTTTTTAAGATAAACTGACGGTACTTTACTCTCACAAAAAATATGTAAGATATAGAATTTTATTTCTGTGAAAGTAATACGTTATAAAAATTAATGCATAGGCCTGATAATGCATAATTATCAAATAGATAAAGCATAATTATTGAAAAATAAAGCAAAATGTTAGTGGTTCTGGTTCTGTGTCTTGCTGAAATAGTGTAATCGCTTTAAAATTTCTAATGGAAATAAGCGATGTGTATATCGGGTACGGTGCCATAATGAACTAAGATCAAATGTTCACCCTATCGCTCTCCCGCAGCCGGCCCGGGTTTGATTTGACACATGTCATCTTGAGAGCATATTATGCTGGCGTAGAGGTCTTATTTATTTATTTATTTATTTATTGTATCTCCAAGTCTTTGTGAACCCTATTTTGCAAGAAAAGGCACGTTAGGGTTATAGCTTACACAGCAATACATACAGTAAAATATAGAATATTAATTACATATGGTTGTTAGATACTGCATAAAATGATAATAATAACATTGCTTCGTGGAAATTTTTTGACACATGGAAATTCCGTCATAATCTTCCAAAAGCAAATTTTAACGATTAATAATTAAAATGACATTGTCTTTTATTCTTAAAGCTTCTAAAGGCAGCTGTTAAAATTCATGAAAAAGCAGGAAGGAGTAATGTCAGTAATAGCTTTTCAATAAAATTTTTAAAGCTTTTAATTGGTTTATCATAACGACAAGAACATAAGACAATGTCATTTTAATTTTTAATTATTAATACATCTATATCAGCATAACAAGGTGTCATGAAAAATACATGTGTGTTGAAAGGCCTAGACGGCAAAAGCATTGCTGATGGTACGAATTATACATTTCTATTTTATATTATGTAACTACACGTATGAATGTGTATCAACCTAAGGGTATTTTTCAATCCGGAAGTGTTGTATTTAATAAATACTTTGGGTAAAAAAATATTTAAAATATTTCAGATTAAAAGTAATAGATCCTATTCTGATACAGAAATATATATAGCCGATTCATAACAGTTGAAAAATGTGTCATTTTAACAATAACTTAACAAATTTAACATGTTAAGAAATTACTTTGATGCAGGAAATAAATTCATACAAACAAAAATAATTATCTTATATGATATCTTATATATAGGGGCGGTTTTTTATGACCTAAAAAATAGGATATATGCATGCATTTATGACCTAAAAATATTAAAATATGACCAATAAAATTTAAAATATGACTTTACCACTTACACATTATATATATTTTTTCTAAGTTTCATTACAATTCATTTTATTAAAATATAAGTGATACAAAATTATTTAAAATATCTGTAAATTCTCAAAAAGTATCAGCATAATGCAAAATTTACAAAATATATTAAACTTCAAAATTTCTTTAATATGCACACAAATATGCAAAAAATATGACCTAAATATGCATATTTATACTAAATATGCTACAATAGTTGAAAATTTCCTAAATATGCAGTTATATGCATAATAAAAACCTAGCCATTTTCCCCAGGATGCTTGGAATCGGGTTTAAAACAGTCGGAAACCTGAAATAATGCAATGGGGAAAAATATGACATGTCATAGAAATCCTCCCCAACCCATATACAAGCAACGCTGCATGATTCATGTCTCATGGGGATGGTTATATCCATATAGTCCATGCACGAAAGGTATTAAGTGCACTAAGATTCCCCACAATTATGTCGTATGTAACTAACCTTATGTTGATGGATATTCTATTTACACAATGAGCGATGGTAAGGTTATTTCTATCGGTTGGCTACAATAATTATATTGATTATCGTTGGATTCTATGTTTATTTCCTTAACCTTTTTCACTGACGTATATATTCTTCGTCTTTCTATCTCATTCGTAGTTCTACCTCTCCCTTTTAGGAAATACGTGACCGAAGAACAAGGAGAGGGATTTCTATTGATCATATATAGATATTTTTTTTGACCAGATAAGGTCATGGAGGGCCTCTTCGGGTGAGGGGTAAATTCGTTGACACCTTAAAAAAATTGTATAAAAGAAGAGGTATAAGGTTAATATAGTACTTTATTTAAAATTTAAGATTTTTATTCATGTCTTACGATTGTCATTTAGGGAGAAAAGTTATTTTACTGAAATGTTTCTCTATGATTCTAAGCTTACAGCCCACTGATGATTTTACTTGACGGTTGCTTATATTATTATCACATATATTTATTTGGCTTTGAAAATATTAAAATATAACATTTGTATTAACGTTGAAGTTCTTCATCGATATGTACATTAAAATATCTCTAGAAATGTGTTACGAGTGATAACTCATTCATAAGTAATGACTCACCTTTCTCATAGACTGAGAGCGGTTTACAACTGAAGTAATACTAGATAATATGCAGTATTCTATAATATTTTAAACTCTTCTGATACATTGCTATATTTTCATTTGTGTAAGTTATACATGGATCTGGATCTGGAATCCTATATCCCCTATGTTGGGGCGAAGGGCCTCCAAGTGGAGGTTTCTGTTACACGGTCCCTCCCCAGCTTATAGTTCCTCCCGGAGGACTCCGTGCCCAGGATTTTACGTCCTGAAAAACCCATCTACCGCGGCCGGGTTTGATCCCGTGACCTTCGGATCTAGAGGCGGGCACGCTACGTCCTGACCATCGCGGCCGACAGTGTATACATAAGAATGTATTAATTATTACTGAGCTAAATGATCAGTTTTCCTGGGCACCTGTCAAAATGGGTGAAGTGTCGAAGCTTCTCAAGGGAGATAGTTTAGGTAGTTATTACAGGAATATCCTTTATTATATGCTACACATTTACAACTTCAATCAACATTCCTATTCAAATGTTGCTGTGCAACACAGCATACATTCCAATGTACTGCGATCACAGCACTAGGATTACACAGTATTACATCTAAGTGTCATCAATCCACCAGGTGTCCAATCCGAGAGGTCTCCAAACAATCACATGTATTGCATCCCACATAAGGAGGCACTTCTCGTAACAGCTTCATCCTCAATACCAAGCGTTCACACTTGAGTTTAAAGCAGGGCACATCTGTATCATGATATCACAATCCCAGCATGATCGTACGTGCCTACACGTAAAGTTTCTAGGCCCATTTAAATAATTTTCAAGTTAAATATTAATTTTGAAAAGGAATTACCGTACTACTGTTTGTTTGATTTTTAGAATTAGTGTATTCGTTTTCTCTAGTTGTCGGCCGCGGTGGTCTAGAGGTAGCGTGCCCGCCTCTAGATCCGAAGGTCGCGGGATCAAACCCGGCCAGGACGTAAAAATCCTGGGCATGGAGTCGGACTTTAAGCTGGGGGGCCCGTATTTACGGCACATAAAAGAACTCCAAGCCTAAATTAGAGCATCTGGACAAAATTTCTCGTCTCTTTCACGTCCAAGTAATACCTTTCAGGAGTGGGGTTGAGAGGCGATGGGCTTACCACCTGTCCCTCTGCCCTCTCTCGGAGAATAAGCATAACAAAATTCAAATAGGTAACAGAAACCTCCACTTGGAGGCCCTTCGCCCCAACATAGGAGATATAGGAAATAAGATACAGATACAGATTTTTTTCTAGTTACCTTTTACCTTGAATTACCTGAGCATTATTAATATGAGTTCGTATTCTGGGAAGGTGTTAAGATTACAATTCATTTCTATAGCACACACACACACCCACACATATTATAGTCTATATATATATACATTTATATATATATTTATATATATATATATATAGATAATGGCTATCTGTGCATGCCTACATAAACTGCAAATATATGTTAATAAAATATCTAACAGATCTTCAGTATTAGTTACGAAAAAAGTTATACACATTTTGCTGAATAGCAATAAATGTATCGATACGAATTGGTCTTGAAATTACTAACATCCATATGGAACTAAGTTAGTATTATGTAAAAATCTCGAATTTATTTGATTTTTATTTATTTATTTGTTTATTTATTTATTATTACAAATATTACAACATTTTCTATTACAAAAAAGAAAATAAAACACAAAAAGTGAAACTTACAATTAGCTATTGAGAAAATAACCTGGATGAGCAAGACTGCTCGTGCCTGGGTGCAATATCGAACAGTGAAAAAAGAGAAGAGGCAAAAACAGTGTGATATATGTTATGAAAATGGAATGACAATATTTTAAAAATAAAGACTTAAATAAATTAAATATTATATTAGGTACGTAATAATAAATACTACGAAATCAGTAGAATTACCACTAAACAGTGTTGTAAGTACGATTATCACTAATTAAAAGTACTGAATTTACTTATAGATTATATTATATGATATATATATATATATATATATATATGTGTGTATGTATATACACGAGTGTATTTCGCATACCCTACGCTTACGAGATTGTTATTTCAAGTTAAATTAAGTTACTTAAGTATTGTTTCCACTTAACACTACGGCACCTACAGAAAAGAAACAAGTGAGACGGGCAAGGCGAAATCACATTCGGGGGGGGGGGGGGGTTCCCTTCTTGAATACTTGTGGACGGTCAATCGATATATACGATATATGTATATATCTTCCCTTCTCTATAGGTATTGGGTTTTAGGACACACAAAATAATGGAAGGTAAATAGATAAAGAAAATATACGGGGCAAAAGATGTGATTGTGCCAATAATGCCGAACCAGGTATGATTACAACACTTCAAACTGAGGATTCAATTGGATTGATGGATTTAAGTGATGAAACAAAGGCGACCAAAATGACGGCATCTCATGGCCAAAAAATATTTTATGGCAGGTAAAGGAAATAACATATTTTTTATTCATCGTGCCTTTTGGGAGTAGCCTACATTTAGGTGAAAATAAATTAAAGACGAAAATAAACAAAACTAAAACTAAAACAAATTTAGAATAACGTAATAGAATGTTGGTTATAAATTATTACGTCGGATCATTTACTATTCAACTAAACTCGAATCATCTAACTGTACTTAGTTGTTTGAATAAAGTAATAAATCTTGACGACTTACAGAAAAGTATTCTAGGTTATATAAATAAATTTCTCATATAGTAACGAAAAGTCCACAGAGTGAGAAGAAAAGCTATAGAAGAAAATTACTATTTCCGCTGAGTAAAACAGTGAACGAACTTCATTCCGGAGCTTTGAGCAAACGTAACAAACCAGAATAAAGCAAGGATAACCTCTTCTTTCAATCCTTCATGCACGGTTTACTCTTTACACACGACTCTTGTGGCTAACATGAACTGAACACACTCGTATAGCTCTCTACTTCAGCAGATCACTTTGAAACTAGACTACATAGAGATGACCAGATAAAAAAAGATACAAGATGCACTCAATTTTTGCCTCCCGTCCATTAAATGTTTTATTGAATGGTAAGAATGTTTTAAGTGTGAAGGTTGTTTTTATCACCATACCATTTTGTGGTCATAGCGGAAACAATGGAAAAGTGCATCTGTCAGTGCGATAGCAAAGAAATAAATGTTGATAAAATGTACCTAAGTTATGTTTTATTTGGAGTTAAGATATGATCCAAATCGGGCAAGTAGAGGGTGTCCAGGATTTAAGTATCTATTTAGTTGAAAGACTGATTTTATTGGCAATGTTTTTCATGTAATAAGTAACATTACTTTCAACATATTCACCACCTTAAATCGTAATTCACTTCCCATCTTTCCATAGTGACTTTACTAGTTCTGAAGGATTTGTGGTCTTACGGCAGCGGCAGCTGTTTTGGTAATGAATCGGACAAATACACATTTTTTTAAATTCCCAGACAAAGCAGTCCTTTAGCATGAGGATCGGTGGACGCGCCATCTACTTCTGGAGTCTACGCATCCGATGTGCAAATTGTTTTATCTATGATCCATCTCGATGGAATCGTAATTAAATTTCATCCTAATGTCATCATACGGTGACCTTCCAAATTACAGCAGATATCCTTTCCAGGATGATGAACGTTATGTAGATTCACTTAGGAGTAACAAAAAAAAATTAAACTGCTGTCACAAAGTAAGTGTACGAACTCCAGCAGAAATCCACAGGTACCATATAGGCTACACCTTACACCTAAAAACTCTATTTCTGTAAAACAGATAATTTCTTTACACAATTCATAAAGGATGTCAGTCTACTGCATCTTGTAAGATTTTTGTACAAATACGTATTATACGTGTTTCCACAGAGCAAAAACAAAGAATGGTTATCTTCAGGTGGCCTATGATACACCGATTCAGCAACGGACTATTTTAATATATCGTGTTGGAGAACTTTCAATTTGTTTAGAGACTTTTAAACTGCTTATTACAGTCGCATCCGTAGAACCTTCTAACCGTTTGGAAACAAAGAAACTAGGTTTGTTCGCAAAACAGTCAGAAACCAGGAACACATCGTTCGCGCATGCGCTCTTTCTCCACACGCGTTCGCAAAGCGAGAATCCGTGATTCTGATTTCAGTCTTCTGTTCGCAAAGTTCTCACGGACAGTTTCTGTACTATAAGAAAAATTTGCAGGCTCTGCCATGAATTGTTATCAGAGACATGCGCAGTAACCTATTTTCACTCGCCTGACTCCTCCCTCCAAAACCTTGCGCCAGATTTATAAGCATAGGCTACTTATATGTATGAATAATGTAAGATAATTAAAAGTTTCCCAAAATATAGTTTATATTGCCGATATATATTGCATGTATAACATGTTAAAGGGAAATATATATTTTTTTTTGCATATCATATCGATTAAACGCAGAAACTATCGATTCCAAATTATTGTAACTGTTCGCAAAGTGCAAATCACGGGTAAGTTACAGACTGGACATGCGCAGTACAACAAATTCTCAAGCAGTCACGGATTTGCTTTGCGAACAAACCTACTGTAATTTACATCTAATGCGATAATAAAGCACTCCTGTCGACAGATATGAATACCAATGCCCAGTTTCCTCAACATATGTTACGCTTTATCAGCATGTTACAGTGGTTAAGTTCAGTTTAGACCCTGTTAAAACAATTCTTATACAATCACAAAGATTCAGAAGATTCATTTTAACACTTCATCCCTAGAGACAAGGTACAATTTACACATCTCTTATGTTTACATTGTTAAAGTCTTTCAATACTAGAATAATGACAGCAAATAAAGATTTGAATTTTCATAAACATTGAAATATATAAAAAATTATCAGAATATTAAAGCATTTTTTGTAGTGTAACAGTGATTTCTACATGAAATTACCCAATAAGAGCTAAAATTACTATATTATTCAGTTTCTGAAGGTTTAATTGCAAATTCTTTTAAAGCATATATTTAGAAACATTCCTTTCCTCGCTTCTAGCTCTAAAGAAGGACTTCTTCTAGCAAGATACCAGAATAAAGTATAATTATGTTATGCACTATGAATTTTTAAAGACATGTTCATTTTTCTCTATGCATATAGCCTTCCGGCATTTCATTTCTCCAATCCAATAGCAGAAACTTACATAGAAACTCACTCTCAAAAATCTTTCACTATCTTCTTTATTCTTATTGTTTCTTACGTTTATTTCTGTTCCTACTATTCTTAGTTTGCCATCTCACAAGCAAGGGGAAAAAAAAGACTGCCTTAAGGTTATATCTGATTCTCGGTTTTGTGGATATATATGGAAAAGTCTTGTTTGTTTACTCAAGAGGACATATTGACTGCCGCCAGGGGCGCTATGGTAGCAGGACACGGGCATCAGAATGACGTAGTCTCCACAAGTTCAATAGGGCCCGAAAAGTGTTTCTTGAATATCATCTGAATATCTTTAAATGTGTTGTGAAGTCTGTGCCCATGATGAATAGCAATAGATAACATGAGAACAAAGAATGCGTCCGTTCACAGCCCTCCAAAGAATAGAAGTCCTATCCAATGCATATCAAATAGCCTAAGCCGATATTGAATAGTATACAAATAAAAAAACAAATTTACAAATATCTGTGACAATGTTTTGAGGACACCCCGAAAGAGTGAGGAGAAACAATTCTATAAATATTTTATTTGAGAAAATGTTTTGGGATGAATCCCAAAGGAAAACAGAGTGATGTAATTCTGGAGATGAAATGATGGTTAGGTTCTCCATCGAAATCTTAACAGATAGCAAATCGTAACAGATAGCATTTGAAAACCCGTTCGAGCTCTATATGGAATAGAATGTTTATTTCATCATCCATAAACATACATATAGGAGCTCTCGGTTACATTTCTGCTTTGCCGCAGAGCCCCTTAATTGAAAGAAATATTACATACTTACTGTTACGATAAGTAATCTCTTGTTTAACATTTTTTTAAAATATCCATAATTTTTTTCGTGTTTATTATTTACTTCCCTCTCCTTACCATTGCATGCCAATAAATATAGTTCCATCTCTTATTCTGTTTTTATATCATAGTACACATTTAAAGATTTTTTTTTTTTTTTAAATTCACAAAATAACTCTTATTTGGTAAATTTTTTAAATTATTTTCCTCACTTTCATACAAATTACCTTTACGTCCTTGGAACCGAATTTATGTCAAATCCAATTTCATCCTAATTTTCCCATCAATTATTATAACCTCTGCAGGGGAAATATTGTTTTCGACCCCCCAAGTTCGAAGTTGAGTTTTTAAAATAAACATACGTTCTGAGGGGCCCTGAATTCAAAAATAATATTTTCGGAAACATGTGTGTGTGTGTGTGTGTTTGCGAACACCCTAGCTCCAGAACAGAAAATCAGATGAAAATAAAATTTGTGTTTTCTTCAGGTACCTTCTGAGAATGTGCCACGAAGATTGACAAGCCTCTCTTATTTTTAAGGGAACTTTACATGAAGAAATTTTCGTTTTTCGCGATTTTCTCGAAAACGGCTCTAACGATTTTCTTTAAAATTTGCACATGGGTTGCCTATACCAAGAGCTAAAAAGTTTATTTGAAACTTTTTTTCGAAAAAATTCTCTAAAGGGTGGCTATAAGCCACCTACTCAGAATATGTACCCTTTGCAATACGGCATCTTGTAACGGAATATCGTACGAAAACAGCATTTTGTATTTGGGTTAGGTACCTTCTGTGGATGTTATTCGAAGACTGGTTACGACTTTCTCTTATTTTTATGGGGACTTGACACGGAGAAAATTTCGTTTGTCGCGATTTTATCGAAAACAGCTCTTACGAATTTCTTTGAATTACACTGAGAGCTAAATTTTTATTTGAAACATTTTTCGAAAAATTTATCTGAAGGGTAGTTATAAGCCACCCACTCTGAATACGTGCTCTTTGCAATATATCAGAATGAGAAGTGTGAAGAATGTATTGGCCATGCTTAAAGAAAGTTACGAGTGTACACTAATCAGACTTTACTTGAGTTACGTATCCTTCGGGGATGCGATGTGATGTGGTAACGACATTCTCTTCATTACTGCAATCTTACATGAAGAGAATATCATACATAGTATATTATAATAAGAAGTTAACTTTTATACGGACAGGGAGTTTCTCGTCAGTTTGTTTTTTTTTTAATTTGAACTTTAAATAAATAATCTGACTATGGCTATTATATAATTCTTAAATATAAACTTTATCTGAAGCGGGAGAAAAGTAGAACAGGATATGCTTTGCCTTGGGAGAAAAATGTTAGTGAGGGTCTAGGCATACTTAGTAAAATAGGTTGAGATTATTATTAGCCTCTATGAGAATCGATATACTAACTTCATCTACCCCAATCGTACCGCAGCCCATGAAGTGGAAGGATGGTGGGTGGTAGAAGACTACTGACAGTAGGCCAAGTTCCTTCATGGTATGCAGCACTAGGTAAAAATATAAAATCATAGGACCTAATTCCAATATCGAAATATTTGTCCATTATCCACATGAGAAAAATATAATATGCCTTGTCATAAACTTCAAATGTTTTCTGAGTGCTTATAGATTGTTTATGCCTTGTCATAAACTTCAAATGTTTTCTGAGTGCTTATAGATTGTTACTAGTGGTTCTGAAGCTCCATGGTCAGCTTAATGCTAGCCGGATACCCTTATTTTATCTATTAAAAAAGAGTGAGGGATTGGTGGATGAGATTGTGAAGGAGTTGTATTTTAAAATTTTAGAAACAATTTCGTCTTGGAAGCTTGTATATGAAGTTTTAATGACAATATTATCGTCTAATCTCCAGAAAAAGTCCCGTTTCAAGACAAGATATGACATTTGATATAATACACTCTATAAAGCCTTAAAATCAAGGGCAGTAATATCACATATGACCCCCCATTCCCAAAGAGTGAATCTGATATATATATTTTTTGTAAATTTTATTTATTTATTCTTTACTTTAAGTTAAGTAATATATTTAGGGCATATTTAGAAAGCTACAATGGGAAAATGAGCTACAATGAGAGGAGAAGATCAGCCAGAGTATCACGAAGAGACAAAATAAGGAATGCAGAAATACGAAGAAGGATGGAAGTGGAAGAAGACATTAACAATACTATTGAGCGGAAGAGACTACAGTGGTATGGTCACTTACGAAGGATGGAAGAAGGAAGGATACCAAAATATATTCTTGAATGGGAAATTGGAAGGAGAAGAAGAAGAGGGCGTCCTGCGACTACATGGATCAACAATGTACAGATATCAATGGGAAGAGTTGGTGCAGTGGAAGAAGATACACAGGACAGAGAAAAATGGAGACAGACTATTAACAAATGATGACAAGCTCAGAAAAGTGTATTGATTCTGTTGAAATGTAATATGTGGATACTTTGTTGTAATTTGTTTGTATTGTTTGGTTGGAGGACAGCCTCTGTATTGAGGGAAAACTCAGAATGTATGTGTACAATGGGAAAATCAGGGCATCACTATAAATGGCAAAAGGCTCACCGACCTAAGATTTGCGGACGACGTGATACTGTTTGCTCATTCAGCCGCTGAATTACAACAGATGTTATCAGAACTGAATGAGTCCAGCAAGGCAGCTGGCCTTACGATGAACCACAGCAAGACAAAAATTATGACAAACGGACCACCGCACAAAATTGAGGTAAACGGGACAGAAATACAGTATGTATACCTGGGTCAGCTGGTCTCATTCACTGACAAATCAGACATGGAAATAGGAAGGAGAACATCTCAAGCATGGAAGGCCTTTTGGTCTCTAAAATCTGTACTACTGGACAACACTTTAAACCGAAAATTGAAACTAGAAGTACTCAAGACATGCGTCTTCCCGGTATTGCTTTACGCATGTCAAACGTGGTCCTTCACATCCAGACAACAAAGAGCTTGGAATCCTGCCAAAGAAGAATGGAAAGAAAGATACTGGGCATTTCGTGGAGAGACAGGGTTTCTAACAGAGATCTCCAAAGGATCACTAATCTAGAGAGCATAACACAACGAGCCGCAGAGACGAAGTGGAAATGGGCTGGCCATGTGGCGAGACTCCACCATGACAGATGGGCACAGGTAGCAACTATGTGGGATCCCTACGTAGGAAACAGGGCACAAGGCAGACCAAGGACGCGATGGGCGGACTCGCTGAAGCAAGAAGCAGGATCCCAATGGTCCTGCATCGCCCGCACCAGAATCGAATGGAAGAAATTAGGATTGGAACTGCAAAGGAGAAATAGAATGTGAAACTGTGCGAGTGGTTTGAGTTGGGATGTGGTCATAAAAGAAGTTTATATTCTTGTAGTTTCAAAACTGATATATTATCCAGCTCACGTGGAATAGTTAACCATGGGAGTTTCTCTAAACGAGCTTCCCCTCTAGTAGGAGGCCCTAGCCCTACAAGGGAAATTCATGGGCTCATTCATTCATTCATTCAATATATTTAGGCGCTGGCGGCTAACTTCACCAATCAGAGCTTAACCTTTTAGTCGCTAGAGAGATTAGAATTACCTAGTCTTACCATAAATACTGTTACAAACTTTTTCATGAAATACTCCTACAGTTTTCAAGATATTTTATTCTCCTTATAGCATGGACTACTTACATTTATTCTGAACAGAAAGCACTAATCAGTTTTCAAAATGGCCGCCCTTGGCTTTGACACAGTCTCTTAGTCTTTGTGGCCATTCATCAATAGCAGTACGAAGCCTCTCTAATGGGAAATCCGCCACTGCTTTCACCAAAGCCCGTTTCAAACTGCCAATGTTGGGGTGTCTTTTCTTGCACACCTTTTGCTCTAACTCTGCCCACAACTGGTAGTCCAATGGGTTGAGATCTGGACTGCTAGAAGGCCAATCACTTGTGGAAATGAAGTCCGGCAGATTGTCCCTCAGCCACCTCTGCGTGGACTTCGCCTTGTGGGCTGGTGCTGAATCCTGCTGGAAGCTCCAGTGCAGGTTCTGGAATAAGGTGTTGGACAAGGGCTTTACGATTGGCTCCAACACGGTGGTCTCGTAGACTTGGGCGGAGGTTTTCACTCCTTTCTCGCAGAAATGGAGCTTGGTAGCACCGTCATACGCCACACCCCACCAAACCATCACTGACGATGGATGATGACCCCTGATGAGCTTCGGAACTTTCTCACGAGCTTCTCGAGAACTTGTAGCATACACCCTGTCATTCTGGCGGTTGTAGGACTCCTCAATGTTGAATATCTTTTCATCTGTAAAAAGAATTCTCCTGTGCCCATTATCGGCGTAACGCTGAAGAAGGCGCTTACATTTCAGCTCCCTCTGTCGCTTCAGCTGCGGAGTGAGGAAGTGACCTGTACTTCGCCTGTAAGCTCTCACCCCCAGGTCACTTCTTAGTATCCGCGACATCGACATTTTGGAAATGTTCATCTCACGAGCCATCACTGATTGCCTCCGGACAGGATTCCTCCTGATACGAGCCGCCACTGCTTGGACCACCTTCCTGTTCCTCACGGTGCGTGGGCGACCTTGCCGCGGGCGATCTTCGATGGTCCCAGTCTCAGTGAACCTTTTGATAGTCCGGTAAACAAACATCCTGCTGATTTTCAGTTTTTTAAGGGTTGTGAAAATCTCAGATGCTGATTTTCCCACTTTATGCAATGCTATTACTGCTACACGATTTTCATAATCACCCCACTCCATTAGAAAAACTTTGCAAATCACACTTTCTCTTCTGATGCTCAACACACAATGACACCCTTGGTCCTCCGCTATAAGGGTGGTTTATTATCTTTAAAACCGGATGTACACCCTCTGTCAAAAGTTTGTAACAGTATTTATGGTAAGACTGGGTAGATGCTGCAAGTCAAGTTGAACAGCGTTCAAGCCAAGACACCGGATAAAGAATCTGTATATACATACTCCAGAAAAAACTGTAAATATTGTAGGCATGTCCATTCTTTAGAAATTTAGATTATGCTGTTCACAAACTCTTCCATAAAAATAACAAAAAAAATATAAAATAAATATACAGTAGCTTCCTCGCCGTTTTTCTTGGGCAACGTTAAGAACTGTTAAGCAAAATGGTTTTTGGCTCATGAAGGTCGGGAAGCAAGCCAGTAATAGATATAAATCCTTTTCTGAAAAAAGTAGGCAAACTTTATTATTACTTAAGTGTTCTCGTTTTTTAAGAAACATATTTCCTTTAGAATTTGAAAAAAATGCTATTATCAAGGAAGTGAAAATTAAAGGTATCAGACGTTAAGAATCGTCAATAATAAGGATCTGCCTTTTGTTACTGCCTATATAAAAACCAGATTTAAGGTATGTTAAACAAAATACGTTATTAAAAAATAAAGAAAAAATACGTTGGAATTGTTTAAAAAAAGTAAACTCCTAAAGTGAACGAATAAGACAACTGTAGACCGTACCACAAGAGCAAGAATTATAAGAAATGTTGAGAGCTAGTAATAAAGAAGAGAAAGAAGTAGTAAAATAGGAGCGTAAAGAATAGCAGGCACTAATGATAATGGAGATAGCTGTGATTATATTTCAAAATACGAGAGTTCAGTCACTCTTGGTAACATTACACTTTTATAGACCTACACTTCTGCAAGTAACGAAAATACCACTAAATAAAAATTAATTCTGAAATACGTGTATCATTTTACGATCCTATTTAGAGCATAGTTCCAAACAAAAGGATGTAGCAGTATTCTACTTCCAATATCAGCAACAGGAAGTTTTAGTATGCAGTTTATGCCCAAATTTATTTCTACAATAAGGAAACTCATGTCTTCACTGTGAAAGAAGAACACAAAGAAACCCATTTGTATTTAAATATTTTCTTCTCCATTTCACCGCTTTCTATCATTATTCTCGCTTTTCCTCCTTGTCTTGGGCCGACATAAATTAGACGGGGGCGTCAGAGTTATGAGACCGTGTGGTTCATTACGAAGGCCGCCAGTCCATTACTTTCCATCACGACGAACCCCCCCCCCCACTGCTGTTTACGTGTTAACGGTATTCTTGCAATAAAAAAGAAGGCTGTGGTGGCAGCTAATGTTGGTAATGGGAGACAATGATGTTCTGAAGGGAGAGCTTTTAAAACAAGGAAATGAAGAGAACTGTAATTACATTACTTTTTTTTTATTTCAACCCTTCATAGTCTGGAATCTTTGTCCTAGATCATTTTAATAGACTGTCAGACATAAAGGTTTATTGCCGTCAAAACTTCTGCATAGCTCAAGAATTTTAGCATTCTAAACAAACAGAAGTTTTATGCTATAATAAATTTTATGTTTAAAAATTCCAAGAAGTCTTGGTATTATAATTCTGTGTATAAACCCAAGAAATCGTATTGACAATGGATAAGCAAATACTATATTTATAGTATGGCGCGGAAATGTTTATTCAATGGGATGGGTAGATATTGTCCGTTCTAGAACCGGCCCTAAAGTAAACAAGTATATCTGTCTCACTCTAGTTTATTACTCTTGTTAATTTAAGAAGGCTTGTTTCCTTTGGGTCCGGTTCTAGAGCGGTTCTGTTTAAAACATTTCTGTGCCAGAAAGTGCTTTGCAAATGGTAGTAACTGAATTCTAACTAAAACTAATATTAGTAATTTTTTATATATACATATATGTGTGTGTGTGTGTGTGTCTGTGTGTGTAATATGAATACATTAATGACATGACATGATAAACTGATAACTTATACCGGTATCTAAAAATTTCTGCTACTAAAACAAAAGTTATGGTACACTATGGAAAATTCCCAGTGCGATCTAAGATAATAATTGAAAACAAGGTATAGCCTGTGCATTTAGACGTGAGCACTTGCATGCGCCGCAGACATAGGGCGGACGGAAGGGGACTGTATTGCTAGTATGCATTACGTGATGACTGATTCCACTGCGCATTGTGTTTACAGTGCTCATGTCTAAATGCACGGACTATACTTGAGCAAGTCTCTAGTTGCAGTTATTTAGGTAGTGACATTAACCTGAACATTCATAAAGATATAGGCTAGAACAAAAAACTAATAAATTTCAATATATATGGGACCATGAACAAAACTTTAAAAAATAAAGTCAGAAAAGATACAAAATTAAAACTACACATATATAGTACAATGGTAATGCCTGTACTACTTTATGGTAGTGAGTCCTGGATTGAAAAAAGGATAGATCAACAGAACACACAATCAGCAGAAATGAGATTTTTGAGAACTGTTAAAGGCTGTTCAAGGAGAGACCACATAGAAGATAATATCACAGCAGAATTGGGAATTGATTTAAATGGGAAGATCGAAGAATGCAGGGAAAAATGGAGGCAACATCTTAGCAGGATGGATAAAAATAGAATTCCAGCCGTTGTAAATAAGTATAAACCCATTGGGAGAAGAGATGTGGGACGGCCGAGAAAGAGATGGAGCTAATCATGCGAAGTCGGAACAGGCAGGAAAATGCCTAAGCCTTGAAGTGAAGATTAAGATGAACATGTAAACTTATACCGGTCCGTAATAAAGGTGGTTGCTTGCAAGGACCACTAATTGCATCATTCAGCATTGTACTCACGGACAGGTAGTGAGGAGGAGGTATACATGGATTTTGCTCTGGTATACAGGATCTGGGCTTGTAAAACAAAGTGGCACGGAAATTTGTGTAGAGAAATGCCCAATTGCAAGCTGAGAATTGGTTTTCTTTCCAATGTCATCTTTAGGGCTACAGATATAGGCTATACAACAATACACTCAGATAAATGTTACGCTACACAATGATTATGGAATGGTTAATTTTTCTCGCACTGTAGTTGATTTTCCATTTATTGTATTTTTAAGCTGCTTGGGTTGAAGCGAAGGCTTTAAGGTCTTAACTTTGTAGCTAAAGATATTTATAAGTGAACGAATGAATAAATAAATAAATAATAAATAGGCCTACGTTATGGGATCAAACTATTACGAAATTAAACAAAAACAAATTTTCATGATTTAAAATTAATTTTTGCTTCCTTGCTGGATATTTAGAAAAGGATTAGGAATTAGTTTCTTTACGCTAGCATCTTCAATATTACGAGAGATTTTACAAGAGCCCTCGTCTCTATAAAATTCCTAAGGCAGCTACAAGCAAATTCCTTCATAAAGGAGCCTAACAGAAATGTCCTCTACCTTGTGATATACACCCTTAAAACTTTTCTCTCCCACTTCCGCCCATCTTGTGAATATTCAATTTCACGTTGCAAAACCCGTGGGGGCTGAAATTGGTATGATTAAACAACGTGTATGCTGCAACGTTCAAGGTAAGGGAGGAAAAATTAATGTTATGTCTCTTATTTTATATTTTACAGGAATAGGAAACATGAATCATTGCTAATGGGTGGAAGGGAACTGGAGACGCGTCAGGTGTAGCGCCGTTCTTCTGGAATATGTTCTCTAAACAAGTGGAGAATAAACAAGCAACCTTTATAGAACATTAAATTCATTGTGGAGTTCACAGAAAACCCTTTCAGAACACGAATTCTTTAGAGATACATATGAAGAAACAAGCAAACAAAACTAAATTTATACAAAGAATTTTAATTATAATTACAATAGTGGGGCGCCCGAAGAATTCATATAGAATTCTTGGCTAGAAATAATATAGAACTGGTTACCAGTCCCTATAGAGTTTCTATAATATGTTTCTATTTTGCATTTTACTGCTAATGATAATTTATCGGAACAAATAATGTTACATAATTTTCATTTCCAGGTGGTATAAATATGTTAGAATTGGATATTCCGCCAAATATAACACCAATTATTATATCATTATTTTAGGCTTGGAAACTTTTGAAGGAATAAAGAAGGATATTTTATTTTTAATATGTGCCATACTATAGTAAATAATTACATTAAGATAATATAGGTAGGTGGATCTACTTATTATCCTTTACGTATTTTATCTCACGCTGACATAAATTTTATTTAAGCACATTAAAAAAATAAAAACATGTATACACTTACAAATCGTAAGTTTCAGTTCCAGTGTGGAATGTTATAGTGTTGATTACACAATGATAAATTCAATTATTATTATAACTATTGGTGGTATATTTGGCGGAAAATAGAATTCTAACCTAACAACAAATAAGTTACTACTTTGTCTAGATTCTAGAGGACAGCGATACATCGTCAAATCTGTAATTAATGTGGTTGAAGTTATTAGGGAAAAATTAGGCTTAGTTTTTATCGTGTGTATAATTCTATATATTTTTATTTACAGTACATGAATAGTATTATATTAAATAAGCTTTGTAAAAGAACCTACATTTCAGTGAAACATTAGACTACCGTGACAAAGGATATGATGCAGACGAGGAGTAGGCTATGCCTTGTTTTTGTGAAGATAATTTAAGAAATAATGGCCTCTTTTATGAACGTTATTTAGACTAGGCCTATATAAAAAGGGGTTAGGATTAAAATGCATGTAGAAGAAAGATAAGTTTTAAAAAGTGAGAGGACAATATTACCAGCTCGGTCTTGGATAAAGAAGAATTTATTAGTGGCATCATATTCAAACTATGAACGCATGCTACACGATGAAAAAAAAAGTGTACGGAGACATAGGGCTACGAACTAGGTGCTCGGACGAATAAAATACGTTAAAAAATTTAAACCGTATGCGGTCAATCAGTTGATGACTCGATATATAAGCCTTATAAGATTCGATCAACTGTATACTGTACTCTTAGGCACAGTTTGCAATATGGAAGGAAAAGTAAGCTGATAAACCAGAACGATAACTTCTACAGATATCTAGGAAAGTAACCCTAAATTTAGGTGCACCGTGCGGAAAAGCTCATGCTATGGACTGAAGTTTGCATGTTGGCTGGTATATGGTTATTTAAATACGGGGATGTATTGCAACTTAGGCCTGTGACCGTCGCCGGGGTGCCGGAATTTTGTCCCGCAAGAGTTCTTTTACATGCCAGTAAATCTACTAACATGGGCCTGTCACATTTATGCACACATAAATGCCATCGACCTGGGCCAGGATCGAATGAAGTTCGATGTGTACGAGCTGTTTGCTATATCCTGATGATGATGATGATGATGATGATGACGCTCTGCCTAAAGACGGGTTCAGATCCCGAATGGTGCAATGGGATGATCGGCTCTAACCAAGACTCCAAGACTCCACGACTCTTTCAGACAAGGGAGATACCACGGAGATTTGCGGTTGCTTCTCGAGAAATAGGGATGAAGGATAAAACACAACACCCAGTCCTAAACCCAGGAAGGAAATTTTTCACTACTGAAAAATCCTCGGTCAGGAATCGTACCCGGGCCGCCAAAGTGGAAGACAGCCACGTTACCAACTCTCCCAAAACGGCGGATATTGATTATAAAACGGAATAAACCTGAACATTGTTCCCAGATGAAACTATTTGAGTCTAAGTTCGGTCTTGCACAACGCACATAATGCAGAGTTTCCTCAATATTGAAAGTGTTATGAATGAAGAAATTTACCAAATCTCATGTTCAAAGATATTGAATTAATGGTATTAAACATTTAAAAATAAAAATAAAACTTAAAATAAATTAAAGTAGACCTATGCCAGCCTGTGATGTGCTTAATTTTAGACCTAGTTTACATAAAAGTCTTATCATCATACAAAAGGGCGATCCCTAATGTACTGTACATACATAGACTGATATCTCTGAAATAAAGGATTCATCTACGGTACGCTCAAAAATAGTATGGACTTGAAAACTGGTATCATAGGAAAACTGAAATATCTACAAATCCATAGAAAATAAGAATACACATTGGCAATTGTAAGTTACGAGGCTCAGACCGCTCTAGTGAAGGTAATAATGGTACATAAGCCTCCTTCAAATTTCAATTTTACAAATAAATACTTTAAAAATATCTCTTCTAGATCTAAATTCTCCTCTAAAGCAAAATCATAGTAGGTCTATTTTTCAGCAACCAGTTTTGAAATCATAAAATTTAATAACTAGGCGTATTAAATAATTCACTTTTATTGGTAACAAAAGCCTCATTATGTAGAGGATGATATTGACTAAACAAGAATTTTTATACTTCGTTGTGATATTCAGCAAAAATTAATTGTGGTTGCCCACTGTGAACAAAATACATTTGTTAATACACTCGTGAATAGTTGATTGATATTAGATACATGATGTTACGCAAGACAAAGGTCGGCGAATTAACGTTTCACTCATACACAGGTGTTACGTATCTATATCCCTGTCACCGCATCAGTGAACGGTATGTCCTTAATCATATACATTTCCACTGGGATAAAAACAGAACTGCAGACAGATTCGCAAAAACGAGCATGGGACAACTGTATAACTGTATATAGATTATATCAGAATAGGCTACATACGATTATGTGGTTCAGAGCAGTTATGAAATAACTTAAATTGACTACATTTACAGTAAAAATTACGTTAAAATACTTGCTTAGTGTAAATCATAAAATATGCATCATGTATGTAAAAGGTAAACATGTTGTAAATAAGGAAGTGTGATGTTTATATGGGTCCTTAACTTACTCCCGGAGTAAAATAAAGTGAACAAATTCTTTATATTTTATATTCCCTGAGGGATATGTTGTTTTTCACAATATTATACCCACCTCCTGCCTAAACTTACGTTTTATAAGGCACAGAAGTGCTCATACTGCATACAACGGTGTAAGGATAGACCCAGTTGATGATGGACTGAAGAGGCCTATTTAGACTGAAATGTGTGCATATCCATCTTTTCATCAGTGAAAAGGACCCTATATAGCCACGCTATATTTTAATATGTTAATAGGCCTACTATGACAGTAATATAACCTAAATATTTGTAATTTTTAATACTTTAACTCAGTGACGAGTATTTTTTACTATTTGAGGAAATAAATTATTTTAAATTATCTGACTTTTCAATTATTTTGTACTTGAGGTTATAACATAACATGTAAAAACGCAGAGCAAATATATTTTAGGTCTAGTGAGTAAAGGTATTTTATAAAACATAAGTTGTGGATACGCCCATAAGGCGGATATAAATACTGTGCAAAAAAGTGAATCAACTATTAAAATCAATTAATCCCGTGGTACTACATCCCTAGTGGGACTATATCTACCATCCGACCGTTGAGTTATCTACCATTTGGAAGATGGGAGAATTGGGGTCATGTGGTTAGCATACCGACGCCCACGGACGTTACTGATGGTTTCAGTAACCGGAACTCTTACTTCTTTATCAAGTAACTCCTCAATTGGCGTCACGAGGTTGAGTGCACCCTGTTCCAAACCTCCTTGCTTCAGAAAGACCGAGGTACCGGGGATAAAAACGGATCCGTGGGCGGATCACAAAGGCGGTCGATTACTGAAGCTAAAAAAAATGACACTGAATTCTAATAAATGTCTTGTCGTATAATAATTCACAAAAAATCAACCAAAGTAAAGTGTTTCCAATTACGGGACATGGAGGCTCTTAAGGCGCAATTCCACTGAAGCAACACTGAACGACATGTGGCATGCGACTTGTATCCTAGTGTTGCCTGATTGTAGGCGTGCGACAATGTGCCACAATAATTCCATATGCCGCATGCGGCATTTGTCTCCCCATGTCGTATTCGCTTTGTCGCCTAGGCGTGTAGCATGGGACTAGAACGATTCAACTGAAGCAACTTCAGTCTGGTGCAACATGTCTTTAATAATACCATATACAATACCCATATTTATATACAACACCATGGGCTATTAAAATGTCTGAATAGCTGTCAAATTATTGGCAGACACTATTTAATAAATTACCAATAATTTATCAAAATTTACCTGTAAATTTCTTTAAGATAAGAGCACATGACTGGTTGGCCAGGAATCCATCAAGAGGGACTTTTGGTATAATTGATTTTAGTTACTCCAGTAGTATCAGAGAATTGGCATATTCAAACCCCATTTTGTAACATTTTTTAATAGTAATATATCGTAACAATGTATCCTAATATTGTCTTATTTCTATTTAACATCAATCAGACTGGACTATAATCCTTACATTTTTATTTTTTTAAATTATTTTTTTATTCTCTATATTATTGTGTCTTGAGAATGCGCTAACTTGGTCTATTGACAGGTTATGTAATAATTGTAAAAATGTAAGATTCTTATGGCGTAATACTTAGCTTGCTGTCACTTTGCATAGTTTACTTTACCTGACTTTGTCTATCGGGGGGGGGGCTCCTGTTTCCCCTGCAATACATCATTCTACCAGTGCTCATTCATCATGATCAGGTCCCGGATTCTGATGACCTAAAATTGTTTGAAAAATGACCTATAAAATGACCCTAAATTTTAAAGAAAATGACTTAATAATTATAAAAAATGACCTAAAACTGATATTTTATTTATAAAAAATTATTATTGTACACACAAAGTTATAGACTAGTTTGTTCATAATTATAAAAACTGTAAATAACTGTAATGTTGTGAATGTTCTTTTCTCACAGAAATTTATACTGGCTCTGAGGCACTGGCGAGTCAAAATTCGGCACATCCTTTTGTGGTCTGCCGGATTATATTAGAGAGTTTTTGCCCAGCTTACGTTGAGTTACCGTAAACGTTAAAGTCACGTGATTGATGTTGTGCGCATGCGCCGGTTTGCCGTGACGCTATATCTGATAACGTGACACGTTATTTCGGAATGATTAGCGTGAAGCTTACGGTAATAGACATGAATCCCGAAAAACAGGAAAGACTTCGCTTTAACATAAATAACGACTTGATTCTCTTGCGTGAGGTTATTGGTTCAAATGCTTATGATGTTCCCGACTTTTTGGTAGGAGATGGCAATAATTTCAGACATGGCTAACGCATTTAAAGTTAAAATGGAGTCTGGTGAATCAGCTTCAAGAAGGAGAGGACTAGAAGACAGGGGAGAGGCACTGTGCAGTATTGGTGTAGCTGACATAAATAATCAGTATACAGTATAAACAATGACGTGATTGTGGATGACATCCCACCACACAGCAGTTGTTTAACCTTCAATAAAGAACTAGAAACTCACCCTACTTCCAATGGTCAGCTGATTGCCCAAGGTCCCAACTTTAGATTTTTACATCTTCCTCCTATGAGGAAAAGAAGACGCAGGGAATCTATACTAAAAAAAAAAAAACTAATTCAGCGTTTTTATACCAAAAGCAATCTATAACAGAAGGAACTAACAGAAACTCTTTCAATAATGTATAGGCCTATTTACTTTTATTTCAATTTGAGAGTTTAACTAAAAAGATGCCAATATAAAATTACTTCTTGAATAATATTTACTGATAATATACAAAATATTTCTCTGGCTAGGCTACTTATGGCATATAGCTATAATCTTATATGATTTTTATTCTGAAAGTTACAGTAGATTTTCAATGATGAGTACCGGTATTTATAGCCTCAATTATTTCTAGTATAATAAACCACTGCAGATAATTTAATGCCTGTAACAAACTCAAAAACATTTCAATAAACTTGCGTAGCAGTGTTTATAAATTTTCACAAGTTAAATATATTTTTCTTATTAAAATCCCATTTTGAGGTTATGTTAATGTTTATATGCTGTTATGAGGTGCTATGGAATTCATATATCTGTAGGCTTATAACAGAAACAATGGAAAATTAAATTTATTCATAGGCCTATCACATTCGGAGAACAATTTGGTATCATATTCTCCAATAACTCATTGTTAAAATCTTCAAGTGTGGCAGTCTGAAGCAGTTCCTCCATTTTCTCTGTTATCTTATACCGTGTCAATTTACGCTGGCAAAAACTCCGTCGTAGCACAAGACATTATTCCATTTACCGTATTCGATCATGTGACATTAGTGTGTACCGTATCCGACAACACGCTATGGCAAAAACTCTCTATTGTCGTTTATTGAGGGTAAACAATACTTTGCACTCTCAAATCCAAGCAGGTGGCAGACTCTGGTGCCAAGTCAATCTAATAACAATAGTATTATAATACAAAATTTTGGCGTTTCTTTGATTCTCACTTCCGACTGAAACATATCAACACTTTAACGCCGAATTTTTCTTTCTTGCATTAAACAGACAACACTTCAAAGACAGCACCGCTAGCGACGAAAAAGAAGTTAATACACTCAATGTAAACACATGAAAATGACTAAATGAGGAAACAAATGACACGAAAATGACAAAATAATGACCTAAAATTGAATTAAATGCCCTAAAAATATAAAATTGCATAAAATGACAAAAAATGACCTAATAAAAATGCATTTCTATAATCTAGAGGCCATGATTAGGATTTATCCACAAGTTGGCAATGTCTATGCAGCATCAATAAAAAGATGACATGTCATTAGAATCCGGGCCATGATCATGATATAACCATTGGTTGCAATAAAGGAATTATTATTTTTCAAGCCTAATTTCGAATGTATATATGTAACAACTACTTTCATTGCTGCTTCCCATTTCAATTGAACTACTGTATTGGCAATTATTGGGATTTGAAGGAAAACAATTATTAAGTTTTAAAACTTCAAGGAGACCCGATATACAGTACTACAGTAGTTATTTTCTTTCTCCTCCTTTATGCTGACGTGGCTGTGATTTAAATGCTCTGCTCTATGAAGACCCTTGTTTGTTTGTTTTCATAGCTTGTTTATGAGGTGCAAGCAGCCCATGTCGCATGCTACATGTCGCCCCGATCCGCTGGCTGTCGGATAGCGACGACACTGTTCGACACGAGGAATTTTGTCGAAGGGCGACAAAGGCCTCCTGGCGACAACAGTCAACTTGTAGCATGCGGCAAGGCGACTTGTCGTTTGTCGCTTCGTGTTGCTGCAATTGAATTACTGTGTGTAGCATGCGGCATTGACGCATGCTACATGTTGCCCAAATGTTGCCTCAGTGGAATTGCAGCTTTAGGGTTTCGAGAAGGAAATTTTGGTTGTCGGAATATTAATTTGGTTCCGACAGCACCTCTAAGATAGCTCCAGCCGTACATTTCTATTGGAGGCTGTGCCGACATTAGGGCTACAGTATCACCAAAAGGATTAGGCTACGCCAATTTAAAATTCTAATTTGCCTATCCTAATACGCCACTGCCACTCCAATATTGGACCACGTAAAGCTGCTGAGTAAAAAAGGACTTAGAGATTTGCCAGCAGAAACAATAATTCAAGTGAAAAAGAATAAGTTGTCTGCATAAAACACTTTTAAGACGTCCCACCTTTCGAGCCTTTGTCATATACTGTGGGACAATTCCAAACCCGCCGTGAATGAATCTTGAAATGGTTTGTGAAGAGGAAGATTCGCCAATATTTAGGGCCTACACGAAAGCGGCAGATAAAAACATCTCCCTGGTAGTTTAAGCTCCCCAATTTGTAAATATCGAAATACTAAATTCGGTAAGTTAGTGAAGCCTTACGTACCGACCGTTGTTTCCTGTAGGACTGATTTTGATAAGTGAATCCATGGCCGAAATCTCCCAGTAAATAATAATAATAATAATAATAATAATAATAATAATAATAATAATAAGCAGACTTCTTCTGCCTTTTAGACAATTTCCTCATCTCACATTGTAAAACCGTACTCCTTCAATGCACGAATCAACCGTAAGTCATGTTTTATTAACAGGGTCATAACTGTTTAAATTCTTTTTACTACGGGTTTTATATAATTATATTGCTTATTCAGACTGTCTGTCTATGGAAAAGATACATGAATTTATTTTACTTAATGGATTGCAGGGAAGAATGCGTGAAAAAAGAGGATAAGAAAGAAGGGATGAATGGAGTCGAAAGGAGAGGATAGGATGGAATAGAAGAAAGGGGAGAGAAGAGGGGAAAGGATTAGATAAGAGAAATGAAAAAGAAAAGAGATGTCTGAGACCCCTGTGCTGGAATGAAGCATCATACTTGCCTACCGGTCATATTTCACTACTTTTTCTCTCTTTCTTCCTTACAAGAATGTCATGAGGTATTTCTTCAAGTTTTCCACGCTCACTCATCATCTGCCTAGGCTTGACAGTCTATAGCCAGCGGAGTCGTTCAGGCTTCTCGGCGCCCTACGTCGCCGTGTCTGGGCGTGACCCCAGCTCTCGTCGTTATCCCCCTTATGCCTTTGACGCTTGTCGTACCAAATCTCCTTCCGTGTCACTTATATGCTATTAAGTGCTAACTCGACTCGGCCACTGCAAAGTTTTCCTTCAGCATTTTCTTCTGCATAAATATGCAGACTCTGCTTTTGTGAACCGATATTGTAGAAGTTCAGTAGTGTGAATAAATTGGAGTATAGGCTTATTAGCATTCATTGATCTATAAAATATTTCCACAAGTCCGTGCTGAATTAATAACGCTGTTCCTAACCTAACTGCTACTAACCTAACACTAACACTAATATCACTATTTCTAACCTAACTGCCAGTACCTAACCTAAGGTAAAATCCAAATTGTGTTGCAACCGCGATAAGCAAGGTGCAAGAAAGCAGTGGCGTAGGAAGGGGGGTGCGGGCCGCCCCGGGTGCCATCACCCGGGGGGGGGGGTGACAAAATAGCAATGTGCCTTTGTAAGTAAAAAATCGCTCAAGGGAGTTTAAAGAAAATAATATTATTCAAAACAATTAAACATGCGTGTTGAAACTTCTTTTAGTTTTAAGTGCAGTCAACAAAGGAAATAAAACGCGGCTGAACTGGCCGCTGTGTTGTACGAGCAATAATATTATGGTTAGGGGGAGGGGTGTTTATTTCTGCCGATGCTTGTCTCTGCAGTTTTATTTTTTTTAACGAGACTTCAACAATCGGTGACATTTTATATGGGTGCGTATACATTTGCGCTCTGTACGCGTGTCGACACGCGTACAGAGCGCAGATTGGGACGGCATTTGAGGTGTTCGTGTGACGACACGCGTGTCGACACGCAGACAGTTCGCCGCGATCCGTCTCCTGTCGGTTTTTTCGGCGAACACAAAGGATTTCCGTTTTCATATTGGGACGTGTTGCGCTCTGTCCGTGTGTCGACACGCGTGTCATTTTCCTCCTGCGCTCCGCTCAAGCATACATTTGTTAATCACAAGGTTCAATAATAATAATCAGGGCCCGGATTCTGATGACCTAATATTGTTTTAAAAATGACCTATAAAATGACCCTAAATTTTAAAGAAAATGATTTAATAATTATAAAAAAATGACCTAAAACTGATATTTTATTTATAAAAAATTATTATTGTACACACAAAGTTTTAGACTAATGTTTACATAATTGTAAAAACTGTAAATAACTATAATGGTGTGAATGTTCTTTTCTCACGGAAATTTAAAGTGGCACTCAGGCAGTTTTACTGGCCAGTCAAACTTCGACATTTCCTTTTGCGGTCTGCCGGATTATATTACTGTTTATTGAGGGTAAACAGTAGTGTTTACTCTCAAATCCAAGCAGAGTCAAGTCAAAACATTAGTAATATAATACAAAATTTTGGCGTTCTTTGATTCTCATTTCCGACTGAGACATGACAACACTTTTCCTTCTTGCATTAAACAAACAATACTTCAAAGAGAGAATCGCTAGCGACGAAAAAAGTGAATACACTAAATGTAAATGCATGAAAATGACTAAATAAGGAAGCAAATGACACGAAAATGACAAAATAATGACTTAAAATTGAAATAAATGCCATAAAAATATAAAATTGCATAAAATGACCAAATAAAAATTTATTTCTATAATCTAGAGTCCATGATTAGCATTTATCTACAAGTTGGCAATGCCTATGCAGCATCAATAAAAAGATATGTCATTAGAATCCGGGCCCTGATAATAATAATCTTTCTTACTTACTTACTTAGGCCTACTTACTTACTTACTCACTCACTCAATGACAATAGACAATTCCTCAGCAAGCTAATGGAATATTATCTATCTTATGGAACCCGATGGTTCATTGCCCCGCTTGCCTGAGTCCGCCATTCAACCCTATTCTGTGCTAACCCTTCTTCCCTTAAATCCATTTTAAGATTGTCCCCCCACTTATGTTTAGGCCTTCTGCGTGGTCTTTTCTCTTCGGGTCTCCCAGTCAATACCTTTGAAATATGTAATAATAATAATAATATCAACAATAATAACAATAGTAATATCATTATTATTATTGTTATTAATTTAATTATTATTATTGAGTTAAATTTTAATATAAAGATGTTGTGGGCCCTATTACTATATTAGGGTAATTGTCATGTTGATGGGCTGTGATAAGATTTGATATGATATGAAGACATGATTGCTAGTATATGCTTGGTGGGTGAAAAATCACTGCTGGTGGTTCGCGGTATGTTCGTCGCTTTCCTATGGATAATTTCAACGAACTGTTCGCGTGTCGACACGCGTGTCGATACGCGTGTCGACACGCGGACAGAGCGGAACGCGAGAGGAGCGCAAATGTATACGCAGCTTATCACTCAAGCCGCAACCAATTCTACCCGCTGCGGCTGTCATGACTTGGATGAAAATATACTTCGAATGTGAGTTGACTCCGAAGTCTCCGGCAATCTAGATTTTGAACTGGTATGTGCGCATATTTAAGAATAGGTTATTAATAATACAGTTCCGTAAAATAGTTACATTACTTGTTTATGAAATTTATTAGGATCAACCTGTATAAAAAAAATCTTATGAATAATTCACATAATTTCCTCTGCCCAAATAAAAGTTAACCTCCCCTTAAAAACAAGAGAAAGTCGACGCCAATCTTCGTGTCACATCCCCAAAAGGTACCTAACCCAAATACAAAATTTTGTTTTCGTACGATTTTCCGTTGCAAGAGGCCGTATTGCAAAGAGCGCGTATTCAGAGTGGGTGGCTTATAACTACCCTTCACAGAATTATTTCAAAAAAGTGTTTCAAATAAAAGTTTTAGCTCTTTGTACATGCAGTCCACGTGAAAAATTTAAAGAAAATCGTTAGAGCCGTTTTTGAGAAAATTTTCTTTATGTAAAAATAAGGAAAACTTGCCTCCCATCTTCAGTTCACATCTTGAAAGGTACCCGACATAAATACAAAATTTTGTCCTTTTATCAAAATTCATCTGTCCAAAGTTTGAGATTTCGCTTCGAAAACAAAATATAAAAAAATCACTCCAAAAGTAAAACTTTACAAAATTTCGGGAGTGTATTTTGGCCTAGAGGTTCGCTTTATTAATGGTAACACCAACAATTCGTGAATCTGTCGCTCACGAAAACAGTGTAGCCTGTATCTGTCTGTTTATAACGTACTTTAGAATAATAATAATAGCCTAATAGTAATAATAATAGCATTTATTGTTGTTTAACAGTACATCGTGCAATCTACAGCATAATGTGCTTGCTATGTACGCCTATGTCGTTCCTTAATCCTAAAAAAATTGACTGAATTAGGTTAACCATGTTTTATATGCACCATTGGTAGCACTGGTTACAGCATGGTGACAACATGGTAACTCGAATCGCTTTATAGGTGGTTGATTCATAGTATGCCATGATTTCGGAGCTTAGTTTTGTTTTTTAATAACAAAGTAATTATAACTAATTTTGTAGGCCTATAATCTGTTGAGTTTACGAGTTACATCAGATAAATTCGTTGCAGCTGCAACTATCGATAAACTCTTAAACTCTCGTGTGATTACCTTTGACTATCCAAAAAATAACACTTGGAACTGTTCCATCTTTTCATAATTTAAATGGGGGGTGACAAGAAATTTTCCGCACCGGGTACCACCTAAGCTTGCTACGCCACTGCAAGAAAGCATAGTTGGTCATCCTGCTTCGATGGAAAACAAACCACATTGCGGCGTCCACGTGAACCTGCTTACTTTCAACATTCGGACTTTGCCGAGTGGTGAAATATGAAGGCTTTTACTAGTTAACATTCACAATTAATAACATTACAGAAATATCACACAATGGACGGAAAACCAGAAAATCACTGTTCTTGTTATTAATTTAAACGTTTGAAAATGTGATACTGTATTAAAATATGACATGAGGTGAAAGGTCGTATTTTATGTGGAAAAAATAATTATATGAACATAAAATACGACCTCTCACCGCGTGCCACATTTTAATACAGTACCACGTTTTCAAATTATTGTGTAGTCTATATAATATGTGTATGAATATTTGTAGACTAGACTAAAATGTATTTAGACAGAATCAATTTGTGTAAGAAATGTAGAGCGCTGACCCATATGCTTCCCGATACAGAAACAATGACACACAAACCTACAGAGAAAAAAGGAGCACTCATAATGCTAGCATATGAAGCTGACACAAACATAATGTAGTTAAAATTAGTTTAGTCTATTTACAGTCTGGATCTATACTATGGTTAAAGTTAGAGGGCATAGTATTCAATTGCATGCCAAATATAAAATGTGCGACAGTTGAAAACAGATTTGCATCTGTCGTTAATGACCTACATACTTTCCGTGTTTTCCCGTAAAAAGTGTCTGTGTCGTTCGTACACTGTATTATAATACTATTAGGCCTCGGCAGGTTTAATATAGTTCAGGAATTTTGTAACTTTAGGTTAGGCTAGAGAGGTTAAGAATAGTGAATCATAATTTAATATTTCTGTCTTAATAAACAACAAAACAACAGATGAATAGGAAATGTTTATAATTAATTGTTACTTTTTCGGGATTTTTAATGTGTTGAGAGGAATAGTTTGTTATTATATTAAGCTGCCATTAGTCCCTAAATTGGCGGAAATAATAAAGTACATTTAAATGTATTCATCAGATGACACAAGAAACGATCCTTATTAATTCTAACAAAAGTCAACGCTGACAGTTGTATGGCTGTTAATTATAATGGATACAGATAGGCCTACATAGTAGATTATACTCTCGAAGAAATAAATGTGTAATATTCAAGTCGGAAGTGTTTAATACCATCCCCTACAGATAAATGCAACAAAGATAGGATAGTTACCAAGTCTCAATACAATACTTTTAGAGCATTAAAGGCCTGTATCATTTTGCTTTGTAAAAATCTAATTGTCTACATGTACAGTCTAGAGGTGTACATATTCTGATTTTAGCTTGCCTGCCCCTTTGAAATTCTGCAACCACTCACAGCTTTTAACTTGCTTGACTTGAAAGCAAGCCAGATTACAACGATGATAAGAAATACTGTCGCTATGAGTCACAAGCTCTTCATAACTTGGTGGGTTGCACAGGACCTAAGGAAACTGCAAGGCCTGGCGGAAAGAATATGATACTGGGTATAGCAGTGCACTGGTAAGTCGTGCAGTTACGTAGTTGAGGAACTTCAGATGTGTTTAGAGAATTTTACCCTGAAGGAAGCCGAGGAGAAACTAAAATGTGGACAGTTTGAATTATCAATGAACAAAGGTACTAGTCCGGCATGGGAAAAATTTTCGAACATTTTCGAGAAAACATCATAAAATCATTAATAACAATAACAAAAATCCCTTTAGGCAAGCCTACAAGCTGAGGTAGATTTCGAAGTGCTTTTGTTTTAATTTACTGTCGCTGCGTAGCACTCTTCTTCTTTAGCCTTGGCATGACAAACCCGCAATAATAACTGCAAAAAAGAGGAAAAGGAACTTTTTCAAACACTCAAATCTCGCCTTATATGAGAACTATCAAGAAACTAGTTATTGATTTGTAGAGTACTCATCAAGAGCTTTTCAACGATACCCCACAAGACGTAGTTTCGAAAATTTCGAATTTCCATCCCCATACCCCCACCCCCACTCGTACTCCCAAAACCCCCCTACTGTGAACTCCATAAGGAGTACTCTAATTTATTCAATCAAAGTTTCCCTCTATACTTCATAGGGGCCGAGATATAAATGTTTTAAAATTTCAACCCCCTCCCCCGACCACCCCCTTAGGCCAATTTTGCTCATTAACGAACTTGTCTGAACTATTGGGCCTAGAAATAACATAATAAACTTTGATTCAAATATCTTGAAAATTACGGCCGCTAGCGTGTAAAGATATATATGTATATATATAAATGTATATGTATATGTATATATATATATATACATATACATATAAATATACATGTACTGTATATAAATATAAATATCGCAATTTTTTTAACAGGCGGTGGTTTCGTACTTAGGGAGGCATGAAACGTAAAGATATGAACGATTTTTTTTAAAGTCATTAGGTAGATTTTTCTGCGAAATCTACCTAATAATAAAAATAATAATTGTGTTAAGACGCTAAAACGATTTTTAATACTTTATCCACCTTTTATTTATCTGCATGGTGAATTTCTTCTACCAGCATGTAGAAAAGCAATAAAGTATTACCTACAATTAGCAACTACAGTTGTTTGGCTGATAGGAATGTCGCAAGCTTATTCTGACTTGCCTAGTCTGGGTTTGACCTGACCCATCAAGCTTCAAGAAACCTGCCTGCTTCCTAGCTATGACGCTGGCAACTTGCTTGCCTGGCGTTCAAGCGGGTTTGGGCAAGCTAAAATCGAGATTTGTACACCTCTGGTACAGTCCAACAAGCAAACACTTCACCAATTAAAATAGCAGATTACTAAATAAAATCAGAAGATAAAATATTTTAAATTACATCAATGATAACGTTATTATTTATAAAAAATAACATAGGATTACGATGTGAATCAAAGAGAAAGAAAACAATAGAGATTATAGCTGCCTTGCCCCAGGTTACCAGCCTACCAAGATCTGTCTGTTGAAGACAATTTTACGTACACATTATCTTACAGTTTTTAAAAGTAAATTGCGTATGTACAATAAGAAATAGGGGCTTGATAAACAATATTGATCTAAAATAACATTCAATAATATCTTGTGCAATACATTATATACTAAATATAAGGATCTGTAACGGTAAACGTCTCAAACTTAGGCAACATTCATGCCGGTTGTCGAGCAAGAGCTAAGCTAAGTAGCTTAGCTTAGCCTACACGTGAAATCCGGCACAACTATAGGCCCTATATGAAATCCCTCACTGTATCCCTTAGCTTAGCTTAGCTTAGCTCTTGGTCGACAACCGGCATAAAGAAAGTTTACTTACAAAACCATACCGTACTATAATATCATAGATATCATAGATAAACAACTTTCAAAATAACTTACTTGAACATTAACACAATAAAATCAAACTTAAATAGGTTTTAATAAAGAGAGCAAAAACAAGATTACGAATGTATCTTTTAGTTACATTACCAGACTAGTTGTAATCCAACGCAATGAAGGACAGCACCACACCATACATCCATACATTCTGACCTCCCTAGCTCTAACTCTTGCTAACAAGAAAGTGATCGACTTACAAGAAGAAAAAATTAAAAATAGTTCAGCATTGCGCCTGCAGATGGGACTGACATTATGTTATCAACAAGTATATCAATATGGGGGTACAGCCTGTGCATTTAGACGTGAGCACTTTCATGCGCCGCAGACAAAGGGCGGGACGAAGGGGGAGTGTATTGCTAGTATGAATTACGTGATGACTGATTCCACTACGCATTGTGTTTACAGTGCTCACGTCTAAATGCACGGACAGCACGCCGTATTGTAGTGGCTGAGGCGCTGCGCTACAAATCGGAAGGTCGCAGGTTCAATCCCCGATGAGTTCATTGTAGTTTTTCAATTGGCCTACTCCTTCTGATGGCACTGTGGCCCTGGGGTCGACCCAGCCTCTAACAGAAATGAGTACCGGGAGCAATCCTGGGGGTGAAGGCGGCCGGTGCGTAAGGCTGACAACCTTACCACCTTCACGTCCGATTGCCTAAAAACCTGGGAATACTGTAAAAGAAATGCTTACTGCTTTCGTTTTTAGAGCGGAAACGTATCAACGTTCTCCAGTTTATAAAGTGTTGTAAAAAGAACATTGAAATATACGAATTCACTGTAAGTTCGACTTGTCTTGCCCGTTTCATATATTTAAAGCTGATTGGGGTAGATCACCCGACACTAATTTTGCGTCATCTATCTCGTCTGCTTGGTACAAAGGAGCGATGTTTGAATTTCTCACGAATGTGTTTATCATTTTAGGGTACGTATACATCTGCGCTCCTCTTGCGCGCCGTGCAGCACGCGTGCCGCTCGTTGAAATTATTTTCACAGCGCTCCTCTTGCGTTCCATAGGAAAGCGACGAACCTACTGCGAACCACTAGCTTTCATCATTAGGCCTTATTTTGTGTGTTGTCTTGCTTAGAAAACGAGTTTTGAAAAAAAGTCCTCAATTGCAAAACTTGTCTACGGCTTAAATATCGAAACAAAACCATTTTTAAACAAGAGTTGAAAAGTGTGTAAACAGTGTTATTATTTATATTTTATAACTGAACTTTTCCTGTACCTTTGCTGGCGTTAACTTTAATTTTCTCTCGCCGGTTACAAGAAAGCATAGATAACATCTTCTTCTTGCACTCTTCTGAGGACGTATTTATTTCCATTCCTATTTCCCTCCATGCATCCTCCTTTAAACTTTTTTGTAGTGATCCTTATGTTTTGGGTTCCACAGTAGAGGTTTTGATTTGTAAATATGTTTCATCTGCAGTATCTTCTCCTCGGACCACTCCATGATTATATCACATACAAGCTAGCTCATTCAATCTTGACTAATGTCCTTCAGAGAGGGACCAGTGGGCTAGCTAGGCACGTCAGCAAAATAGAACATGTTACAATAAACAAACAGTCGAATTTCCTGTACTCTGTTTGGAGACGACAATTCACTGCTATATAATTCATGCAACACGGGTGCATGCAATTGTTTTAACGAATGCTATTTATTTAATAACGTGATAATGCCTCCTATACTGTCAAAACTAAAAGGGGAAACTCTACAGTCAAAGTAGCGAGATTATTGCTAATGTTTATGAGTAGGCCTGCATGAAGGAAGAAGCCAAACATAAAGATCGATTTTCTCCAGCGTATTTTAAAGAAATTCAGAAAGTGCAAAGTAACGTACACAACATCTGACTCAGCTCCTGCTTCTGTATACCTATCATTCCGCAAAAGGTGAGTAAGTGACTCGCATCAACCTCTCATATAATTTTTTCATTTGCCAATTGTACAGTAAAGCTTGAGGAGCGGAGCGCTGTGAAAATAATTTCAGCGAGATGCACGCGTGCAGCACGCAACTACCAAAAACACGTCCCAATATGAAATCAGAAATCCTTTGTGTTCGTCGAAAAAACCGACAGGAGACGGATCGTGGCGAGCAGCACGCGAGCGGTTCGCGTGCACCTCAAAATGCCGTACACATCTGCGTGCCGTGCGGCACGCGTGCCGCACGGCGCGCAAGAGGAGCGCAGATGTATACGTACTAGTGATGGGAACCATTCGAATGAATTCATTCGAAATATTCGATTGTTAAAATCATTCGAAATGTTCGAGATGTTAAAAAAATCATTCGAATGATTTTGCTCTGCTCCAGACTAGGGTTAGAGCGCTTCGCTTACTGAACTGAAGTGTGAAAGCGAATGAATTCATTCGAATGCTTCTTCAACCTCTCGGAATCTGGCTTTTCGGCTCGTTCTCTCGTTCATTCGATTGTTTTCGTGTTCCATCGTGTCCCAGTTAGCAAAGCGTTCGGTAACTTCCATCTCTCCCATTCCAAGTAGGGATGGCATGACGCAGAGCTAGTTTCAACCCCAGGCTACAAAATATATTTTGACAATAAGATAGCCGTTCTCTCGAATATTAAAAAGTTCAATTTTTCACAGATTGTTCCTATTTTACATCCATCATTAGCTTCTACATGAAACATATGCATTTTCAAATGGATTATTTATTTGATTAATTACCGTATGTTATGAATTATGATATTAAATACAGCCATTCAATTTTTATATTTGATGCATTTATAAGATTTTTAAGCAGTACCAACATTAGCTATTTACATAAATGCATATCTTCAACAACCTAAGCTATGAGTATTTACAATCTTACAAAGTTAATTATACCAGTCAAAAGTAATATTCTAAGTTATACTTTAATTATTGACTCGAGATCAGATTACTTAATCAGGAGGCAACATTGCAACATGTTGTTTAGAGTCCATTTAGATATCAATCATAATTAATAATTCTATACCACATTGAACTGTTGAATTAGTTAACTGAGACATGTTCCAATTACCTTCATATTTTATAAATTATCTAAGTAAGAGCATATTTTCCGCGACAAACTATAATATGGGTATACTAATTTAACCTTTTCACTTCTGTTGTTTCTACTATTTTTGTCTAAAGATCTGCAGTGTTCCAACATGTCAGAGAACTGGCAACATCTAATTTATTTTAATGGTAATGCCACCAAAGTGGGAATGCTTGCATTTTTTCCCTTTTAAAATAAAAAAAAAATCATCCACCCCTAAAGGGTTGTGTTCAGAAGGTGAATGGACTTCCAGTCTTTTCAATTTCCACATCCTAATAAAGGGGGAAAAATTAGGAAGAAAGGAAGGAAAAAAACCAGACCCCATCGCCAACCTACATGTGCTCAATCACGGCTCAGTTTACTCAGGCGGAAATACTCTTCGGCCAGGCTTTGCAGAGACCTTGAATTGCTTTTGTCGGTTCCTAATTATACAAGAAAATTATATATAAAACAACAAACATACTTCTTTATAAAATTAATAATTATTGAGATACAGATTAAAGAGCCACGACCTATAGTACATGAAAATAGCATTGTACTAAACTTTATTCTACTGTTTATTAACTGAAATGTTCGTGTTATTTCTTGTCTTGTTTTGATTCGTTGTCTTTGAACAGTTATGTCTGCATTTATGCAAAAATACTGCAATATGACCTAACACTACCTTCAGTATGCTATTATAACACAGTAATAAAATAAATAGTACTAAATTTGTTTCACATATGCTCTCATACGTGTTATTGAATTTCTTAGTTAAACGAACGATGTCTACCCTATTAAATAATAATTTGAAATCTTCAGATTTAAATAGATTTGGAGATCTTATCGAATTATAGATATAATTACTTTACAGCATCGCATATAACTGACAATATAGTTATTCGGATTTCCGAACGTAATAAAATAAACTGAAGAATACACTGTACATAATCAATTTAATAACTTATTTACCTTAATTACTATTTATTAAACTTGAAAATTTGAATGGACCTAATACTAAAATTAGATACATTTCATTTCGTTGTATTCAAATTTGGTCGTGAAAATATATTTATCTATTTTAGGCCTACTATTGTCTTTTTGTGTATTATATTTATCCTTCCATGCTTTAACTTCATATTACATATTACATCGCTTAATTAGGAGCTTAGGGTATACCAATAAGCCGTGTAATAATAATAATAATAATAATAATAATAATAATAATAATATAATCTGTTTCTGTTGTCGTTATGTTCTCTATTCATTGGGATTGATAGGCCTATACAGTTATAATGATTATGATAATATTATTAGGTGAATAGTAACGATAAGTCGTGATAAGTAAATATTCAATCCTTTGTGAATGGGATATTAAAATTAACCTACGGCAAATGATTTTTTATAGTCAAAGATAATGATGCAAACTTATTTTTGTTATTAGGAAAGTCATGTGAGCTTTTATTGCAAGAAAAAAGGATTGACTGGTATTTTATTTAAAATTGTAAGTCCAAAGAGAAAACTAATATGAACAGATTTTTTGTTATTTATGATTGATTTAAAGCTTTAAGAACGTGTCTTGAAATTACATAATTTTTACTTTTTCGTAAATTGAAAAGTTATATTATTTTGTACTTGATTGTATTATGCTTGTTATTATTAAACACCACAGATATGCAAATGCAAATAATAACTACGAAGTTGCCTGGTTATTGCTGCATTAAGCAATTTATATTTGTAGGACTTCAAGAAATTTCATGTTAGGCCTAATTTACTGTAGGCCTATTTACTACAGCACTTGTTCGAGACTACATGACTAAAATAATAAACATCTCTGGAGGCCGTGTTTGTTGTAAGCTGGCCGCATTGTTCTCTGCCGGAAATGTGCGCACTAAATTTAAATCTACCCGCTTTCGAATGCCAATGAAGTGAAGTGAGAACGGAAGATTTCATTCGAAAAATATTGAAGCTAGCGAATGAACATCTCGTAGGTTGCATGTAACTATCCCTCTATGAATAAAACACTTCGAATGAATTCATTCGAAATATTCATTCGAAATGTTTAGTTCTGCATTCGAATGATCATTCGATTGTTAAAATCATTCGATTTTTCCCATCACTAATACGTACCCTTAGAAATCGGTCAAAGGCGAGAGCCTCTGTTTATCTTTCGATTTCACTTCCGCTCTTTCTTTCGTCTCAACTGACTTGTCTGTTGTTTTCTTAACATTAGTTCTCGGACGTCATTGCCATTTATTTCAGGGATAAGAACCAAATTAACAATATAAACAGCCCTACCCATCAAGTGCAATGGCTTATCACAAGCTAAGCATGATCAAGCTATTAAACGAACTAATCATTTCAAAGCGCGCTTAGGATTTTATAACACAACCAATATGTGTCACATTCTAGTTATTGTCATATTGAGTGAAGCTAGAAGTACTTTCAGTATTCATCTCTATCGTGTTCCCGAGTAGTGTGTTCATATGCAGTAACTCGTACAAAATATAGGCCTAGACTGAAATGAGCCGGCAATGCAGCTATATAGCGAGTAAGATTATTGTCTTCCTTTTTTGCGTTAAAAGCGACACATATACAAAGAGTAAACTCTTAAATTTTGAAATCAGTTGTGGAAGGAACCTCCCCTTGTGTATATAAAAAAAGAGAAAAGCAGATGCCTACCTACAGTATGGACGAGAAGTGTTTAAACCAGGCGATCATCTCATTAAACATTCCGAAAACAAACATGAGGAAGCTGATTTTATTTGTTCATGAATGGGGATCTGTCATATACATTCGAAGGAATTGGATCTTTTCGATATAATTCTCAGTAGTTAATGGTGGACAGGGGATTCTAAACCGGCTCCGGACATGTCCACTTCCCATCCCTGCGCTTCCCCCCTTTTTTTTTCTAGCGATGGCGGATACGGCTAAGAGCATCTACGTTTGTTGCGAGAACATGATCATTTCATAATTAATCTTAACCTTGCTCGAGCCTTGCTTTTTGTATCCATGACCTTTGTTCACTTGAAATGGCAGTACGTATATCTAGAAGACACTAAGACCTGTGTTGATAGTTTAATGCTCGACTTCTGACATCACACCAATAAGAGTCGGACTCATCCCGGGGCTGGTCTAGACATACGTGATGCACTCCTTCCAGCTGAAATGTTTTCACACTCCACCTCCTTTCACCGCTTACAGAGGCCTGCGCGTTGGTCGTAGGCTATTGCATGTGGTCGGACATGAACTTTAGAGATTGGCTGACCAGGGTTGATACGGAGATTTAATGCCAACTTAAAATAAAGAAAAAACACTAAAAGAAACCAAAGGCATTGGAAAGTTTCTGTGCAATCGACAATGATAACAAGAGAGAAAGATTTGTAATCTCGGTTATTTTCTTTCTGGGCCAATCGGCAAAAATTCGCAGTATTCTGATCACCTTTCTAAAAATCAACCTGTATCCGTATAACTTAAATATTCATGTCCGACACACGTAGCCTACTTTCAGTAGTATCACTTTACAACTTTGGTGTCATAATTGATAATACGAATCAACGGAATTGTTACTTGTGTTCACAAATCACTGTAATACTTTGCACCAATATGCTAAATTATCGTCTATCTTCCTTCATTTTGTGTGAGTTAAACATTAACTCCTAGAGTCAACTTCCTAATTAAAGGCAATTGTAAAGCGTGTTCTGATACGGCAAGCACTTAGGCTGTTTGAATGGGAGAACTAACTGAATCTCAGCAGTTTGTTTACATCATCAAGTAGTACAATTTCCAAACACATTGATTGCTTTTATATCCCTGGAGGCGGTATGTATTCCTTAGCATGGCTCCTGATTTCCGCAGGTATCTACAAAGAGACCATTCATCGAATGTAATACCTACTTATACAAAGTTGCCAAGTTTGTTTTCGTGATGAAACTAAGTTATAAATTCTATGCAAATTGAGAATAATTGAGAAATTCATTTGCAATGCAAATATTGTTTATTTATTTACACTGTGAAGTTAAGGCCATTAACGCCTTTTCTTCCATTTAACAAGAAAAACTGCACATATTACAAACAGTACAACATTCTATAAAGAACTAAAAATTTTAAACAAATATAATTTTAACAGATTTAATAGTGCAGTAAACTAACTTTAGCTGTGGCAGTTTAGATTATGAAACGGCAATATATTTGTTCAAGAAAATACAGTAAACATCATTTGTAGGCCTACCATTTCCTTTATTATTAATATTATTGTGATTGTCATTATTATAATTGCTATTATTGTTGTTATTATTTATCTTATTTTGCATACTTGAACTGCTTGGGAGACATAGTAATGACGAGTAATGGATAGTGAATATAGCGTTTGCCTTGCGAATGTAGAATCTATGAAAAACCAAGGCAAATAGGTCGGCCACGAGGTTTGAGTTTTGAACCCGGGACCTCTTATCTCTTCCATCTCTCTCGGATTGATTTTATAGTGTGTGCATTAGCACACAAGCATATTACATTTCACAAAAAAAAAAATCAAATTTCTTTTTACTAGGGCTGAGTAGACACACTACACCCACGCAATGGAAAATCGTTTAAAAAAGAATCATACCAACGTTATGAATCTAGCTAGCACGAATAGCTAGTGATTAGCTATATGCTACATTAAAATTGTCTGACGATGGTGATTATGATGATGATGATGATAATAATAATAATAATAATAATAATAATAATAATAATAATAATAATAATAATAATAACATAAAATAGTATTAATATAGTATTATGTTAGAATAAATATAAGAATACGGAATCAAAGCTTTTCTTACGATTTAAGTTGTTAAATTACGAAGTCTATGTGACATTCCTTTTCCAACAGTTTGTTTTTATTGCTAAATAATATGGAATACTAAATTTGTTTGACGAAATCTTCCAATGCAATATACCTTAAAAAACCTATGTTTTAATTCGATATGTTTATATTTGAAGGAGAAAAAGAAAAGGGTCGATGAGAAATGCGAAGTATAATATACTTTGTTTGAATATGAAATATCTAACCACTTGATAAAAGAGAAGGATCGCAATGCATCACGGTATACGCATAAGGAAACCAAGTTAGAATTTAATTTCAAAGGAAACCGCGAGTTGAGAGCCACTCATTTTTCGATACAAATAAAAATATATGCGGCAGTTCAACATATCACCCGGAGCCTTTGCGAGACTCAAGTTCTCTTCATTTTTTCCGTTTCCCATTCGCCGAAAAATGAATTGGAAATAAACTTCTTGTATTTTCAATGAGCCCCAGAAAATAAGGCTATTGCCAATCCTCACTCCATGCCAGTATCTGACAAACTCTGCCTCTAAAAAACTTGAACACCAGATTGAACGTTGAACGTTGATCTGTAGGTTAACTGCGCATATTATATTCTCAACATCTTAACTTTGGCTGTTACCAAAAAATCGTATGTATTACCAGGATGAAATAGGACAGAACCTTCTGAATAGATGATTAAATAAGATCAGAAAACTAGACAAATAAATCGTTCATAATATTTTGTAAACACCATTATAGTTATAGAAACTGAATTAGTAATTTATAATGATGCAATATAAATCTACCAGCGAAGGAACGACAAATTTGAGATGTTATAAAATATTTTGATCGTTAATTATATTATTTGATCAAAAATATATGAGTTCAGTAACTTAGCTGAATAAATTGGTAAATAGGTATAATATCGACTGTTGGCAGACGGAAGCATTTTCTATTATATTCTTCTTACAGCGATTTGAGGTAAATACAGTAATTAACATCTGAGGCTCTTTCTGTAATCTCGTGGATTTGATAAAGCACGAGTAAATTAAGAATTATTGCGTAGTATTTAGTACTTTCAGCTTAGTTATACAACACATTTTATTTTTACAATTGTTAAAAAGTTTTCCTGCTATATAGTAAAATAAACATGGAAGATTATATTAATCAACAATAGTTATTTTTCTTCGGCCTTTAATTCTGAACCCCGATAATGGTTGTATAACCGAAAGGTGTGGGTAAGGAATAGCCTATTAAGGATAAATAGTTTTTATTAGAATACTGAGCTAAGAGTACTGCAGAATAATTGTGTTTAATAAACAGACAGTATAATCATATTCCTATAATATTACAGAACTTATGGAATTATTATTTGTCAATGCTTAGGTTTTGTATTGAGACAACAAATTTCTCCTCATTTGAAAGACTAAGACTCTTGCATTTTACCGGGTCTAATCGATCACCATTTCTTGTTTCTGAAAATGCATTGCTAGTGTGTTTTTATTTAATCTTCTAATGTATGTATTCTAGCAAGTATTGAGGTAGTTTCCTTGTTGATTCTGAAAATGTCTGAAAGTACAAAGAAGGACGGTAGGCCTAGTGTCTGTATAAATTTTAAATAGGAATAAGGAAAGATAAAGTAGAATACCACGTGAGGAATTTATAAAATTATAAGTATTTTTTCTACTTTTACATCGATGAATAATACGATGTTGGGCTTGTTCGGGAAATTTGTGTGCAACCATTATTTGGAGTGTTCTTTTGATTCTGGTTTGTCGTAACGAATCCAGGTTACATCCCCATTCACGTAGTAACCTATTTCAGAGACTCGTTCCCGTGCCGAATGACTTTAATCTGTTTCGGCATCTGAAGAAAGATCTGGGAGGACAGCGCTTCCACACCAAGGAAGAACTTCAAAATACTTCAAAATGCCGTGAAGACCCTTGTCAATACGCTGGCGGCAAGCTTCTATGAAGAGGGTATTGGAAAGTTGGTATCACGCTACGACAAATGTCTCAATCGGAACACGACTTCGTAGAAAAGTAGCTAGAAGGTGTACCTAAATGTTCCAAATAAAACAGTTTTGATTTTCACTGTGGTATTCAATTTATGCCCCATCGGAGGTTGAAAAAAATAGCCCCCGTATATGTAAGAAAGGTTGATGTAACAAGTGTTGAGCTAAATAAGCCGTTTTAAAATGGGAATCTGAATTAAATTTCTCTTAGGGTTTCATGAATCCCAGAGCAGTTTTTGACTGTGGTAGATCTAAACAATAATGATAGGAATAATATACATTTCGTACTTACACAAGCCGCAAAATGCAAGAAGTTTCAACTTACCTGAAAAAAGAGAAACATGTTATCAATATTGTGCAAATAGAGTATTTCACAGTTTCAATGCAATTTTGTTATTACTAATTTTTTTATATTGCACACAATTTATTCTGCACTAATTATTACACGTATTGAGCTACAAGAAAGGAGATAAGACTGTTTTTAAATTTCGTCAAAAAGTTGAAAATGTAATATTTTCTGTTTTATTATCTTTCCCCAGGATAGTCACAGAGGGAAACAACGACCAAAGGCCTCCACATATGCATAAAAGAAGTCCTATTCTCAGGAATTGGTTGTAATGGCAAATTATTAGAATTCTAAAAGTTTTTTTCCATTTCTTCTTTTGCAACTTACAAAATATGGTGTAATAATTTTTCATCTATATCAATAAACATATCCACTGATAAGTAGGCCTGGATCTATATAGCAATTTTCTTGTACATGTGGCGTTGATCAAAATGATGTCTTACTTTAAACATTTATTTATATAAAATATTCCAAAACTTACAGTAACATTTTTATAACTCTAAGAGTTCAATGGAAATATATTTTTTATTATTATTGTGTGTTAGCACAAGAAAAAAATTCGCCGGAAAATTTTGAATTTTATATTGATGCGAAATGTTTTGTTTGGGAAATAATCCAAAAATGGTATTTAAGAAAATATTGAGAATAGGATTGCCAATGGATAATAACATACAAATAATATGAGTGTATACCGCAAGCACAACATGTGAATACCAAGATATTTAATTGAATTTCTGTCATATCAATTTAGCATATTATGTATCAAGGAAATATTACAGACTATCCATTCGAAGCGAATGACACAGTTCATATGTTTCTAAGAAAAACTGTATGAACTTAAATATAATAAATATAAGTGATATTTGTTCAGATATATTTATTCAATATAGAATTTCAAAAAGAGAATAATTTCACTGAAACTTACCGGTACCTTCATATGTTCTTACAAACCGAATCAATTACATCTAAATATCCCTAATATTAGAATGATTTTTTTTTATTTTATGAGATAATTAGCTTAAAAGGCTTTTTGTATTTTGTAATTTGAAATTGACTTATGAAGGACTTTCGATTTTCAAACTCTAGGTCCTTATATAATATGTATGTAGAATTTTAAATGAGGAAGAATGACTTATCACACTCAAACTATTCCCTCAGAAAACGCTAGATATAGCTTTTTATGGCTCATAGAGGATCTCGAATGTTGCATTCCGTTGCTTCTACACACCAGCCTGGGAGGGATTGAAATAAAAAGAAAAAGAAATTCCGCTTACATAAGATTGTATTGTCTTTACGGAAAATTTTATTTCTCACTTTCATGTTGCCGTTTCGGGGAAAAAAAATTATATCACTTTTATACTTTACTCCCTAAAAAACCTGGGACATAATATACTGCGGGAATAGGACTGAAAATGTTGTCTTCTTTTAGATGCTTAGGGCCTATAATTAACATCTCTATTTCTCAACTAATACAAAGCCTATAGCTATGAATAACGTATCAGGGGATAATATTTTTTACCAACTTCTGACAGCCTATAGCATACTCATTGACACACACTTAAGCTGAACCTGCAATAAGACCTCTTATTCTAGCCTACATCAAAATCTGAAGTGAGAAAATGATATTTTACATGTCGAGAGTTGAGAAAGTTATGTTACTGCATCATATTGTGCTTTATTTTCGTGGATTTCATTCTTCATTAATTATTTTCACCAATTTTTTACATCGATAGCATCACAATTTGTTCAAGTCCAATATTATGTAGTTCCCAAAGCCCTATGTGAACACTGTAAACAATACACTATTTTCATGTGAACCGAATTGAATTTCATTTATTCAGTATAATATTCTCAGAAATTATATAAATTTTCAAGGGAATGACTTGTTTAAATTTTAATGTTGACCACGTTATTTTCCGGGCTGAACTGGGTACGTGTGCAAAATTTCGTGAAAATTGGCCAAGAAATGTAGATTTGTAGGGTCTATAGGGAACATACTTACGCACATACCCACATATCCACATACCCACATACACACACATTTTCGATTTTATATATTAGACATGCAGACAACTGCCAATCAGTTGCATCAGGCAAGCCTAATTCCAACATTATACAGTGATAGATGATTTTGAATGGTGAATTTGTACGGATTATACTGAATTACGCAATCATACAAGAACAAAATTAAATGAAATATATTACAAGAACTCTAGAAGGCTAAATTAGACTGGAATAATGTTGAGATAAGGGATTGTGATAAGAACAGGAACAGCACCTGAGCTCTGTGCAATGGAGTCCACTGTGTTGGAAGTTCACAACGGACTGACATCGGAACACAATCACAGGACATCAATCATGATTATAGCTGGTTCGATATGCCACATTAAGTGCTTTGGACAGGAAGGAACGACCTAGTAGCATCCAAACCAGAAGTACATTATATTACTCCGTCCGCAGTCAACTTTTGGTCATTTTGCTGCTGTGAAACACATCTCTGATCTGCTCCGAAAAACTTATCTTTATACACCATAATGCACGAGATATAACATAGAAAAGACTTCCCAACCAATTTTTCTAAGAGTATATTAATTACTAGCAGGTTCCCGCGGCATCACCCACGATAATTAATTCAAAAAATGAAAATTAAGAGCATTATATTCATTAACTCTTACACGCGAATCATTCATAAACTAAAGATTAATAATTATAAAGAAAGAGCTAAAAATCCGACTTTAGAGTCCATTCCACGATTAGAAAGCGCCGCCTGAGAAAACGACCTCAGATTTGAGTTCTTTCACCCAGAGAACCCCTGCATAGTGTGTTTCTTCCAAATCGATCATGTTTGCCCATTTATCATTATCTCGCTTCCGACTATGTTGAAAATTCAAGATGTCTGCGGGCCTTTGCATTATAAACAAATGAATCGACCTGGGAGAGCTTACAAAATGAAGCGATTCTTTTATTTCCAATTATGACAAAAAATGGCAAAGTCATCTGCAATGGAATTGACAAATGCCATGTAGTCTATTACTGAAAACTGATGCTTCGATAGCGCAATAAATTCACGTTTTTTTTTTCAGTTTTTACTCATACCTCGCGAACGAAAGCGAAAATTAAAAATCCGGCTTTGAGGTGCATTCGGCCACCCTTCAGTTCATCTACGTTTAAAATTTCAGATCTTTACGTTCACTAAATTTCGCTGGGCATCGCGTACAGACAGACAGACAGACAGACAGACAGACAGACACAAACACTTCCTCTTATAAGCATAGCGAACTTTTAAGCAAATGGACAGGAGACCCACGGTATTTATCATTCAGGAAGAGAACGAGGAAATATCTATAATAATAAAAGGAAGTGTTTGTCTTTCTGTACATGTAAGTCATTTCGAGTATTTATTGTTATACCGGCATGTTGCCATGGTAGCTCAATGGTAGAGCGGCGGCATGGAGAAGCGAAGATTCTGGTTCAAATCCCGGTTATGGCATTGAATTTTTCAGTCGGATTCTACCTTTCCACGTTAGTCTATATACGGCCATAGGCGTAACGAGGGGGGGTTTGGGGGTTTGAACCCCCCCACTGATTAAAAAAGGGAAAATTGTATTATTTATTCCATTATTGTGATATATCACCTTTTTTAAAAATCTGCTTACAAATTACTTAATATGAGTTTAAAGCGTGGGAAGCTTAAAACTCGTTATTGTGCATCTTAATTTGTTTAATTTTCCGGGGGGAGGACCCCGGAACCCACCTCTCCAGATGTTTTAACCCCCCCATATGGTCAGCCTGGTTACGCCTATGTATACGGCCAGTGTGAAAGAATTAGCCTTCCACCATTGCTTTAGATCCTACGTTTTGTTGTCTATACGAAAAAAGTTTAGTCCGTTAATCTGTCACGATAAATCATACTTCTTCAGTGTCTCTGACGATGACAATAGTGTGCCTTGCCAAAGTTTGGAGTACGTTGCCCTCACTCGGGTGATTGCGCGAGAACTTGTAATTACCATTGTACGAGTTTGTGACCTATTTTTTTACTTAGGCTAAGTTTCTTGTGCATTGGAATGCTACTGCAAAGTACGCCAAAGATAATCTTGCCTTTATCGATTACCATCACGAGATTCCTGCATGGGAATTTCCACGTCCCTTAAAATTCTTGAGGTTTCTAATTTAATAATTTAATTAATAAAGTAATGTTGCAAATAAAACACTCAGGCACAAATTTCGCTAAGCAGAATTATGCAGAGCTGAGAATGATTCCTAAGAAAAATGTAAATATTTAAAAACATCAGAAATATATTATTCTTCGCGAAGACATAGGCTATTGTTTAGACGAAATCATGAACTGACACTTTTAAATGAAAATTAATAATGCAAAGTAAGAATTCAGAAATAAAACCATGCTTATTGTAATAATAAAGGAAATAAAATAATTGTTAATAAATTCTCTCATTACTACACTGTTCGTAATAAGTTATTAAATCCCTGTAGATTTCCACGTAACGTTTACAATAGGTCTTACTAGTAAATACTTGTACTTAAATAAATCTTTCATTGTAAACTTCATTATGCTGGCAAAAGGATTGCCTTCGACAGTCTTCGTAAGAATTGAAGATGACAAATGTCCTTAGCCAAAATGCATCTTCTTTATGAAGTATGACACGTCTGAGCATAAGTTTCAAACGCAAACGATTTTTAATTTATTATTATTATTATTATTATTTTACAAAAATTGTGTTTATATATATAGTGTTGGCCAAAAATCACGATCCGAAACGTTCGTTGTTAATGCTTTACAATTTCTGTCCATTTTCCGCGCACATTTTGATGCTCCACCATGAACCGTACCTCAATAGTGTATCAGCTTGTATCAGCCATTTTTTAAACAATGCCCTCAATTAACATTACCTTAACTCTACTGGGAAAAGAGGACATCTAAAGTATCTGAAAGGAGGAATTATCCCTCTCAGCTTACGATTCGTTGCAAGTTATTTTGCGCTTGTGGTAGATGTGTTATTTCAATACAAACATTATCCGATTGTGACTTTTGGCCCACACTGTAGATATTTATCTCAAACTATTAAGTGCCAGTATGGTACTTTATGAGATTGTTTGGTGGACAGTAAATGTCTTGCCGTCGGTCCGTGTGTCTTTATGCGTGATGACTCAAATAAGTTTTAACGGATTTTCATGAAACTTGGCACCCACATTTATAACGTCCATGTGAAGAAGCCTGTTGATCTTGGACCAAATTGGTTGAACGGTACCGGAGTAACGGCTAATTAACGGCCACACACTTTTTAATAGCAAATCATCACTATAGGCCTACTTCAACAAAGCCGAGTTGCTAGCCATAGTCATAATCATGGCCTCCCAGTTAAGACGTCATATACTTTTCATTCATGGCAGGCCGAATGCACGAGTCAGCCATTAAATATCTTATCTTATATCTTATGTCAATTAAATATCTTATGTGGTACATGTGGTGCTTGCGGTATATACTCATATTATTTATATGTTATTATGCATTGACACTCCTAATCCCAGTATTTTCTTAAATACCATTTTTGGATGATTTCCCACTCAAATATTTTACGGCGAATTTTTTCTTGTGCTAACACACAACAATAATAAAAATATTTTACGGCGAATTTTTTCTTGTGCTAACACACAACAATAATAAAAATATATTTCCATTGAGCTTTCCTCCTTGAACTCTTAGATTAAAAAAAATATATTACTGTAAGTTTTGGAATATTTTATATAAATAAATGTTTAAAGTAATACATCATTTTGATCAACGCCACATGTACAAGAAAATTGCTATATAGATCCAGGCCTACTTATCTGTGGATGAAAAATTATTACACTATATTTTGTAAGTAGGAAAGGAAGAAATGAAAAAATCTTTTAGCATTCTAATAAATAATTTGCGATTACAACTAATTCCTGAGAATAGGGCTTTTTTTATGCATATGTGAAGGCCTTTGATTGTTGTTTCCCTCTGTGACTATCCTGGGAAAAGATACTAAAACCGAAAATATTAAATTTTCAACTTTTTGACAAAATTTAAAAATAGTCTTATCTCCTTTCTTGTAGCTCAACAGGTTTAATAATTAGTGCAGAATTGTGTGCAATATAAATAAATTAGTAATGACAAAATTGAATTGACATTATGAAATACTCTATTTACACAATATTGATAACATGTTTATCTTTTTTTCAGGTAAGTTGAAACTTCTTGCATTTTGCGGTTTGTGTAAGTACGAAATGTATATTATTCTTATCATTATTGTTTAGATCTACCACAGTCAAAAACTGCTCTGGGATTCATGAAACCCTAAGAGAAATTTAATTCAGATTCCCATTTTAAAACGGCTTATTTAGCTCAACACTTGTTACATCAACCTTTCTTATATATGCGAGGGCTATTTTTTTCAACCTCCGATGGGGCAAAAATTGAATACCACAGTGAATGTCAAAACTGTTTTATTTGGAACATTTAGGTACACCTTCTAGCTACTTCTCTAGGCCCTACGTAGTCGCGTTCCGATTGAGACATTTGTCTTAGCATGATAACAACTTTCCAATACCATCTTCATAGATAGATAGATAAATTACGTTAATAGCACGAAGTCTGTGAAATATGGCCTGTAACTCTATATGGCACATTTTTACCAGTTTACCTGATTTTATCTACAATGAATGTTGTTATATATGAGGATGTTTGAGGATTTTATACCTAAATTTTAATACGTCATCGGCGTCTGTAGGAGTGTAGACCTAATAATTAAACTACATGTAAAAACTTAAAATATACTTTTATAAATCATCAGTAATATCACTATTGTCCGTAATTATTTTTAAGACATAAGAAATACTATGAAATCCTCCAATCTTTTGTATGAAATACATGTAAGGCACAATACAGATGAAGTAATTTAATTTTATTCCATAGCTTGACGTCAGGTGGTTTTGTTTAAGAGACAAGTGCTTGTTTACAATTCCATGTGCCCTACATACTGATCAAAAGCCTTTATACAGCGTGATCCATTTAAAACTGAACACTTTTAAAGACTTATAATTTCCCTCTGGAAAGTAATACAAATTAAAATGGGGTTTTATTATCTCAGTGGCTTTGAGAGAATCGCTATTGGTATTAATGTTGGTACCCCTACCTTCCATCAGTGTCGCCATATGACAATTGACTAGTTTCCAGTCTCAAGTTTTGTAGTCACAACGAAAATGCAGTTCTCAATTAGGCAGCGTATTTTTCTTGTGAAAACATATTGGCAGACAAATTCATTGACGGGCATTTCGAATACAATTCAACGTGCGCAATATTCCAACAAGGCAAAAATTTTATCCATGGCAAGAACTCACCAAAGAAATCATTGCACGAGTTGAGCACATGTCAGAAAGCTGCAAAGGGAGCAGAATTACGAGCATAAAGAGTGGATGTAGTGCATGAATTAAAAACCCCAGACGTGGAAAAGCGAATGCGTTATTGCCAACGGAATATCCAAAACGTACTCTGTAATTCAGCACAGTTGCACTTGTCTGCTATTATTAGTTTAGAAGTTATAAGTCTTTAAATGTGTTCAGTTTTATATGGATCACACTATATAAATTCCTGTCTCTATCCTGGAAGAGGAAATTAATATAACGTCTGAAAGCAACCAGCAATCAGTCTATCATTCCTCATTCTTCGTAAAAAGTAGTTTTCATAAATATCATGGTGGGCAATATTTCAAGATCAGTTCCCGGGCTGTTGTCTGGAAGTGAAAACCTCTCGAGAGATTTCGATGCGGGTGATCCGTTTTCCTGAAAGATCCCATTATATTACATGGAGGTTACTTTCTTTACACGTGTACCTCGTAAGTTGGCCTCCGGCAGCTTCATCATATCATGACTCAAAACTGACTCTTCCATTTTAAAGGAATCGCTGAACTTCTCTATAGATGATTCTTTCCGACAACCCTGGAGCAAGAAGACTGAATAAACAAACTTCCAAACCATCAAACTCGATATACGACTTACGGATTCGTATGGACAGACTTATTTGTTGGATGAAAGCATGAATACTGCATCAGACTGCATGTGACTGATCAGTGGTTTAGCGTTATATTTATATTCCGAAAGATGTGAACATTTTCGTATTGATTTTCTGCATCACTAAGCCTAGAACTTCTTTCTGCTACATAGAAGACTATACCTAGGTATTGTGTATATATGTAGTAAAATAAATAGGCCTATGGCCGCTTATGTGGTCTCGTGGTTAGCATCGGTGGCTAAGGATCCGAAGGCCCGGGTTCATTGGATTTTTCTGAGATAGGGAAGTCTGGAACGGGGTGCACTCAGCCTCGTGATGCAAACTGGGGAACTATCTGATTGAGAAGTAGTGACTCCGGTAATGGAAACCATCATTAACGGCCTGCTTCTGACCATATGCCCCAACCCTGCAATCTGTCTTTGGTAGATGACGCAGCGGTCGGATGGTAGACCTAGCCTATTCAGTGATTTGCCATTGAGTTTAGTTTAGTATTGGTAAAATAAATTTAAAGAAAAATTCATGTACATTATCTTGTGTTTTCTTCGAAAATCTCTGAAGAATTGTTATTAGGAGCAAAACAAAACAAGGCTGCTAGAACCTCAACTAATAATAGGCTATGTACCATCACTCATTTCTGTGCATTTGCTTTAAGGGTAGAAAGGTTGCCGATGGTTGTAGTCCAGTGAATAAGTCTTTATCACTTATCATTCAATGAATACTTCGTCCATTCAAGATTGCAACTGATCTTCAATTATCTGCAGTTAGTTTATGGAACATATAAATTAAGCTAATTGATTTATTAAGGAGATCTCTTGTAATCACAAACTGCAAACATCTTTAATTATCTTTAAACCCAAGTATACGCTTGTAATATCAATATTATTTTAGTTTTATATAATTTCACAAAGTCCACCGCTGTGGCTCAGGGGATGCGTTCAATCAAGCACCGGGCCCGGGTTCGATTCCTGGTCGGGACAAGTTACCGAGGTGAGGTTTTTTCCGGGGTTTTCCCTCACCTATGAGACAAATGTCAGGTAAGTTTAGGTCCTTGTGGTCCCCGGATATCATCTGGCCTTCATTATCATCTTCATCCCCATCCTCGCCTTGTTCTGAGTGAGTGTGTGTGCGTGTGAATGGTGTGTTCGTTTTTTCTCGGAGGTGGCCCCGCGTTGGGCTGATCACTCATCCGGGGAGATCCTCCATGTCCTTGTCTGGTTAACAAAGTATGTATGTGATCCAAAGATAATCCCTCTCCCGACAAGTAGCGGCCCTGTAAGGCCCGGGCGGCTTGGGTCGCTTAAATCCTAAACGAAGATAATTTCACAAGTTTGACGTGTTGAAGAAATCTGCTGCTGTATAACCAATTTCTCCATAAAAATAATGAACTTTTGATGAAGAAAATGACAATGTATCGCGGATAAAACAACTGAATTACAACGGAAGAGAAAAGTCTATTGATTTCATACCGTATTCAAAATTACAATTATAATATCCTTTAGCTGCAACCGTTGTACAATTTATTGAAGTTACGGTTGTACTTCTCACCACTGGCACAAATTAACTCGGACCTTCTTTCTTTGGATATAAAAACCCTGGCCATTAAGTTACTTTGAACAACATATCGTTTTCTGTTTTATAATTCTAGAAGCCTACTGTTCGCTCTTTAACTCTTTCAATATTTCCGTATATTCCCTACCATTGGGCTACATATAAACACTACATAAACATGAACATTATACATAAAAAAGAGTAAAAATAATCACATCCCCCGGCTCCGATCATTGCCATTAGTCCTCTTCATGTAACTCTATGATTTCTAATTCTGTGTGACACGAGTATTTGCACTTTATGATCACACAAAAGCCAAAGAGATTCAATAGAAATACTGTTTGTCATGCTCTAATATACACGAGACCCTGACAAAAAGAGAAGTAACCAGTCCTTGGAGAAATATGTATAATGCGGATAGACAGATTCTTGGAACCTTTTCCAGTGAAAAAATGAAGGTAGACTACCTACTGAACATTGATGTGAATTTCGTCCCTCAACTGACTTAAATTCCCACTTGTATGGGAAATATTGAAAGCTTTTCCCCGCAAGGCATGAAAATAAAACTTACTTGTTAATCTAAACGTAAGATAAGACTACTTAATTAACCAGATACATAGGCCTATTGTTATGCAAATATTAGCTTCACTGGTGGCCCCTTTTGTGTCACTGAGCTTTCAGTAGGCCTATATGACCAGGTTATGTGTAAATGCCATATACTGTTTAATATAATGATGGGCCTTACAAAATATACTATTATTAAATCAAACAGTCATTTATAAAACGCTTTGAACTGTTGCCTGTTGCCACGGCGGTCATAACATGTCCAGAAAGAAATATAAAGAGTAGTCTTAATAACTAGTGGTCTTAACAATCTAAAATCTAAGAAACAGAACCACAACACGGCTCATGTGGTAGATGTGAATTTATCTTATGCCTGCGATTTAAGGTTTAGGCCGACTGCGAAATTCTAATCAATCACCCAGCTAAAAAATATGGAAATGTTCATTCTCAGTAACTTAAGAACCATCGTTAACACACAATTTATGCAAAATTGTGTCAGATAAACGTCGCAGTCAAAAAATGACAAACAAATCATTTTCACTTTACATTTCAAAAAAGGAAAAGGTGTTCTGGGAAGGAAGTAATTTTCACAAGATGGAATAGGCAGGCATTTCAACTGCAAGTTCACAAATTAGTGTTAAGGAAACGTTAGGCAAAAACATTTAAAATATCACATAGGCCTATACTATTCTGGAAGTTTTAAAACAATGGAGGATTCTAAGTAATCCCACTGATTAAATGAGGGGATTTAATATGGATTTTTTTAAGTCACATGGTAGGCCTATGCACCTGCACATACTTTCATTTCGAATATGTTACATTTTTCTTGTTTACTTTGGTTCTTGTTTTGATGATAGCCTATTTTAAAAAGTATTGCACGAGAGATTAGTCACAATATCAATATTGCATCATATAACACGATGTTTTTATAAATTCCTGTCTATTTCAAATTTTTAACTTCGAAAAAAACTATTTATAAGATCAATAATATTTTTAATACATTCTTTAGAGGGAAATCTGTCTTGGCCGGGAAACGAATCCGCGTTTTCAACTCTGGAGGCAGACGGCGAGACCACCTTTCAAAGATCTACCTCGTGACATACATACGTATTAGTGATACGTACGTACGTATTAGTGATGAGGAGAATCGAATGATTTTAAGAATCGAGTAATCTGTTCTCTAGTAGGAATAATATAAATAATCGAATGATCATTCGAATGAGAAAGTCTCGGATGAAAGCAGGATCCGAGTACTCGCGATGCGAGATGTGAGAACTCGAGTCGGTAGCCGAGAAGTGAGAACTACTAAAGACTGTCTCGACTGATAAATCAAATCGTTATTCCAATGTCCAGCTCGGCAATTTAATCGTGTTACAAGATCCACTGCTATTGGTTCCCGCAACGGGGAATGACTATTATGAATTATCCACTGTACTCGTACTATGTATTTGTGTTTTCCTGGAAGGATGCCCGCGTCGAGTTGATCCCTCACCAGAGAATCCCTCCATGTTCCGTCTAACTGTTAATACAGAGTCTCTCTCCTCCCATATAGGCAATGAAGTGTTTCAACAGAAAAGAATGCACACGGTTTAAGATAGACGAAATACGATTGAATAAGTAGTTCTCTACTGTAAACTATATAATATACGAGGATCATTCAATAGTTAAATAGACAAATTGGTCTGGGGAAAATATGGTCGGTAGTACAAGTTTGAAACATTTAGGATTTTAAATTGGCATCACTGGGATGAGTTCTAATCAGCTAATGGATCAACATTGCTCTGTTTATAACCTGAAAATTAAGTTTAACGATGTCGGGTCTTCTTGAAAATTTCACATTGGTTGAACAACGTTCTGTGATTCGTTTTTTGATTGCTGAAGGTGAAAAACCAGCTAATATATACTCTAGAATGACTCAAGTGTATGGTGAAAGTTGTATGAACCGTGGAAATTTTTACAAGTGAGTAGAACAGTTCAAAAGTGGTCGAGAATCAGTGACTGACGAACACCGTTCTGGCCGGCCTGTTGTAGTTGCAACTTCCTCACTTGAAACTTGAATTGTTTGGTCCACTGAAGGAAGCATTACGTGGGAAGAAGTTCCAGGATAACGAGGATGTCAAGAAATTTATGGGAAATTGGCTCCGACACAAAAACAAATAGCTCTTTGCAGCCGGTATAAAAAAGCTGGTAACCCGTTGGGACAAGTGCATAAATGTTGATGGGGATTGTGTTGAAAAGTAGGAAAAGATTTGTTTTGTAAAAATTAACGGTTTTTTCTCCAGGTCAGTCTGTCTCTTAAATTACTGAATGACCCTCGTACAATGTGATATTGCTGTTTTGGTGATAACTGATAATATTCTGTACAGCTGTATAACGTACATGCGAAACTTATGTTTGTGAAATAACGATTAACTAAAAAAAGGAAGTATTTTGTCTTGACAGTTACGAAAAGAAATGGCAATAAAAAAATACGTAAATGCATTACATTACACGAAATCCATCATTGTTAAAAATTTATTTAATTGAACTGCTTCTCTGTAGCACTCCATTTCTATTGTCTGAGTATAAAGACGTGCAGCTACAAAATCGATAAAACCTTTTAGAACGTGTAATCAAACTTTCCATTACTTTTCCAATTATAGGTCTTATATACAGCGCGTTTCCAAATGCATTTGAAATTCAATGCTACTTTAAACAATAAGAAACATTGAAAAGGCTTCGCAAAAGGCAGAAAATGGAATATTGTCTAGAGAGAACACTGCAGCCAAGGAAAATACCTGCTTAACATCGTGTTATTGCTACCTAATGGAAAATATTAACTGCATTAAGGCCGGCCCCCCGAATGAAAGGGAAAAAACCTACGATAATTTCACTAAATTAAAACGTGCTTCTCATTTAGCATTATTGAACAAAGTGATTTAATGCCCTTATGGAATTTCATATTAGAGTGACAGTACTTATTAACAGTTGAAAAATTAATCCTTAACATTTCATTTTAATGCCTATTTTTTTTATTAAGGAATATTCCACAACAATGGTTTTCCTACATCCCACTTCAATCTTTTGTCTCCATAAGTCCCTGTCCATAGCATCTTTTTCACTTAATCCTTTTTCCGCCATATTCCTTTTCACCCCATCCATCCAGCACTCTTTGGGATTCCCTCTTCTTCTTTTTCCTTCTACTTTCCAATCCCAAATTTTCTTGGGTATTCTATCCTCTGTCATTCTGAGTACATTTCCATACCATCTCAGGCGTCTTTCTTCTACAATTTCCAAAATATTCTTTTCAACTTGCATTATTTCCCTTATTCTATTATTCCGAACTAATCTTTCCTGCATTTTCTTGCTGAACGCCTCCAAAAATCCATTTCTAATACCATTAATTTGTTTGCTTGTTGTCTAATGCCTATTTTTCAAAATATTATTTTGAAATAGTAAAACGTGTGGTATGTGTATGAAAAAAGCTATATTGTTTATACATGAAAAAAGACGTTAAAATGAAATCCGAGGGCTATTTTTTTAACCGGGGGAGTACCCCCAGATCCCCCGGTGGACCCCTCCATAACCCGAATCCTGGCTACGTCCCTGCCTTAGGGGTTCAGATATTAATATTGCTGACTAGAACCTATGTCATTAATCTGATTCCCGATTCTTTTGAGAGTTGATATTGAAGGGAACTCTTAAACGAGATGTAGGCCTACGCTGCATCATAAGGTCAATAGATTGATCAGCTATCTGCAAGCAAGTAGCAGCTCCATAAAAAAGCGGGTGATGATCATGGGACATCGACTTAAGAAGGCAGAGAGAGAATGCAGAGGGCAAACCGTAAGCTATGCAGTTTCATATGATAATGCGCCATATAGCTCGGTCCCAATTTAAGTTTAAGAAAGTAGATTCTAGTTTATATTTGCTAGCTGATAACCTGTGAAGTTATATTTACGAATCAAAGCGACGCCGAGAAAACTCAATCCAAAGATAGATTCTAGTTTCCTTACTAATTTATTTTGCGAATGGAACTTCCATTAAGTGAATTCTAATTTGATGATTATGAGGAGTATGAGCTCATACAGACCTAAAAAAGCTAAGGAAAAGACACAACATTCTGGTATCACATATTTTTAAGCGATCTTACCACCGATTTTTGAACTCATAGGCCTATAGGTAGTGGCTGGCTGGCCGACTTTTTCCTGTAACCCCTATGGTGGGGCATAGAACCTTCAATTGGAGGATTCTGTACCTAGATTAATTTTGTAACACTTAATTTCCAAGAGGACAGAGGGACAGGTCGTAAGTCCTTTCCGGAAACTAAGGAATCATGTGGACTTGAAAGGGCCTAGAAATTTTGTTCAGAGGCTCTAATTTAGGCTTGGAGTTATATTATGTGCCGTAACCCTACGATATCACCCACCCCCCTTGCTTAAGCCCTTCCCGGAGGACTCTGTGCCCAGGGTTTTTACGTCCTGAAAATTCCATCGCCCGCGGCTGGGTTTGATCCCGCGACCTTCGATTCTAGAAGTGGGCATGCAGTTTATTGCGGCTGTATAACAACATACACTACTTAGACCTGTAAACTATCGGCGATGCACTGGCAAATTTGTTTCCAAAGAAAGTTTATTTAAACGCATGTAAATTTAGAAACAAGTCTGTCGTATTTATGCACACTAAATCACACCAGAAAGCTATCATTGAACAGGATCATAACTGCGAACTTGGGACGAAAAACTAAAGCCTTACCGACAGCTCCACTCAGGACAACCACTTTCAGACATAGACCTATTCACTACTTCTATTGTCGTTAACTTACTATTATCAATTAATAAATTTCATATTTACCGCAGAGGGAGAATTATTTTGAGTAGTATTTATCTACCTCCTTATTCCCTCTGATATTAAAGTAACATACAACACACTGTGATGTTCATGTACAGAACACTTCATAGTCAAGTTCCGGCACCACAACATAAGGAACTGAGGATGGCGTAACTTTGCGCCGAAATGCATATTCTATTTTAAACAACCTACAACACACTGGGTACACGACTCTACAAGAAAAAATTTTTTATCAAACATTCAAGAAAGAACACTACAACACTGAAGATTTTAACATCACCGTTTTATGCATGGTGTAAAGACTCCCGGCAGTGGGGCAATCCATTTTATGCATTTTTACTACATAGACTTGTGTAATTTGTGAAAAGTTTTAATTTGTATATATATTTATTAATTATCTTTTTAAGATTTTGACAACACCATTTTATACATGGTGTAAAAACTTCCCGGCAGTAGGGAAATCCAGTTTCTGCACATTTTAGTATTTTACTACATTGACCAGTGTAATTTTTTGTTACAATTTTAATCTGTACATATATTTTTAATGATCTTTTTTAGTGTTTTTTAGTGTTCTGTACATGAACATCACAGTGTGTTGTATGTTACTTTAATATCAGAGGGAATAAGGAGGTAGATAAATACTACTCAAAATTACTATTATCAAGTTTGCAATGGTTGTACAAGGATCTGTTAAGTTCACTAAGCGTATACTACAGGAGGAGATGGGCGAGTTGTGTCAGGCGATGACAACAAGAATTTTCTCAGTAAATCTTTTCTCACCTATTTTGACGTTTGCTAATTTAACGCACCATGTAACTTTGTTATTCGTACATATTTAGGACAGCAAGTCAATAAATATCTGCAAACAATTTTTGTAATCTGTATGCCCACAGAAAGATATCTTTGGCTGAGCAGCAAGCCTTTCATGCACCGCGTCATGAACATAATTCGTGGGCTTACAAATAAAAGTTGTCTGGAGAAAAATCAGTTTTAAAGTTTGAATGTATATGAAAAATCAGGTTATCAATTAATACACCTGTATATTTTGTAATTAAATAACACATCTATTGGTTTTATTTTAACACATTTTACCAATCGAACTTATGTTTCCTTAAATATTTTTGGGCCTATCTTAATTAAACAGTATGATTACAGGGAAAAGGTATTATGTGCAATAACGCAAAACATAGATTATTACTGGTAGGAATTACAACAAACTGTGCTGGAAACAAACTTAGCACCTCCAAATTTTAATTAAATGCTTTTTAAAGCGTGTACTTATGGGTTTACTGTTCAGAAGCTACATGAACACTGTCCACTAAAATCCTAACAATCATCTTCAGACTTATCACTTGCACTTGAACTATCTTTCACAGCAGCTTGATAATCAACATGAACTACTAAACTCTGTTGCGCTTCATCTGAAGTGACTAGGCCTACCACCCGACCGCTGTGTCATCTACCATAGGCAGATGGTATGATCGGGGGCACGTGGTCAGGACGGTCGTTAACGGTGGTTTCCGTGACTGGAGCCGCTACTCCTCTATCAAGTAGCTCCTCAGTTTGAATCACGAGACTGAGTGCACCTCGTTCCAGACCTCCCTACATCAGAAAAATCCGAGGAGGTACCAGCGATCGAACTCGGGCCTTCGGATCTGTAATCCTCGACGCTAACCACAAGACCACGCAGGCGGTTAATCAACATGATCAGTTGCCGAATTAAATCATTCTGCCTATAGAGATATGCTATATTTGATACTTAGGTACACAGGCAAAAGGTATGAAGTGGATTTAATTCTTTTTCCCTGAAAACATTCTGTGTGTAGTGGACTTAGACGTTTGTGACAGTTTCATTGCCGAGGAACTATAAGGGTTAGGATTTGGTTCGTTTTCCCTTTGCATAGAGCACAGTCTGTTGTACTTATTACCAATAATAACTCATTTTTTGCGTTTTTGGAGTTAATACCTTTTCCGTGTAAGCCCACGATATACGATATATAATTGTGAAACTGGGTTTCTAGTTATTGGACTATCTACAGTAGCATATAAGTCCGATCTCGCTCTATTGTATTATTATATTTTTTGTTTATTTAAAGATGCACTGATTCAACTCAGTCGGAGCAGGAAAAGAGTCGGTGCCTAAATGGCTTGTTGCTAAGTGGAATTCATTGTTATAACATCGAAAAGCTGATAGAGCGCTGGAACAAATGTAATGAAATGCATGGGACTAAATTAAAAACAATAAAATTGTAAGTTCCCTACGGCTATTGAAATAAATTATAATAATTGTCTGTGGATACTATTTATTGTCTTGCCCTTGTATGTAAAACTTTGCCGATTAGTTATTTTATAAGCCTACATACACTATTATATGAGTGTTCTTGTGGGCTTTCAGGCAAGATTAAGGCGAAAAAAAGTTCTTGTTACTTGAACGCAGCAAAACGTGTTATAGTTCCACTGCAGGTATACATATTAAACGTGTAGGAAATGGTAATTCAGGATATAGCCCATAGGCCTATTCATTTCCAGTCCACTACATATTTTCATTCGACGTAAAACGGACCGACTAAAATATCTACGTTGTCGATATGAGCCACTGCGCATGCCTAGCGGCATTCACAGTGTTTGTTCTAGTGTCGACTGTTGACTTAGCCCATTTCGAACCCCAGAATATGGTTTCTAATCGTATTGTTTTGTAACTGGTTATTTTGGTTATTGATATTATTGTAAAATACTAACACAAATTATATTATATTCAGCTACAAGATTCGTTCCGCTTTTTTCCCCTACCTGTACATGCTTCGATGAAGTTTTAATTTGGCCTGGGTGAGTTACTGAATAGATTAGGATTAGAGTACTAAACTGAAAGGTAAGATTCGCTCCCACCAATGACAGCATTTTCTTTGCAGAGTATGATTTTTAAAAATCATAATTAACTGACAAACTTTCCAATAACTGAATACAGGTGATCTACGAGTATATAACATTTTTATGTGATTACGTAACAAGCAATACAATGCATTTTCTGAGAAAACAATGTAATTATTGTTGGAATGTTGTATCGGAAAAGCATTATTTAATGAATGCACGAATGAGAATGGGAATCCGTCTCTCAGGGGACTACATAAATAATTTCAGTTGCTGCAATATGTTCTGTCTCACCGCAACGTGTTTTTTTGTTTCATTAATGAAGATCTCATCTCTCTGTTTTAACTCAACAAAGTTCCATTATACATAATTAAATTAAACAATCAGTGAAAATGAGTTCACTATGCCTATGTCCTGTAATAAAGTTCACCGTACTTTTAATAATATTAAAATTCTGTGAATGAAAGTAAACAATTACTTTTAATTATTATTAACTTACTTTAAACAAACCAATGGAAACTTATTTTATATAGTTATTTAATATTTTAAAATCATTATTAGGTCAATTGAAATGTTCTGTCAATCTTGCTAAGACGTGGGAAAATTTCATGTTTAGATTCTGACGATGTTAGCACAGTAGATCAGACTAGGGAAAATATAATGTCATTAGGAATACCTGCTGCCTCTAATTTGAATAAAAAAACTCAATGAGAGGATCTTGAGTAGGCCTTCGGTAGACAAATAACCGAAATATTATAATGAAGACTCCTCTTAGAAAGAATGGTTCTAAACTTAAAGAAAAATAATTATATTGAAATAGCAAAGGTAAAATCCAATTTATCCATTACTAGCTAGTTGTCAATAATTAATATTTCTTTCCGATAGTCTGTACTTTCTATTAAATAGCGAAAGATTTCCTTTCTAGCATTAACTCTTGTACTCGAAATTCGTAACTTCCTAATTCGTAATCTCTACAATGTTAGAACGAGAAAGAATATCATAATATATAATGAAAAGTGAAAATAGAAGTAAACAAAACAAAAAGGTATTCTTTCGATCTATTTATATTTGATATAAATGTAAATTATTGAATAATGTAGATAAAGAGGCCTGAATAACTGGCATGAACACAGCAAGTCATATAAATTTATTGCTAGGTACATGTGAAGCTGAAAAAGGGAAAATATGAAACAAAAGATAGATAAACAGAGAGGGAGAATAGAAGGGAAGAAAACCAGGAAAATTTTAAATTACTCTGTTTAAGAACTACGTCAAGAATGTAATTTAATAAATTATTCTGTAAATAGTTTTAACCTGTTGACCTATGAAGGCTCTCAATGTTTACTTCAACGTTTGTGTTACATAAGCTCTGCCTTCTTTTTGAAACCAAGGTAGGCTACTGCACCTTAAACTAGATTAAGTTCGCAGGAAACTGTGTTCTGAGCCGCAGAAATTGAGCATCGTAGCAAGTCATGATGATTTCCCTTAGGTTTCATAGAAAGAAAATGGATTGTGGGGATATCCTTAGAGAAAGAGCAGCAAGACGACCAAGACTACTCTATTCAACTAGACGTCTATCGGAGATATTCACTTTTCTTTTTACATAACGATTTCAAGAATTGCCCCAAATGGACCAAGGTATACCGGAATATACCCTCCACATTGTTTCCTTAAAATTTCAAGTCACTGCCATTTTCTCCGTTTCTACTGGAGAGCGGAAAGGGAGATAAGAATCTTTTACCTTAAGGGAATTCTCTCATGTATACTTTGAGAATTCGAAAAGTTCCTTTCCAGATTGAATTTTACTGCATCAGTGCCGGGAGACTAAAAACTATAGGTGTTAAAGTTTGATTTACAGGTGAACGGAGAGGAAGAAAATGTCTGTTATGCTCGTACATTCACACTCTCTTTCTCAAAGAAAACTTCAGAATAGGAACATCGTAAAAGTTTCGAGATTATGATATAAACCACTGGAGAGGGATAAAAACAAGTTTGATTTTTACATATCTTCCTGGGAAATATGAAAACAATAGGCCTATGTTATGGGTAAAACTGTAAATTGTGTAAACCTAGATTTACCCGGATCAAGTGCACGTTATCCAAAAGCACTGGGTAAAGTTGGAATAAAATATACATTTCTAGCTTTAACCGGATAATCTTAGGTTTACCCAACCTCTACTGGATAAAGCTGAATTTCAAATAAACAGCACTTTCAATGTGATTTGTTCTACTACTGTAATGGAATTATAATCCTTTGACGCATAAGGGACGTATTTGTCCCAAAAACCCCATTTGAATCTAACAGTCAAGGTAATTTTTAAATTATTGGAAATCAATTTATAATTATTTTATAATGTATAATTTTCATATTTATTTGCCCATGCTGTCAATAATGACCATTGTGATAAAAAAATTTAATTTTTTATATTCATTATTGCTCCACGCTAAATCATAACCACTTCTAATGCTATTTAGTAAAGTCACTTGTTTGAACAGGATGCGATGATAACACCTAACCTAACCCAACTGTGCATGTCCAGATCCCTTAACAAAATAAGAAGCCTGCTTTACCCAGTGGCATGAGAATAGGTCGCTCTTTACCCGGGTAAAGCAAGAAGTGAAGGAAATTTTGTTTGATCGGGTATAGCACACATCACCCGGGTAGAACTGGTTCATCCGGTTTTTAGCTCTACTGTATATATATATATATCGTAAATTTCTCTGTTATGTATAAAATATATGGTATTATAGCCCCTAAACACGAGCTTTGCTCACCCTGGGGCTTTCATAGAAGTACATAAGATGCAAAATTTTGTAATGTTTGATATCACGCAAAATTGCGCGCATTTCATCTGCCCAGAGCATTTTCAGTCTTGCATCACCCTGTCGATAGAATAGGAATCACTTAATTTTCCCTTTAAATAAATTTTCTTCCATTCATAAACTTTACAAGAGTAACAAAAATCTAAGTTGATTGTAGATGAGACAAGCTTAAATATATAAATTTACATTAACATGACATGTTTCGGATTTTGCCAACCGAATTGAGCTTCATTGTAAAATGCCATTACGAAATAGTATAGGAAAACGATGGGGCATTTCTAATTAAATGGAACTGTTTTTAAAGCCCTTGACCTCATGCAAATCAATGCTAGAGAGACTGGGGAACTTTCCAACATTTCCGAACCTTCTTGCAACTGATAATGCATTTCATGGTGTGACATGGACAGAGACATGTTCATGCTATTGGAAACGCTGATATGACGTTTGTTCTTCAAGCATCCGTCCAATAGGCAATACAAATTATTCACTCCATACAATGTTATGTATCAAATTATATGTCAACAGCGTCAGGGTACTGTCACTTCAGAGTTAATATAACAGTGAGATAATTTAAATTAAATTACAATGTCTATATTAACATAGTAATAGGTGCTGGAACTAACGCCCTGATTTAGTGGCTAGCAATGCTGAGTGTGGATCTCGTACTTTTATGGGTTGGGAGATTTGAAGCGGGCTGCACTCACTGTCATTGGAACATCTTAGACAGTGGCGATGCAGAATTTTTTCGGGGGGGGGGGGAGATTTGAATAGGTAGAAAGAATACTAAAAAAATAATTAACTTACATATATAATTAGTTTATAAAACTGGCCATTTACATTGCATATATAGCCTTTTTTTCAAATTTCTCCCCAATCCCCCCCCCCCCTGCGTCCGCCATTGATCTTAGAATCTACAATAGCCTATTCAACTGTCGGCTCACGACCCTTGGAACAAATAAAATACGAAAACTATATGAAGATTAAAGTATCAGGTTGAAATAGCGCGCGTTACCGTAGGAATAAGTTGCAACTGTTAAGGTCCAATTTAGAAAAAAAAAAAAAAAAACACGTTTTCCATCTTGTCGAGAGTTGTCAAATGAAATAGATTTGATTTTTTTTGTTTATTTTGTTAGGATTTTGAAATGGATATTCAAGAATTTTCTTCTAGATTCACAGACTTCAAAACATAAAGGATAAAATGTATCTACTTAACGATCCCTTAAAAGTGTAGGCTGCAGCTAACTATATCTATCAAAGTTTCTATTTAAATGTGATTTTCAAACTGAGTAGTTCCTTCAAAATAAAACAGAAACCAGTGCATATGTGACCGAAGACTTACGAAGACAAGTGAATAGGACCGTAACAAGTGTAATGACGTAACCTAAAATGAAGTGCACAATGACTCAGACTAGTGTAAGTGGACAAAGACCAGGAATTGCATAAAAGCCTAAGAGCACAAATATCCCTCACGTGGAACAGCTCACCACGTGTAGGTGTGTTCGAGCTTACCCTCTTTGAGGAGGCCATTGCATTGCCCTTAACGGGATATTTAAGGCTAATCACTTCATTTCATTTCATGTAGTTGTTTATTTAATTTCCTTTCCATCCTTCTCATTAGGTCTTCTTACCTCAGATTTCTATTGCGGTAATTGGCACAATTATATTTCCAGAAGCAGTCTTTACAATAGTTCACAAATAACCAGATAGATTCTTCTTCTTACCATTTCATTGTTCATAAATTGCACGAAAAAAGGAAATAAATATATAAATAATTTTGATAACAAAACTGTCTACTGGGCTTGTCTACTTGCTACATCTGTTGCCATTGGTAAATTTGTGCGGACAAGCTGGCAATTAAGTGATAAAATCTGTGGTGGGTGTAACAGGAAAGCTAGCTACTTACTTGTCCACCATACAGAACCACTTGATTTGCCTCAATACATGAAGTAGGCCTAAGTCGGCACTTGAATATTCGGAACTGGCAGAATATTCTACTTAACTTTACATGATCATTTTCTTGACCAATGTAAACCCGGCTTAGTTGTCAGAATCGAACCCATGAACTTGGAAACATATTTTTAATAGGCTACGAAAAACAAATAATGCTAATTTTGATCAAAATTGTGAATATATCACCCATTACTCCCTTAAAACCACAAATATATGGTGTAATGCTATTGCTACATATTTGTTTGGATTGACAACAGATTCACGTCTCTTGCTTATACACTGGTCAGAAATATTGCATCCGTCACAAAGGCTAGCCTATATTCATTTAGCACAGAAATAACAGAGAAACCCTAAAAAAATTCCTAAGTTGTTTACCATAAATTCGGCGAGAGCCTCATATTGATTCGAAATCGGTCATCGTTGACAAAGGAACTGCCTTGACCGCCGCTCTGTTAAAATCAGCCCGAATAATTGTGAAAATGAAACCATGAGTCATATTCCTGCGATGAAATTGGTGGCAACATTAATGGCGAATATGATGATATAGGCCTACTTGGTGCACTATGATCAAAAGTACGACTTTTTATGATAAGAAAACGTCAATTTATTAACACTAATAGAATCGCATTTCGGTATCTATTCATTTCTCTCTGAAACATGAGTACTATTCCACAGCAAAGTGGCTGCTTATAGTGGAAATGGATAGCTGAATATGATTCTGCTTTCCACAGGCGTGGCGAATATAAATAATACGAGTGTTCCAAGCCATATACACTAAAACGTTCTAGGAAATCCACATAAAGCACTATTGGCTCGCGATTCATTGTTTAAATATCACTTAGCTAAAAGCTTCTCTTTACATTCTAGCTATTATTTCAGTCAGAAAACCATCTTTTCCTACCCAGAAAGAAGTCCACATATTTCCCATCTCTATCGTACTTTACCATTTGAACCCTCCAGCTTTCTATACAAGACAAATAGGCTCTTTAACTTTCCCTCTATTTTATCCTTTTTGTGACTTTCTGTCTCTTTCTCGAATCCGTATCTGTCGATGAAAGATTCTAGCAACAGAGAATGTCAAACAAACTTTCGATACTAACAAAGGGAAAAAAATGGTTAGATGCCAAGTAATTATTTTTAAAGTGGACCTACACTATATAACTATTTTTTTTCTTTTACTACCTCATATTATTGTAATAACTTTTGTAGTATTTTAGTGGATACTCATTCTAGTTATTTAAACTAATATGGTATAAATTTTCTAAACATAGGCCTAATTATTATTACTATGTAATGGAAATTTTTGAATCTGTTTGATTGTAAGGAAAGGTCTCAATGCCTTAACTCTTCCACATAAAATAAAACCACTTATTATTATTGTTATTACTATTATTATTATTATTATTATTATTATTATTATTATTATTATTATTATTACTATTATTATTATTATTATTATTATTATTATTATTATTATTTTGTTACAATAGGAAGGGGGAAAATCTGACGTGAACTAAGTTACATTACTTTCTCGTAGACTACTAAGCAGATTTTTACGAAAATGTGGCTTTACATTGTAGCACCCCTACCGGGGTCCAGAAAACCGCTATATCCCCCTCTCGCAAGACAAAGCTGTGCGGATTTACGGTGTTGTGTACGAGAAGGCTAGCTTATGACTATCTTTAAAACAATAAATACGAAAATGCTTAGAACTGAAGGTTACGGAGTTCAATACATGCGGTTATTGTACAAAATGTAAACAAAATTGTTAGAGTAATTTTCGAGAAAATCGCCAAATATCGAAAATCGATACAACTTCTCGTTTACCAGTTTTGGGTCTTACAGAAATACCGGTCAATAAAGAGTCATGTCAAATTGGCCGGCCACGGGATTTGAACCTGGAACCTCCCGATTGCGAGTCCAAGACGTTACTATTTCGGCCGCCTCGCTCGGTAATATTTTTCTTCATTGCTCCTTATGAAAGCAATGTAATTGGCAACGTCAGAAGGATCTAGAAAATCAGATAGGTTTTTAAGCTATTAGGCCTAAACAACATATTCGAAATTGTAAGGCTAAGCATAATTTATTAGACAGATTAATCTCAATCTTGAATTTACTATCAGTGAAGAAAGCGCAATTCATTAGCCTGTCATTACTAAAGAGAACAGGATGAACACTAGAATTAAGCGTCACAATATACTGAGAGGATAAGCAATATTGCTCATCCACCAAATGGCTTTGAAGTTGAAGAAGAAATCGACTGTCTAGCTGTAGGCGGCAATACAAGGAGGATAGATAATATTGCCGTCAAGAAAAACAGACCTAGCTGAAATAATCGATTCTGCCATCCGTTTTGAAACCATCTTCCCCAATCTTCGAAGCTGAAAGAGAAAAAAGCGAATACACGAGCCTACGATTCAGACCTTTACTGGAAAATACAATTTAAAGGAAATCATAACGACAGATTTCTATCCTCGAGAAAGATGGACCAACGTTTCGTCAGGCCGAAAGATAAATATATATAAATAACACTAGGAATTTTAAATGAAAATATTCACACATAATAAAATTCACTGTTCAGTTTAAATATCTTATCTCATAAGTATGCAAAAATGAATGTGTAACATTTTGCAAATAAATATGAATGGAATTTCGGATAAAAGAATAAAACATCAAACGCGACCCAATTAGCAATTCTTAAGACCGAAGTGACCAAAACAAAATCTGTACTTCGAATACACTAACGAATAAGTTACTTAACTAATAGTGGCAGGTTTGTCTTGTTCGCAAAGATTTCTTACACAAGAATTCTGCAATAAGTTATTATTTTTTAAAATTTAAATAAATACTAGCAGGCTAGTCCTATAATTTCTTATTTCCTTTTATTCGTATTTCTTATAAAAATTATACACCTACTAGTAATAGGCTACTAATTGAAAGAAAATATTCTACTAATATTACAAACATACATTCATTTTTACAGAATAGTCGGTGTCCTCTTTCACTAAAGATGTACACCATCCTAATACAAAAAATGAAATATTTCAGCCTTATCACAGTGATGTGTTAGTTATATAGACCCTGTTGGGATAAAATAGGCTACTATGTGAAGTTATTGGTAATATCACATTTTAACGACTTTAATGGAATTAATTCATAAAAGAATAAATACTGTTTGGAGTAATCCTAATTATCCAACATACAATAGATAATGATACGACGAAATTTCATCCTACAACTCTAATTAAAATAAGGAAGGGATAAGATAGGTTCCCCTTTAACGGGAAAGGGGGGTCGAGTAGGCCCATTTTTCCATCCTCTGAGATCCAACAATAACGGTTACCATTCTACTTGCGTCACAGTATCGATATCTCATCTACGGAGTTCCTACTTTTACGCACACTACCAGCAGCCTATTTTTGATAGATCAAGGGAAATAGGGGAGTGGCCCTTAGTGGACACTGCATCGCTTGCATACCAGCTACCAGAGGAATGACACGGGGTACTGATGAAGAAAGTGGAAATGAAGGGTGAATCTGTGAATAAAGAGAGTGTCAGTGTAATGAGAAGGAGAAATGAAAGTACTCCAGAACCCCCCTTAAGCCACAGCATTGTCCACTTTGAATTGCACGCTTGCTTGCTCCGGGATTCGAAAAAGGTACGGCTTGCATGGCAGGCCTAGGTCTAACTGTAAGCCCACTATGTGACTACAGTACTTTTCAAATGAGAAGTCTTTTCCTTCACCGCCAATCACGTGTACGGGCTAAAAGACTGCCGCTAGCCGTAAGAGTCTTCCCTCCGTCTCGCCGTCTCTGATTGGACCGCGTATCTATGCAGTTGAAGGACAATGGACTTGTCATCTGCAAAGCACCTTAGGATGAGACAGCACAGCATATTCTCTCTGAATGTGAAGCCACTGAGATGCTTAGGCAACGATATCTACCGAACTCGTTTGTTGTCTCTGGAAGAGGTCACATGGCGATAGTCGAGCTGTTGAATGACACAAAATTCTCCGAGGGGATGGGAAAATTCATGTCTAAAGTCGACAGTTCAGGATAGGAATGGATGGGAGGGAGGGCCAGGGGGAGTAATCTCTGTCTATGTATTGTTATGTATTATATTGTATCATTATTATCATCTCTCCTCTGTTATTAGTACTGTCTTTTTCTTTCTTCATCTTTGTAAAGCATTATTATATTATAACTTAGCATATTATATTATATTGTATTATTATTGTTACATTTCTCTGCCATTGTCTTGTATTATAACTTAGCATATTATATTATATTATATTGTTTGGTATTATTAGTGTTATATTTATCTTCCTTTGTCTTGTGTACGAACGGCCGTATATGCCCATGCACTGGATTTGTTCTATAAATAATGTAATTAAAATGTATATCAGAATAAAGATGTACCTTATCATACCAACAGCCACCCCGACTTTGACTGAAACAAGTCGATTAAACCTTAAATACCATTCTGTATTGATAATCTAATTCATTCGTCAAGGGATATCAATTTAGAAACATTTATTCTTTATGACAAACATTTGCGATATTAAAATGAAAGTTAGTTGTTAGTATTAAGCATAACGTCAGCTTAGAGTGAAAACCTCGTATCTCATAAAACGCATACGTGGTTTTGTCACTTAATAAGGCTTCCTAGTAATATACTAGGTTTCTTTTTCCTCTCTAGAGGGCAGCACACATGTTATTATTGTAATATTGGCTGAAAAATAGTTGAGATATGTGTTTTTCTATCTAATAATAAATTTAAAATACTTTTGAGATACGAGGTTTTCATTCTAAGCCGACGATAAGCAATTTTAGGATAGGAAAATATTTTATGAATGTAAGTCAACTCTGCATAAGAGATAACAGATGTTATCCTATCTGCTTACGAGGTAAATTGACGAGAATAGGTATGTAAAGAGATTCATTAATGATTTTTATCAAGTGTGGTAAAAATAGTAAATCTGTGACATCATGGCTGGCTGTGCAATAATTTGATGGGTGAAGTAGCTTTGAGCTCGGGGCTGGATGGGGTACAGCGCAGCATGAGCATACATAATGCCGACATAATGGAAAACTGATGCGCTGTAAACCAGTTGACTAACAGCGTGAGAAATATAGTATTTGCACACCAAAGGCTGCATCTGATAACTCCATCCTTCGTGTCCTCTCAAATGTTTATCAGACTTTGATCAGAGGTCGTACACCTGAAAACCATTTGCATACAAGGTGGTTATGCAATATGTTAATGTTCTTTAATAGGTTACGTTAAAGTCATGCAATAAAATTCATGACTCTGCTCTCATTAATATCGCTTGGAAGCTACGAACATGCTGGCATTTTAAAATCTGACAAAATAACACTGGAGCTAGCTTTCACATATTGATGAACCTCTCTTTTAAAAATTAATTGTGGAATAAATATATTATGAAATTAATCGTCACAGACCTACATGAAGTGATGGAAAAAAATAATGTTAGTGGGGTAACCCAGAATTAATTGGTTGGCAAACTGCATTTTAAGGACATAATTGTATAGACCTAATCGCAATTATTCTCAATGAATACTGCAACTAGAAAAAACAAATCAGTTAAACAAAATGTACTGCTTCAGCAATAGCACTTACCGTTTGGACTGACATATCGTGCAATGATTTTCTTTGAAAGGAATTGATTATTTTCGTAGTAATTTCCTTATTCACATTTGTTTCTATTTCCTTTTTTTCTACCACTACTTCACATTCTGGAATTAAGTTCCTATTCCTTTATTATTAATCTAGAACATCCTACACCCAATGAACTGCAGAACTTGTTTCTTTATTTGAGATATTGTTCGGGAGTATCCAAGCTGAATGGGAACAATTTATTGCAAAAGGATATCTAGACTCACGAGAGGTGATAAGCGCTATGAAGAAACCAGACTATGGAAATTAAAAGGGTCAGAGGCGATGGGATACAGGGACCCATTATGATTCATACAGCGGCATCAAATTCAAGTTATTCCATGGGCATTATACAAATATTTCTATTTAAAAAAGTTTCATTAAAGTTATTTTGTTCCTAGAAACGTAGAATAAGGCGCCACTTAATAACAAGTTTAAGTTGAAAATTGCAAAAGGAAATGACTATAATCAACATATGACGAACATCGCCTTTATATCAAAAGTGTTGTATTATTCATGTGGGATGAACTTTCTGACCATAAGATTGCTGGTGATATAAAGAGAACAGAGGTTACTAACTCGATATTAAGATCCATCTTCCATATTTGTGGCTTCTCGTAAGTTGACAGAAAACGCTTCGGCGGAGCTACAAATCCAACGCCAAGGAATTTCTGGTCCAGGTTGTTAACTAAACAAGATTTTACTAACAGTTGTTGACGCCATCATCTTTGTATGAGCGAATATTGTAGAGCAAACAGTGCCATTCAATTTCACCAGCAATTTGAATTTACACAACAATTACACAACACGCCAATCATCGCCCATCACAGTAAAAAATGACGTTGAATTTGTGCAACATGATTGATCGTTAATGTGATTTTCTTAGAAATCAACTAATCAAGCAAATTACAGCTACAGAAAATATGCTAATATAATTGTGTCCTAGAATTCCATACAACGCAGTCCGTAATTACCGTTCAGAGACTTTTTTCGTAACAATTAGCAACACAAACAATGCCTGGTATTTTCAATTTAAAGTAAATGGATGTTTAAGCAAACGAAAATGTACCCGTCGTTAATCTCGAACGAAACAGTGGAGAGGGCATCTTATGCCTGAAGTCCACAAATATCGTTAGTAAAAAACGAGCCAGAGGAATGACTATAGAATACAGAAATGCCACAGAACACTGTAGAAGGAGTTTTAAAGGGTTTGATGATGAAACCATATTGTTTGTAGTAACAACAAGCTCTCACAGGGAGTGACCACTATCAAAAGTTTTGATTTTTCAAATCCAATCCAAGAAATGTGTGAAAATAACTCTTTTTCTGCAAAATAAATTTTCAGAGATGATGTGATTTTTCGTCTTAGTTGTAAGGTGAATAAGAATATTCCATGAGCGACTGTGGAAGTCAAGCGATATTTTCTTGAATGTTTGAATGACTTTGCAAGCCTTTTTCTTTTCTTGTAGATCGTACATTAACGAAACTACATATCTAGATATGATGATAAAATTAATCGATGCCACATCATTGAAGACATGGCAGAACAAATCTTTAACACAGTGGATCTGCTGAACACTTCCATTATCACTATATCTATGAATAACTCCAGCAATTTTGTATTGGACGCGACACAAGCGATAATTTCAGCCTCTCATCCTATAACCATCCATGCTCCCGATGTCACTCTCTAACCCGAGTTAATATACCACCAACAAGCACCAATCTAGCTTCTTTGAAGATCAAAATCACAGCATCAAAGGCTATGATACATTTGCATATGCTCAGACTAGTGAATGGAATGATAACGTTTCCGTTTCAAAAGTGATTAGTAAAAACGGGCAGTTCACATTGAATACCTAAATCTAAATAAAAACTTGGCAAGAATTCATTATGTTATTTTGTTTGACTGATCCAGACTTCACAAAATATTGTGCGATTGAATGGACTCACCGTCAGATAAAGACAATACAATTTCAATTTAGTACATCTGAAAAATGAAAATAAAATTTAAAATGTATAAGTAAAGATCGAAATGAGATTTTAAGTGGAATAATTACTGTAGTAACTTTTATTAGAAATCGCAACAAAGTTATCATTCTTTTATCAGTGAGGAGCAGGCAGTAAAAATCCCATCGCAAACATTCATAATTGTATGAAAATGTTTCTTAAGATAAATCCGCACAATACTTGGTGTAGTGAATAAATCGTTATTAATTATTTCATTAAGCCAGGAATAATACTGAATGAGGAAGAATGGAAAGGTCATGCCAAACGGTCAGACGCTTAATTGCTTATCTAAATTGCGCAAACCATTGCTAAAAATACTCTATCACTCGAACAGCTCACGACCAAAAAAGATGAGTACAGCCCGGAATTTAAATAGTGTGAGCTTTTTTACTGTGTCGAACTGCCATCTAGATTTAATTTATGTACTAATTTGTAGTTCCATTCTGGTTTTTCCCCGTATTCTAGAAACATGAGGAAGAGAATCCACCCTTACAAAAGTAGTTAGTATTTATCTGCAGTATATTTTGTATAAAAATGTTGCTTTCTGTATTTAGAAATTTATATGAATATATATATATATACCTGACAAAACTTTGTCTAGTATTTCTATAATACAAAATGTGTGAGCTACTCTTAAATAGACCAAAAGGTAGAAGATCAGAATAAGTTAAGGCCTTTTCTTAGCTATAATACTGAAAAATAAAATTTGTTTCGTTTCGACATCACACGCTTTACTATGAAACTTCATAAGCTATCAGTCCACATATTCATATTTATTTATTTAATCGTTAACTAGCACTTTCGCATTTCTTGAAACTCACAAGTAATTTTGACCTACCATCTTATTAGTAGACATGTCTACAAGAGCCGTCCATAAAGTCAGTTTCCGTGAGGCAGTTTACAGAAACAAAAAATAATTTAATGGAAATGTTTATTCCAAAAGATACAGCAAGTGTTCAGCTGTTTTTCAACATATTCGCCACCGGAATTGAGACATTTTTCATTCCGTGAACCAACATTTGAATACCTGTGTCAGAGAAGTCTGCCGCCTGGGATTTGAACCATTGTGTGGCAACCATGTCCGCCTCTTTGTCATTCGCTGTCATTTCTTGAGGTGAAGGAAAAGATAGAATCAATGGGATCAAGATCCGGGCTGTAGGGTGAAGTTTTAAACCCCTCCCAGCAAGTCTCCTGCAGTAGTGCGACGGGGAGGTGTTAAAATCCACCCTACAGCCCGGATCTCACTCCCATTGATTTCCATCTTTTCCTACACCTCAAGAAATGACAGAGAATGACAAAGAGGCGAACATGGTTGCCATACAATGGTTCAAATACCAGGCGGCAGACTTCTCCGACACAGGTATTCAAATGTTTGTCCCACGGAATGAAAAAGTCTCAATTCCGGTGGCGAATATGTTGAAAAATAGCTGAACACTAGCTGTATCTGTTGCAATAAATATTTCCATCAAATTGTGTTTTGTTTCTGTGAACGGCCTCAGGGAAACTAACTATATGGATGCCCCTCGTATTTTAGAGCTAAAAGTAAGTAAATTCCAATCCGGTATTCCGCTATGTGATAAATCTCAAAAATCCCCACCTAGATAGACTGGCTGCGGGATTTTAAACCATGACGTCTCGAATGTGAATCGGTGTCGTTATTGTTTCGGCCACATCTCTTGGTTATCTTGATGTTAAGAGTAACTTCTTCGGTTCAGGAGCGCTGGCCAAGTGACTACGAAGGCCTGGGAATGCCGGGTCCTTAGCTTCTCCCTGGCAACACAACTTCGCCTTCTGAAGAAATGCGTTATTAACACTCGGAAACAAATATTTGTGATTATATTTTTCAATTTACAGCTTACTAACCTTTACAATGATTAATTCCATATATTGAGCAGCCACTGACTATTAATGCCTGACGTAATTCAGATCTATGAACGAGAATGCAATATACCAATGTGACATAGGCATCCTTTGAGACATTCAACATTTTTTAAACTTAATAAAGTCTGTAGTTAAGTTGTATAACAATAAAATTATTATATGTCACAATATCGTACATATTTAAAATATGAAGATGAATTTCGCTTCTAATGCTACTTCTGTTCAACCAATCGGAATCACAACTTCAAAGATACTAAAAGATTTGTATAAAATGTGGTCTTAATGCTTTAAATATAAGTTTGGAATGTGGTAGCAGATAACCTATTCTTCAAGTGTGAACCATTATTAAAACTAACTTAATATTAATAGTTCGATACAGTTGTGCCATTTAGACGGTTTAAATATAGCCCGACAGTAGTCTGATGTTATTTAAGCTTACTTTTAGTAAGCTTTTATACTTTTATACTATAGTGGATGATTACCAATGCAATTATAGGCTAGTGAGGAATATTATTATTCCTAATTCTAAACTTAGCATTTCTGTTAGCATTGAAATGCACCTTTAAATGTTCGGATCTTAATTATGTGACACGAATTCTTAAATTAATTAAGATACTAATTTGAATAAAATGAGGAAGTGAGAATATCATGAGTTAATCTTCCTGTAATTCCCAACATTAACTCAAAGCAATGAAGGACACACGCCATACTACATTATAATTTTCATCAAAGCCTTTCACCAGTACATCATCCTCCTTCATGTTTTTCATCTTTCAGCAGCTTCCGTCGGGATTATCTGATCTTCGTATAACCTTGTGCGGAGGCGTACTTGCTAACAAAAAATAAATGAAGATGAATTCTTACAGTCAGACAAAACATCCCTTTCATATTATTCTATGAAGAGAAAATGTTCTCAGTTATTTTTAAGGATATGAGATATATCATACCTTGAATGTTTAAGATTACTTACTGACAAAAGACAATAAAAAGTAGCGTATTCCCAGACAACTAAATCCTTCCTTAGATTGATATGAATAATATTCAAACATAAAAAAAGCTTATCCTTACTTGTAGAATTCTTGGTCTGTGTAAAGAGCTTTAAGTTACAATGTATGTAAAGAATTAAAATCTACGTCAAATGTAAGAATGTGTTTCTTTGTCTCAGAATTTAAATTAGGGAAAGGTATGTGTTCAGTTATGTTTGATACTTGAGCCTGATAGAGTTTTTTGTTATCATGGCTATCCTTAATAATACTATAATATTTTATTCTTGTCTTCTTGCGGCTTTGGTAATATTTTTATTCAATGTTAATTTCACTGCCGCCTAGTAATTATTATTTTTATTGTCAAAAAACAATTGATCTTCAAATTCTTTTCTTATAGATGTCAAATTAACCTTTATTTTCAACTATATTTATTATTTTTCTAGCAGTCATTAACTATAAATATATTTTATTCATTCTGCTTTTACTGTCTATGATTGCTTCACAATCTTTTTATCTTATTAATATAATCGCTCAATTGCTCGTAATCTTCGTCCAATGGGATTGCTTTTACTAATATTATTACGTAGCATTATTATTCAAATTAATTCATTCCTTCTTCGTCTTGCATCGTCATCACTAGCATAATCCTTCTAGTGGATTTATAATTCTTTTTTCAACTCAATCAGCAGTGGTTATTCAACCTTAAGCACATTATTTCGTCCTCAGCGATACAAAGATTCGTCTTGAGTGATGTTTACTGCATAGAAGCAGACTTAATATATTATTTCATCGCTAAATGGTGAAATTTTTCTTCTTGCTGCTGCTAGATTTCTACCAGGTTTATTGTAGCCTGTTTCAACTACAGGATTATTCCTTTATGTGATATTCACCTCGAAAAGGATTCATTACAACTGTGAGTGTTTAAAGGTTTACATTACCTTGATTTATTTGCACGCAAGCAATTGAATGACATTGTTTTTTGCGCCTTGTAAATTGTGAATACAAGCTTCACAGGATTAACCTTAAATTACATTCACAGTATACAGTTGCTGCTTATATATTTGTAACTAATATTCACATTAGTCTTCGACGCTAATAAGGTCGAATGGTCCTCCGGATTTGTTAATAAAGTTGTGTTAAAACCCAACAAGCTCTTTATTTACGGCGGAATTGTTCATCGCTCCATTCTAAAGCAAGAATCAAGACATCGGTCCAGCTTCATCGAGTGTGAGTGATTCAAGAAAATTAGTGTCAGTGTTATTTCAAGGGTTTATTATTTATAATTTCCCATTGTAGTTCATTCTTTCGGGATGTGATGTGCTTAGGCTTAATATTAGCGCCTATTTAATTATTACTCAAGGAGATACAGTCCGCTGAGCACGTCACAGGTATGCACGAGTTTAAACAAAATGGAGGCTATTAATACTCTATAAAATTAATGTAAAATACTTATGAAACATTACCTACGAATTAAATAATATGTTTAGCACATTCTAGATTTTTAATTTAATGGAATAGCTGCAAAATATAAAGTTATGTGTATTAAGGTGAATACCGAAAGACGATCACGGTCACAGAATAACTAAGACAAGATATTAGGGAAATGATTAAAACATGTTACATTTTATAATTCCCAATACTATCGTAAGATATATTTTATAGGTGAAGATATAAAACTAAGCAAACCAGCATCCCTGAAACATAAATCGTTTGAATTTTCTTCCAAGTTTATTGTTCTCAGCCATAGCATTTAACAGAATACTAAGTTCAATGTTCAATAATTGATTTATAAGAGTAATACTATGGCACCAAAGTTCCTACTACAAAATTCCAATTGCAATTTTGATACATTATTATTTTTCCTTCTATTCTCGTAATCTCTGTATTTATCGTACCGTATGGAAGAAGGTTCAACTCACCAGTAATTATTTTAGCTTTAGGTCAACTTAATATTTTTTCGACTTCATCGACAAAAGAGAATTTAATAATTTGAAATAATGTTAAGTTTTATAAGTTAATTGCTACTATTTTTATTACTTATCAATAAACAGATGCAGTAAGTAAAGATAGAAATAAGTGAAATAACTTGAAATAGTAGGCTTTTAACAAAAAAAGTTGCTTTAAATAAACCTATCCAACATTACATTCTTTTCTCCAGGTCTGTCCTGATGAAGGGTCAACCAATCACCTCCCGGAATTATCAGTCTTTCCGGATCTTTTCTGGGAATGCGAGCGACCCTTGGTGATCCTTTACGGGGATCTTAGCGGATTTGTTACCGAGGTGCGCCAGTCCCCTTCCTAATCCTTAAACCTAAGACACAAACACCCTGTCCTGAACCCGGGAAGGTGATTTTTCACTAATGAAAAATCCCCAACCCCGTCGAACCCGGGCCGCTGGGGTAGAAGGCAGGCATGCTACAGACTCACCCACAGCGGTGGACAATTATGCTATTATTTTGAAGGAAAAAAAAACAAGTCTTTGTAACTGTGTGCTACTAATTCAGAAGACCAAGCAGGAAGTATATCTTGGACAGAAAGTAAAGGAAAATGAAACTGAGGTATATGAACATGAAGACACAAAAATTCACAATTCAGTGGGTGAGATCATGTAGCTTACTCCTGTTCTAGGCAAAAAAACAAAAAACAAAAAAACAAAAAAAAAAAAAAACTTCTATGAAAATTTCTGCATTTTTATATTTGTAATAATATGATAATATAGATTTAAAAAGATCGTCTGATAGAAAAAAGAAACAAAAACAATTAAATTATTTTTCTACCCCTAAGACTCATTTATTTTGAAACGGCTGAGCTGTAGAACACCTGTCCCTCTGCCCCCTCTCTCGGAAAATAAGCGTAACAAAATTCACACAGGTAACAGAAACCTCCATTTGAAGGTCCCTTCGCCCCAACATAGGGGGCTATAGGGTTCCAGACCAGACCAGAGCTGTAGAACGCCTGTAAAATCATTATCGCAATGCATCATAGAATATAAGAGACATAGACTGTTAAAAAAAGAAATTTGGGAAAAAAGGAGAGTGGAGCGGTTCGTTCATTATTATTATTATTATTATTATTATTATTATTATTATTAGTTATGATTTTTATGAGACAAATTTATCGCCACCTTAGTTTTACATAATTCATATTACGATAAAGGCATTGAACGTGCATATCTGTTTATGCAGATGTTAGAACGATACGTATTTGAAGGATTCGTATATGTTTGACTAACTGTATCATATTTCTGGAGTACAGGTAGTATCTTTAATGGACTTTCTAAAAGGCCGAATACGGCATATTCTTGCGGTTTCCAAACAAGGTAACATTTACAACAGAATAAAGTCATGTAACATACTTTTTTCTTTATTCTTAGTGTGGTCCATTACAAAAACAAGCCGCACGTTAACACTGCGGTGTGCTTTTAACCCTATTGCAATCCCAGAGAAACTAAGGCCGCTAATATGAAAGGAAAACAAGAACACCCGAGACTCTTGTTATATACGAACTTGTGAGTCAGGTTATTTTGTTTGGTTTTAATAAGAATATCATCCGAACAGGGAAACAGATTTTCTCGAGTAAAAAGCAGAATATTCAACGAACCACGAGTATCTTCATACTATACAGCCGTGTCTAAATTTAATGTATTATATCCCTGAATAATTTTACTCGCAAGTTCTGTAAGTAGATTAAATAAAATAGCCTTACTTTTTTACCGGGATACTGTATTTTCAGAAAACATTTACTACTCTATTCTATTCTCAGAAACAAAATCTTGTAATTTGCTCATTAGTGTTTCACATACACCCGGCGACCGGATAAACGGCGCCGTCAACACGACACGGTTTCCAAGGTTGATCTTACCATATTTTCACACACATCCGGTCTGATACGGAGCCGGCCAGTCTGGTGGTATATTGCCAACATTGGATCTCAGGCGCACTAGCCTATAGCGATGAAAATATTGTACAAATGCGAAAATAAATCTGATACACTCACAAAACTTTCTCTACCCCAAGCATGGGATAAATAACATACTTCACATTCTGGTATAGAATAAGAGGCCCCATTGCAGGAAGTGCATGTTCAGCTGTCTCAGACTCATGCAAAGGTGTAGCCTATTGTTCAGAAAGGAAGTGTTAAGTCTGAGTTTGTGCAAACTATGATTGTCTTTCAAAGATTGTTTAAGAATAAATGTTTCAAATAAAAGTTCTTGAGCATTAGGCACCTCGCGTTTAAAATGTAAAGAAAATAATTATAGCAGTTTTCGAGAAATTTACAAGAACTTGTATTTTCTTCATGTAAGGTAGTAATGAATACTGTACTTGGAATTTTTTCTAGGGGAACCCATAAGTTTATGTGTAGGTATTTATTTATTTATTTATTTATTGTATTTTTCATTTTATGATACCAATTGTTACATATTGGACCATTTTAGTATTTTATATATTAAATTATATTGACTATATAGTCAAATTACCTTCTTAAATGAATCACATAAAAATTAAATTACAATAACAACAACAAATGCAAACAACTTCGTCATGTAGCCTACGCATTGAATCTACGGCAACCGCGCTGGCAAGGTAACTATAGCGACAAGAACAGATAATGACCTTAATAATGGTTCTTTACTTAAAAAAAAGTGTTGCCAAAATATATGCCGATTTCATACGTACTTTCTTCCTCCCTGCGTTTATGCCGGAGCTATGAAGAGTAGATTTTTACTTTGCAGGAGTGCCATCCCAATTTCTGGCACCGTGTACCGCGTGCGTGTGAAATCCCTCTTAGGCCGGGCGCAAGTTGAGACGCAGTTTGGTGACGTGAGGTGACGCAGAGTGACTTCTAACCTAACTTATTACTTTTCAATACGTCAAATAACAATACTGCAAGAAAAGAAGTCAAATTTTAATTAAGGTGTCATTATTATTATTATACAAAGAATTATCAAATATTACCAACTGACAAACAAAAAGAGATACAATGTTCAATAAATGTTCATGTGTATAATAAATAAAATCAACTTAGTATTTGACAATTGTATATAGACATACTTTAATAAAATGAATGTATATAATCCAAAATTTTTATTCACAATCGGATTCGAAACAATATATGGTGTTTATTAAGACTACTAGTATACAGGTTGAATTTCTTACCAAAACTTGAATTATCTTATACTAGTTGAATTCATACACTAAGCTGCATAATGAAGTTTATCAATAATAATGAGAAAATTATTGATCTTTTCGCGGAAATTAAAACAAGAATAATCGATTTAATTTTTAAACGAATAGATCAAGCTTGAGCTGTAACAATTTAAATTACAGTAAGTAAAAAAGTTTGATTTTGTTCTTTTAGGGTCTTTTCAAGTTTCTGAATCGATTTTCTTTTTAAATATGTATATTTCCTTTTCCACAATATTCAAAACGAAGGCTAAACATTTTATGAAGCAGCAATCGCACTAATTTTAGCTACGAGTCGACACTGGGAAGAATGTATTAATTTCCTACAAATTTAATTTTTTTTATGTAATGTTGCGAATACTTACATTCAGCGATCATATATACATATAATTAATAATTATGATACGAAAATTCATCATTAAGACATAATAAATATATAATTTTTAATAAATATAATACCCTTTAATTTCTTATTTTTAATGTCACTATAACACTCAATCATTCAATTCAATTTAAATTAAGGTTACTTTTCAAATTCCGGTGAGATACTAAGTTTAACTCTGAACGGGAAAACATTATAAAGCGAAACGGAACTAATTGGTAAAATCATTTTGAGAAAATGTTTCATTTCAGAAACGTTTGTTAAGGAACATGGAGCAATTTTACTGTACATAATTATAAAACATTTATGAAAGTAAGTTGAAAATAAATTTCAAGATGACTCCTTCATTTTATTTTTAATTACAAATCTGAAACTTCCCAACTAATTAATTCTTATGGTTTATACTAGTTATGATATACATCTGTATAGAAAATATACACTTTTATGCCTGCTTATGCAACTTTTTCTTTTCGTCGAAAATCTACTGCATATAAAATGTTATCTAAAACAAATGAAGGGTACAGCGGAAAACGAAAAAGGATAACAAATTGAACACATTGTATAGAAATTAATTCAAGAAACGCTTTTGATTGAAAAGAGCATAGCAACAAACTGATAAACAATAAATATGAAGAGTTGAAGAGGGTTTGTTTACTTTCAGAGCGGACATCAATCTTTCAAACTGCATGGAGTACGATCCTTTTTCCCCTATAATATTACCGCTTTCTGCCTAAACTAATTCCAAAATTCCAAATTCACTATTAGAAGGCATTATTATCTCAAAGTCCATAAAAACGGACACTACTATAGCTTTTCCCTTGTTCCCTTCAAATAAATCCATCTTATTTAGGTATAAAAACATTATAAACAACTTTATCACATTTCTTTCCAATGCCCTTCGCAATTTCTTCCCAAATCTGAAATTTTAATTTGACGTGTCGTACAATTTTTTCTCCCTCGACCTGCCATAATTAATTTCTTCTCAATGTCCATGGTGGACAAACAACTTTTCACGCGCAGTGAGAAGTCACTAGTGAGAAACTGTGGCACGATCACAAACGTCCGCAGCTCGTGACTCGTTGAATCTGCTTCACTTCACCCTGCGTGCGAACCTTCGTTGTTGTATCTAATTCTATGTTAAACTTACGGTGAGTCACCTCTACCTCACGTCACCAAACTGCGTCTCAACTTGCGCCCGGCCTTAGGGCTGTGTTCACCAACACGGATAACATTTCTGGTTATCGTGGATAATGAAAACTACGATTAATCCATTATCTCAAATAGTAAACCTTTCGGGTTTCACCACATAGTTTGTCATCTTGGTTTTCAAAAGCTTGGTTTTTGTCTACTACTTGTCTGACCCTTAAATTTTTCATACGAGAACCAACGTCCTCTGGTGGTGGTTATGTGAAACAGCGGGGGAAGACTGTCTATTGGCTACGTCCGGACGTGAAATGTAAAGTTTCCTCTCACGCTGTCTCTAGCAAGTAGTTCTACAAATGGTCGCTAGATGTCTCACTGTTTTGGGGGCGTGGCGTATAGCGAATAATTTAGTTTTTCTCTTGACTCTTGTGCAGAAATTAATGCCGTCATAAATGTCCAAGTACGGCATACGTTCCTTTATCCATTAGGGTGTCTTATTCTGAGTTCTGCTTCATATTCCTCGACACTGTGATCATCTCTCATGTTGATCAGATGTTCCATCGCCTACGCGCCATCTTGATGTCGCAGTTAGCTTGGTTTATCCTGTTTTCCTGGCCGATATTTCACCGGTAAAGATTAGCTTGGATATTATCGAAAAACCAAGTTACTGTAGCTGGTGAAACGCAAAATGAACAATATCGCAGCTTTACAGTCTAAAAACCAGGATCAGACAGATTATCGGCGTTGGTGAACATAGCCCTTAGTATTATAATATTCACCTTTAACCGTGTGGACGGCACCGTTCCCTCGATCGCCAGGTATGTGTGAAATGGGTCTACAGAGGTAATATATATTGGTCTTCAGAAACCTTTGTAAGGCAGAATTTATATAATAATGTAAGCAATCATGAAGTGAAACCATCAGTGGGATCGAAATTATAAATCAATGGGGACATTTTTTTTTAAATTTGCTGGTTTCTATGAATGACCATCATAACACTAGGATACAAATCTTCATATTTTACAACATAGCATCATTCTATAAATCCTATATTTCTGCTTTTTTAAGTGACGAATTTATACGTTAGTTGCTGTGAAAAGGTTAAAGCTATTTTAGGTATATCAGATTTTTAAATAAACTTCGTTAATGTCCTGGCACATGGTATCAAGATATTATAATTACAGGAACTGTGTTCAGAAGCAAAGATCGGGTCACAGAGGTAAGATTAGAATTAATTTCAGGATTTTCTTTGCGCTTACAGTCACATCATTGCCTACCTGACTTCCGGGTAAACAGCACTAGCTGAAGACAGAACTTGGATGGGTGGCAGCGGCCTCAAGTCTGACAGTTTCTATCTGCCATGAAAGAGGACACATGGAAGCTTTCGGAAAGGTAGGAATACCAGTCTTTTGCCATATTAGCAATCGGTACAATGAGGTACGCCGAGGTTGAGATTCCATGTTTAGCTATAGAGCCCAACTGCGATAGGCCTAATAAGAGTCTCAGGTAGTCGTCAACAAACAATCAGATCTTCTCTAGCACAAACTACCACGATTATTCATGGGTCACAGGCCTACAATAATAATGTGACCTTGAATAAAGAAAGTTTATTGAATCTACATACCATATTCAAAGGATCATTAGATCACTAGTATACAATAATATTTTGTGGAACGTGGTTTTGCCAGGTTTCTACAGCAAGAATTTCTAATTTTTATTCTTGGAAATAATGTAGACCTACTAAACCACGGACATGAAATTGCGTTCTATATCAATAGACCATCAGAATATTAGACCATCAGAAATATTATTATTTTGCCTAGATTCATAAATTCACGGAATGTGGTTTACAGTCTACTTAATTGGTATTTAAATCGACGAATAATTTGCCTTTGGAGTTAAGCTGGTCTTAATACGAATGTAGTCTAAGTTCAGGAACACGGATTTTCTCTGAAGTAGCCTACTGTGAAAAGATTAAACCATATAATTTCTGTTGTTTGTTCAAGCAAAACGTTTTATCCTCAGGTGTACAAACATTTAATTAGTTCATTAGTACTTAAAATTAAAACGTAAATTCATTCAAAATTATTTTTAGAAGCACACTCTTGAGTAAACACAAAAGTTGCAATCGTTAAGCCACTTGAAAATATAGAAGAAAAAAATGTTTCACGCATTTTAAATTTAACCAACAAAAAATTACTCAAATCTTTTCCCCTGTTATTCGTTAAGATTCTAAGAATTCATATAAATTTTAAATGAGATCCTTTACAGATAAAATTGTACTTTCTCATCTAGTAGTAAATTTATCAGGAATTGAAATATTCTTCATTTTAGGTAGCGTGATATTCACACATTTACTTCCTGTAAATGAAGTAAAATTCGTAGGTTGTAGCATATTAGTATTATGTAGAATGGATTTATTCCGCTCTTATATACAGTACAATGCATAACTGGTTTTAATGTTATTTACACCGTTCCTTTATTCAAATTACCGTGAAAAAAAAAGAAACACATTTAATAAAATAAATATAATGTGAAACACATAACTTTCTCTGCCCACATAAAAGTTTTGCCTCTTGGTATAATATATTATTAGGCCCTATGTATGACATTCTCTTATTGTAAATTAGTTGTAAAAAGGAAGAGCACATATCGAATCCCCGAAGGATAAACAACCCAAATAAAACCTGATCAATGCAATCACGTACCTATCATTACCACAAGCATGGGCAATACATCTTTCTCGCTGAACATTCTGATATAGAATAACCTGGTGCAAAGCTTTATAGTTCACCAGGCAAAACTGACTTTGTGTGAACGGTACGTGGCTTATAACTACCCTTCAAAGAACTTTTACGAAAAAATGGTTCAAAGTAAGGTTTTAGCTCTTGGTATAAGGAACCGTTTTCGAGAAAATCGCGAAAAACTAAAATTTCTTCACGTAAAGTGGCGTTAAAAGTAAGATAAAGTCGTCGCCAATCTTCGTGTCACATCCTCAGAAGACACCTAACCCAAATACAGCATTTTGTTTTCGTACCATTTTTTATTCTGGAGCTAGCTTGATCACAGACACAAAGGGACACACATAGACATGTTTCTTAAAATAGTATTTTTGGATTAAGGGGGATCTCAAAACGTGTGTTTATGATAAAAACTCAACTTCGATTTTCGGAATCGAACACAGCATTTTCTCTTCCTGTAGTAGGCCTACCTAAAGTACTGGCAGAGGAAATAAAAATTAGAGCCTCTTTATATTTTCCTTGTATTTCCAAGAATTTTTACTGCGCAGCAACCAATTATTTTCAAACGTAGACTTCAGCTCTACTTCAGAGGTGAAGTGTTCCCTTCTCGATTTCTTTATCTCTAAAATACAAGAAAAACACAAACAAGAGGCTATTTTTTCACATAATAACAACACAAGTTACTTTATATAATCGATACAGAATTATTTATCCAAAGAACTGATATTATTAAGGAGGAAAAGTTGAGAACCCATTAAACATGACTTTTTAATGATAGTTTTCAAAAATATCGCTATTCGAAATTACGAGAAAACCCTTGTTAAATCTTCAGAAAACATTATAAATCTAATAAATTTCTGTATTTAAAACTACTTGAGTGTTCCATCTATCAAGCGTGATTAATAAATAGAGTCCATTGCTTCTAATGGAAATTGGTTTGACTGGTAAGGAAGACAGCATTATTTCTGCGATTCATAATCTCCTTCCTATATAGCCTATATATCCAGATGTATAGGCTTACACAATATGAAAAACTTAGCAAATCATTCCCATTCACTCCAAGAATAGGTAAGTATGAAGCACTTTCACGAGAATGGGTTATGTTTTGCTTACGGTATTGTCAGATACCTCGTAAAACGGGAATCTTCCATTTTTCTTCTCTTTTTCCGCGTAGCCGATTAAAACGTTTAGCCGCCATTCAATATCCCTGTTGAGGCTCTGAAATTAATTTGGAAACATCTGATAAGAATGGCAATCTTTCCGGCGAATTGTACAAATAATAGTAATTAATAATATTGAGATTGCATCTGGGTCAGTAAGAGTTCTCCCATATTTGCATAAGGAAATCTCCTAATACTGGAAGCAAAGTACCCTGTGGAAAGATTGGAAGGAATCTCATTGACCAAGGTGCAACTCCAAGACAGAATTATTAGTACCGGTAATACACGTTACTTAATATTTATTTTTAAATGAATCTAATATTGATAATGTTTGGTCAAGTTAATGCCATTTTTATCCGTATGTTGGCTAACTGGATCTATTTTTGTATTTTTCTATCACTTCCACAAATTAGTATAATGAAAATGTCAATATGTAGTGCGAAGAGTTTTACAAGTCTCCACCAAATTAGATACACAAATAAATAAATAAATTACGAGGGTTGAATGAAAAGTAATGCCTCCCCTTCATAACCTGGCTTACGATGGGAGTATTTTAATAAATCAAGCATAAAAATAATCCTTAGAATGTGCCCTTTAATTACCAATATTCACTTTTCCACATAATCACCAGACAGTTGGATACACTTCTGCCAACGATGTACAAGTTTTTGAAGCCGTCAAGGAAGAAGTCGACAATCTGTTTCCGCAACCAGCCTCTCACAGTTCACTCAGCTTCTTCATCAGATTCATACTGATGTCCTCGTAGATCTTCTTTCGTTATTGGAAACTTCTTTTTTTTTTTTTTTTTTTTGTGTGCCCTCCCTTGCCCCCCGAGTACCAAGCAATGAAGCCAGAACCTCGGGTCAAACCAAATTTTGGTAACCATTTGTGCTGTTTTGTTCCTGTGAGTGCCCTTGGTGCTTCATCCGGATGGGATGTTGGTGGTATTTGGGCTGTGTAACTGTGTTTAGTGATTGTTGCAGTTATCCTGATTTTATGCTTGGAGTGTTTTATGTCCTTCGTTTGTGATGTGCTAAGAGGTGTGAGCTGAGTGTTAATATGTGTGAGAGGATTTTAACCAGCTCGGCATTTGCCGATGAGCAAGGGAAACCCCTCAAAAACCTTGCTCGGGCTGGGGTGATAGGTTACCCATTAGGGTGTCCCTCCACCAGAGCGGGTTTAGTTTTCTTGTTTTGCCAGGAGTGCTTGTTTGGCGAAAATTTTGAGAACTGTGAAGGCGTGTTTACGAGTCCAGAACTGTAGGTCAGGAGCCCAGACTTCGTCTACGGCTCTAGCTGCTTCATGAAGAAGGAGTCTGGGTTCTATGTAGCGCGGACAGGTATATAGCATGTGATACATTGTGTCTTGTTCGCTATCTTCGCAGGCGCAAAGGTCGTCCTCTGCAAGATTGAACCTAATGAGGTTTGCAGCGAAGTTTCCGTGTCCACTTAAAATTTGAGTGACATAATGGTCAGGTTTGATCCATGGCATTTTTAGACGTGCGGAGACACTAGGGAAGAAGTCCCTCGTGATCTTCCCATTTGGGCATTCGGTCCATCTTTGTTGCCATATGTTAACAATTTCGTCGTGCAATAAGGTGTACAAATGATCTTTGTCGTTGGTGTCATATTGTTCTATGTCCAGGTGGAGATTACCTGTGTGAACAGGGAGCCGTCTGCGTATTCTAAATCTGTGTGAACGTTCTTGGAGGAGGTCAACCGGGAGAACTCCTGAGATGACATGAAGTGCGTCATTGGAGATCGTGTTGTAAGCTTTAGTAGCGCGTAGAAGTGCTTGTCTTTGTGAGGATTTGAGTTTCCGGATATGGTGGACATTGAGCCTGGGTGCCCAGGTGCTAGCGGCATAAGAGATTATTGGCGCGAATATGGAGTATAGTGTATGGTAGTTGGTGTCCATACAGTCCAGATTTAGCGCCGTCTGACTTTCATCTGTTTTCCGATCTGCGGGGACATCACTATGCATCTGATGAAGAAGTTGAGAGAACTGTGAGAGGCTGGTTGCGGAAACGGTTCCATGACGGCTTCAAAAAACTTGTTTATCGTTGCAGCAGGGTATCCATTTGTGGAGTGATTATGTGGTAAAGTGAATATTGGTAACTAAAGGGCACATTCTAAGGATTATTTTTGTGTTTGATTTATTAAAATAATTTAATCGAAACCCAAGTTATGAAGGTGGAGGCATTACTTTTCATTCAACCCTCGTATACTAGAAAAATTATTTAGTATGTATATTGTAAACTTCTGTCTGATAATATTTACTAAATAAAAGGTTCAGCATAGACTTAAGAAGTTTACTTTACTAGGCTTCACAGCTGTCCTAGATTTTATCCTAATTTATACAGCATCCTTAAATTCTTATTGATTAGCAGAGATTATAAAATATTTGCTTAAACAATTTTCTGAACTGAAAACTGTTTTCTCGACATCATTTGCCAATGAACTTGTGCCTGCTATATAGGTCTACAACTATAATAACGTATTCTATGGTGTATTTTAATATTATTCGAGTAACATTGTGTCCACGAAGAAGAAAGGCTATAAACTGTGGGATAAATAGAATATGAGTCGCACGCCCGGTATCCCAGACATATTGCTCATACTCGCGCACCTTGTCTCATAACGCCAGCCACAGAGGACCAAATACGGAGAGATAAAATAAAAAATTCCCGTGAAATGATAAAAATATGTAAATGTTATTATACGCACTTAAACTTTAGTGGACATTTTCAAACATGACTTTAGCTTTTGCTACATCAAGCTTCGTTTCGGGAGCTTATACGCCACGAGGGAGGGTAGAAAGGCGTATAGTATCATCCCCATGCTATAGCAGTAGCACTCGGATATTACAGCTAATTACCTAAGACTCTGCCACTACACCTCTAGACTACACCGAAATTTACCTCCCCTCTCTGTTCAGTTTCCCCCTTTATCGTAAGCGATTATACGTGAATTCACCCCTTTACCTTACCAACTTAACCCTTTTACCCTCTGATATAAGTTTACTCCCATGTAACCACAGTGTCGTACTGGTCACATATTCTCAAGGGTATGTCCCCGACATCATCATTTCTCTTGGTTCCACTTTAATCTAAATGAATAGCTGCAGGGAATTTATTCACTGAAGAGTTTGCTTGAATTTCATGTGAAGTTAGTAACATTCCCAAGGCTTATTAGAATCACTTAATTAGTTATCAGAGGATTTATACCGTAACGTATCTTACTATCACATCATAACTTAGTAAGTTTTACTTACGACGAGAGTTAGGATTTTAGGTGCAATTTCCATATGGAAAAAGGAAGGGAAAAGGTGCTAAAATAAGTAAAAACAGGGGGCAAGAAGGTTTTACTAAACTTGGCTACTGATAAATATTCCAGGAAAATTCAAAAGAAAAATGGAAAAATTCCCTTTAGGCAGGCCTACAGGCTGAGGTAGATTTCATAGTGTTAAATCTCGCCTTATATGAGATCTACCGAGAAACCAGTTATTGATTTGTAGAGTACTCATCAAGAGCTTTTCAACGATACCCCACAAGACGTGGTTTCAAAAATTTCGAATTTCCATCCCCCCCACCAACCACCCCCACTCCTACCCCCAAAACCCCCGAATCGTTGGTGTCACTGTGAACTGTATAGGGAGTACTCTAATTTATTCAAACAAAGTTTCCCTCTATACTTCATAGGGGCCGAGATATAATTTTTTTGAAATTTCAACCCCCTCCCCGACCCTCCCCTTGGGCCAATTTTGCTCATTAACGAACTTGTCCGAACTATTAGGCCTAGAAATAACATAATAAAATTTGGTTCAAATATCTTCAAAATTACGGCCGCTAGCGTGTAAAGATAAGCTTATAAATATATATATCACAACTTTTTTTTTTTTTGAACGGGGGTGGTTTCGTACTTAGGGAGGCATGAAACGTAAAGATATGATAGAATTTTTCGAAAGTCATGACATGGTATCGATTGCAATAGGTAGATGTTTCTTCGAAATCTACCTAATATCTAGTAATTTTATTACTTTTCATTGTTGCAGGTTTGCCTTCTGCTTTCGTGAATGCAGGCAGATTCATTATTCCCATGTTCACTGAAAGCTGATAAATGTTGATTATAAGTTACTTAAGGCCTTAGATATGGAACGAAACAAAGACAATAATGCAATAAAAACAATGAAAGTTAAAAGTTGTTGGTTATAAACAATGATATGTACTTTAAAAGATTATTAAAAAGTTGAAGTATAGTAAAAAAGGGGGTAAAAGGGGATTACGGGAACGGCGGTGGGAAAGGTATAAAGACCCTAAAATGGGGAAAAGAAAGGTATTTAAAAATACAAAATATCTCCATTCTCAACTAGGGGTAACGTTTCACATGGTGGTTGCTTTCACAAGCAGTGGCGGCTATTCAGGGGAAGTAGGTGAAGTAGCACTTCACCAGTATTTTCCCTTTACAATACGTATTTTTAAAGTTTAATTTCCATATCACGAATGTTTGTTTTTACTATAATGTATTTCTACAATTTTGAATTTCCCTCCACTACTGGTGTCAACGCTAGGTGGCAGTGAGCTCCTAAGTCCTCCTAGCATTGAAGCTGAATATTCCCAGAGGCTTGGGTAGTCTGTTCCACTAAAATTAGCTAAGGATCCACTAAGGATGGCAAGCACACGGAGGAGTGCAAGCAGCAGTTTTCTCGCTTATCCCACGTCCGCTAGGTGACGAGAACAGACTACCCACGAAGCCGTCCCGACAGCAGCTCACACTGTCAGCTCGGAGAAAGAGGTGGGCACGTTAGATCTTCCACCGTCTGATGGTCTGACGCCGCCAAATTCGAATGTGTTAAATTCAGAAAAACACGGATTCCACAACCCCGATTAAGTATTCTGTCGCACTGGGAACACTAAGCGACTTCCTCTACCTCGATCATTAAAAATACTATTTCCTCGTCTCTTATTCCATTTCCGGGGAACTCTCACGCGGTTTTCCCTGCCCTAATTATTATTATTATTATTATTATTATTATTATTATTATTATTATTATTATTATTATTATTATTACTATTACTATTATTATTATCATTATTATTGTTATTATTATTATTTTTACTTCCTCTGCCCGTACCATAGAGGAAGTATTGTTTTCGACCCCCAAAATCGAAGTTGAGTTTTTTATATAAATGCACGTTTTGAGGCCCCCTGAATCCAAAAATGCTATTTTTGGAAACATGTCTGTGTGTCAGTGTGTCTGTCTGTGTGTGTGAAAAGTCTGTGAACAAGCTAGCTCCAAAACGGAAAATCGTATGAAATCAAAATTTCGTATTTGGGTAAGGTACCTTCTGAAGATGTGAGCCGAAGATTGGCGATAAGTTTCCCTTATTTTTAAGGGGACTTTACATGAAGAAATTTTCGTTTTTTGCGATTTTCTCAAAAACGGCTCTAACGATTTTCTTTAAATTTGCACATGTGTTCCTTTTACTGAGAGCTAAAACTTATATTTGAAACTTTTTTGTCGAAAAAATTCTCTGAAGGGTAGTTACAAGCCACCCACTGTTCACCCACTATTTGTAGAAAGTTTGTCTTGCGTAATGAACAACTGAATATGCGCTCTTTCATGGCCTCTTATTCTATAAGAATGTGAAGTGATAAGAATGTATTGTTGGCCATGCATAGAGTAAAGAAGTATCTGAAGTAAATATTCGATAAATTTCGGAAATTATTCTTTACGGCGGAAAGTTCAATAAACGTCTGCAGTCACTTGTTCTTTTTTTAAGTTTGTTATATAGCCTGTGCTTTTAGTCGCATCGTTGAAAGAAGAGGTATTTATAGGATAATTAGCGTAAAATTGTGTCTTGCGATTCTGTACAAGGATATGTGATTTATTTGGGCAGAGGAAGTTATGTGACTTTCACATCAGATTTTTTTGTGCTATTTTCTCTCGTCACACAACTCACACAACGTTCGACGAGACGAGAGAAATTAGCAAAAAAATAATTAGGGTAGAGAAAATCGCGTGAGAGTTCCCAGAGATGGATTAGGAGACGAGCAGTTTAGATAGGCCTACTAATAATTTTTAAAAATATTTTAAGTTTGCTGTATGAAATGGTATTTGCAGCACACCCTCGTTTTGAGCCACGAGCCGCTATTGGGTGAATTCCATTATTAACATAAGCATGTGGCATTTTTTTCTCTTCACCTAATTTTCCGGCCACGAGCCGCCACTGTTCACAAGTACTGTTATTTGCTCTACAAGAAAATGCGCGCACCTAACAATCCTAATCATGCTTATAAGAGAATTGACAAGTTACAATGGCATCAACTTTAAAAAGTTGTATTATTTTAATGTGTCCCCGATTTCTTCAGTGCAGGCACTGCGCATATCATTTTACTTTTCTCCCTGATAATTATCATAGATCAATGTTACGAAATAAAAATAAACTAAAGACATAAGATTGAAATTCTAAAATTCAACTGGCAAAAATGATTATATTCCATGCTTGCATTAATAAATTGGTCTATATCAAAAGTTGGAGGTTTTGATAATCGACGCACATTTGCTATAAGTAGGCAGAAAACGTAGGTAGGTTAAGTACCGGCATTGGTTGCAGGAAATACGAGTTTCCACCACGTTAGCAATAAGCGGGAAATGAAAGAAAACACACTACTGCATATGAATATTTAATAGAATATTATAAATTAACGAATCATGAATTATTACAAAACATCAATAATGCGACGTAAGATTTTTGGTGAAAAAGTAATTGACCGAGCGAAGCGGCATTTCGTCTGTTTCCCTGTAAATTTTTGTGTTAGTGTTAGTCAATTGAAATCAGGATAAATAAAAATTAGGAACAAGAGTAATTGGGGAGTTAAAGGAAAAAAAAAAATTAATGCAAGGGAGGTGTTGTTGAATTTGAATCAGGATAAATATGACCAAACATTTTGTTAGATTTTATTTCAATTTGCCATGGATGTTCCTGGAAGTCATTAAGAACGTTGTATGTGTAAGGATTTTTACCTTCTGATTCCGTTTCAAGATCAAGGCCGTTTTAATGGTCGGTCCCGTTTCATGTAATGTTTAACTTCTTTCAATGATACCAGCCAAAAGGGTTAATGCTATATACTCTTTAAGACCAATATTCTTCACGATTAAAAAAATATAACCCGAATTTAACACTATGTATCATATTTTTCACCTTATATTCTATAATGTGATATAGTAGAGGGTACAGAGTGAAAAATGCAACACAATAGTGATAATATAACCCTTTATAAAAATTACATTCGTTAATGATTGCCAGATTCTGCCCAGTCGTTGCTATAATCTGTTAGAGTTTTGGACGTTAAGATAGTTAGGAGTTAGCTGTAATTCAAATTTTTAACTTCGCCATATGACATTTCAGATTTTTCACGTTTAGAAGAATGAATGATTTACATTAGCGTTCTCTTAGACTGGTCTGAAAGTAAATTAGGGGGCCAGAAAAGAAAGAAGTAAATTGGCTACTTGATTACCTCAAGAAATGAACGGTCTGTGTGAGGCAGAAGAACCTGAAAGGGGAGTTGAGTTCAGTTAATTTAGCGGCCTGGTGAGATATTTGCTTAATTGCTAAGGGTCGAACTTGTGATAATGAATTAATAATTAATGGGATTTTTTTCAAGAGCTAATGATAATGAAGCGTAATTAAAGGTTAGAATTGATGTTTTACCTCAGTGAACTCAAAGGAACTCTCTTCTCTGAGTAATTCCAGTGGAGTAAGACGTCCGATAAACGATCAAATTAATAAAATGAGAAAGGTAAGTTATATTATTTCATCTTTCAGAAACTTTACGCATTAAATCTGATAAAAAGAGTTCAAATTAAATTTATCTTCTACAGAGTAAGTAGATTCTAAAAAAGGTGCTTCTGCATCTTGACATTAATAATCGTACAGTAAGTGGAGGACTCGCTTCGATCCCAAACAGCTGAGTTCTCTCTTCCCATCATGTAAAAAATCGGCTAGTCGACTGGCTTTTTTTAACTTAAGCACTAGGAGAAGTTTACTTTGAGGTAAATATTTTGGGGTTGGGACAAAAGGCAGAATGGGGACAGTGGATACCTGTAAAGTAAAGTGGAATGTGGAAAAGAAGTAGCCTACTTTCTTTTTAGTTCATCTTAATGTATACTCCTTTGAACATCGAGATCAGGCTCTGAAGGACACTATTGATGACCATCAGTGTATTTCTGGTGTGCTGTGGCTTGTTATTTTCAACTGATATTCAATATGAATGTTTATAAAAGAGAATGAAACAGCGGCGATGAGACATGGTTCGTAAATTTCCAATTCGACATTGGGAAAACTATGAAGAAACCCAAGAAAAATTGGTTGGCCACAGGGTTTGAATGCGGGACTCCCGAACGCGAGTCTAAGATGCTAGGATATCATTTCACTGTTTCTGGGCAAGCTTATCAATTAATGTGAGAGGACATATTAGGTGATTATTATTTTAGTTTCCTGTGGTTATTTAAAGGCAAAGTGCAAGACGCTAGGGGGTACTTTTAGACTACCTTACGCAGTGGTGAATCACTCCAGAGTGGCATTTTGACACTTGATAAGGTAATTACATTATTTACATGAGCACAAGGTATTATTTCGACTCATTGTAAATAGTAAACGTAAAAATGTTCATCCCCAAATTAAAAATCTGCTGTGAACTTATGCGTATATCTACATTTTATTATAACATTTGTCATATGATCCTAGCTTACGAAAGAAACCAGAAAAATATAATATAACTTTTGCACCCTAAAATATTGGGAGAAACTATTATTCTCATTCATAGGAGTCCTTTAGAGTGAATTAAAACAATCCTATGCAGGCCGTTATATTTAATCTCAAGCAATCTGCCCTCTTGGGACGTACAAGCAGAACTGCTTTGTAAGCGATTTCCAAAGATATCCACAATTAGTTTGATCATTTAGAACAATGGTCTTCAACCTTTTTTAACTAAAGGGCCACTTTCTTTTTGGTGAAAGACTAGCGAGCCGCGGACATGATACTCACGTAACAAAAATGTATGAATTATATTACAACATCTGTAGGGTTTACTGAACATTATACATGTGTTTCAGATTTTGTCTTATACTTTGCAATGTTAATAAATAGCATAAAGCACAGTAACATTTCTTAATTTAATGTGATATGTGACACTGTTTCTTTGTCACTAAATTGTCAATATTGACATTGTGGTTAAATTAGTATTTGTTTGCGGGTCGAAAAAAATTTAAGCCATGGTCCGCGGCTGAAACCACAGATTTAGAACATTTAATAATGTTGCTCTTTACTATAATAATATTATTAATAATAATAATAACAATAACACTATGTTTGTTCCAGCACATTCAATTTCTGTCATCAAATGCTTGTCGCATGCGAACATGTCATTTCTTGATAAAAAGTGTTTCAGCAGCCGCAAATTCATGATTCTGACACTAATACGATGTTCCCGTAAGCTCTTCTGACAGTTATGTACTGCCAAGAAGTCAGCGTGCTAATCAGGGGCACGCGCTGTAGGCCTATGCATAAATTTCCTGCGCGACGCCATTCCCCATCAATTCTGAGATCTTTATATTACCACAAAAGGAGTGTTTCGTGACTTATATATATATATATATATATATATATATATATATATATATATATAATTATAAAAATATATTTTCTAAATATTTTGGCAACATAATTAGGCTTATTTAATTGGTAGTGAGTAATAATAACCTAGTCAGTATTAATCGATATAAGTTAATATACTATTTATGGACAGAAATTATTTATTGAACTGATATATAGGCCTATATATATATTATTTTTTGCAGAAATCAAAGTAAAATGAAAGTAAATCCGTCTCTATACAGGACAGAAGGCCCTTAGGGTTCATGCAGGTTGAGGCACTCAGATTTTGACACTCGGCAGATGAAGGTGATAAGGTTAAAAAGTGGTGGCTCGTGTATAGGCACTGTGGAACTGCAGCACCCCCTACTTCCACTTGATATTATCGTTAACATTTAATATAACGAGTCCTTTTTTCTTCAATTCTTTCTTTATACTTTTACAATATATAATCCTTAAGCTTAATGCCACTAGCCATCCCCCAGTTTATTAAAAAGATAAAAAGAAAATCTTTGTATGGAACTATGCGCTTCACAGATCCAGCGACGTGGTGTTCGACTGTTGTGTGCATGCGGACATAAGAAGGTGCACGCCGACCCCGAGGGAGAGAGAGCACTGTCTTTTCCACAGTGCCGACCGCGGGGTATTGGTGGAAGGTAGTGTTTTTTTAAATGTTTTTCTTGCTCCATGTGTGTTGTGGTTAAACCCATGTACCCTATTCTTGCATTTAATAAAGTGTAAAGTTAGATGATTATCTTGTTTCCAGCTTTTATATTTGATTCATTTTTTCGGTTCTTTTATTTAACAGAAAACTTTAAGCATTGCAGATCAAAGAGAAAATTATTGACCATTTCGCGGAAATTAAAATAAGAACAAGTGGAATTAATTTTTAAACGAATAGATTAAGGTTGAACTGTAATAATTTAGATTAAAGTAAGTAAAAATTTTGATTTTGTTCTTATAGGGTTTTGTTAAGTTTCTGAACAAATTTTCTTTTTACATTCGTATGTTTCCTCTTACAAAATTTTAAAACAAAGTCTAAATATTTTCCGGAATAGCACCCCCAATAATTTTAGCTACAAGCCGCCACTGTTAAAAATTTAAGTACATTAGGTCATAGGCGTAACGAGGGGGGGTTTTGGGGGTTTGAACCCCCAATTGATTAAAAAAAGGAAAATTGTATAATTTTTTTAAGTCTGCCCATAAATTACTTAATACAAGTATAACGCGTGGGAAGCCTAAAATTCGTTATTGTGCGTCTTAACTTTTAAAATTGTCCGGGGGAGGACCCCCGGAAGCTTAAAACTCGTTATTGTGCATCTTAATTTTTAAAATTTTCCGGGGGAGGACCCCCGGACCCCCCTCTCCCTGGGAGGCATTCCATACCCCCCCAGACCCCGCGGATGTTATAACCCCCCCCATATGGTCGTCCTGGTTACGCCTATGCATTAGGTAACTCTTAAATATTTATTGCAGATGGGAATACATCAAAACATTTAATGATCCGCATTTGTGTGCTGGAACAATCTTATTAGTTGCAGTACTAGTTGTAGAAGCAGTAGTAGTTTTAATAATAACAATGATATCAGTAATAAGCTCAATTACGCTGATGATGGCGATACTGATAATTTTAGAAATAACAATCAAAATGAATAATGATACTTTAATAAAATTATAGTATAGAGCGGCTAAAGAATAATACATTTTGTAAAGTAGGCAACTGAAATCGATAATGAATTAATTAAAGAGAATATGACATTGCGAACGATCTGGCAACTGTTGCCTGCTCGTATGACATTACGCTTCTGGACTCTTCGCGTCTGTGTCAGTAAATGGCACCTGGCTCTAAAATCTCATTTTACAAATCCTATAAAAGCAGTTACCTGGTGCAGGTATATAAGCTATATCCGTTTCAACCGACTCATTACCAAAAAGTCCTCTCTCCACCAGCTCTCACCGCAGTGGCGCTACAGTCACTAGCGGTATAAAGTAAAGTCTTTTCCGTGTAACTAAAGTACTTCTATCACAAAACCAAAAAGAGGAATAGCTCAGCAGGCTTATTAGTAGGACTGGGATTTTGATGAAATTCCAGGTATTTTGAAGTAACTCAGAAACATGGTTGCTTTCGTATTTGCATGTTTTATATGAAATGCAGCCTTTCAGACATATTTTTGGGTATTTTCTAGCATCTTTGCCTCTTAAGACCATCATACATTCACTTTACCATTTTTAGTGCATTTTCGTTAAATTCTGTGCAGAGATCCTAAATAATAATAATAATAATAATAATAATAATAATAATAATAATAATAATAATAATGTATTTTTAAATTTCTTCTTTTGATATTTTCTCTATTCGATTTTGCAATTGAAATCCATTTTTTGTATACGTTTTCATATTTTCCCCACACTTCTACATGTTCATTTTAATTTCCACCCCTTTGTAATTGTAGTTTCGTCCGGTTAAAGCTTGCATAAAGTGTTTTTCTACTAAAGTTATAATTAAAACTCGAAACCAATGACCAAAAGGACTACCCGTAATTTACGAATACTTTTCAAGGTAAAACAATTTGATGTACAACATTTTAAAAACAAAATAAAGAAACGTTGTTATAGGTCTACAGTTTTCAATGTTGGATGGTAGACTATTTCAATTAAATAATGCTATTATAATTTTATTGAAATTATCATTCAATATGGTAAAAAAATTAAAACCCAATTTTTTCACTAAGTAAATTTATATAAACTTATTTTCAGATTTTTTTACAACTGTTAGGGCATTTTTAAAGGACTATTAAGTCATAAATACCTTGGTAACTTATAGGTAATAAAAATCCTAGTTTTATGTATTAGTAATATAGGTAGGCTATTAGGTATTAGTAATCTAGTACTGATACTCTTGACGCTGATAATGATAGTAATGACTAACACAAAACCTAAGAACAAAACAATGGATGCATATTTTGGCGGATTGCAAGGAAAGTGAACTTTTATGAAATGCATAATTATTTTTCTTCTACAATTTCTAAGGCCTTCTCTTCTACACAACCAGGTTAAAAAATAAATACAATGTTATAATTAAGTGAATAATAAAGTAATGGATAAGAGACTAATGACTAATACTAAGAACAAGGCTAAGACTAATCATAATAATTAATTAATTAAAAGCCTAAGTTACATTAAAGAAACAATAATGTTACAAGCAAAACAAAGAACGTGTCAAATTAAGTTACAATGAAACTTTAAGCTTGTGAAATCAAATTATAAGCAGTTATACGTAAGTTATAAGGTAAACGATAGAAGATTAAATAATGCTATGTACAATGAGATGTCATGGAAGAATTGTCATGATTTTATCGTTTTGTTTTTATCACTTTCATTTTATCGCACCTTCGTGCCCTTGTTTTTATGTAAATTCACAAGAACTGAAAACTCGAATACATTCGTATGTGTAGCTTCTTAGATAAAAAAAAAAATCATTGAACAACTTTTGCATATGAGCAAAAGAAGTCATGAAAATAATGTACTTTTTTGTGTAGTAACCATTTTAAATCTAGTGTAATAATAAAAAAGAATATTAATAATCATGATAATATTAGCTATATCAAGGAGGTTAGTCTAAAAAATAAAGCACATGGTGAAAAGTGCTGACGCAGCGCGACTATCACCGAAGCGAGACGATCGATATGCAGATTGTGTTGTCGTATGCTATCTCGCTTACAATGATAGAAATCGTGATTTTAATTAGGTACTGAAAACAGAATTTCGTATTGCATAATCCTTATTCATATAAATACATGTACTGATACTACAAAACTCTTCATAATTATATAGTATGACATCACGTCATATCACGGAACAAGGGACTAGAAATATGTATGAAGCAGAACAAATAAAATTATGACATTATATTCACTGCATGTATTGGTTACCTTCACGTTTTGTCACAGATAATGATATAGTACCTCGAGAAGTCCCCTAAAATTGGGGTGTTTTTTACATATATAGTCTGTACGACATATTACTTGAAATGAAAGAAAAGCTAGGAGAAAGCTGACCGTTCAATATAAGGAAGACTTCTATCTAACTGGATGTCCATTTTTATACAGCATTTATATTCCAGATCCATGTAAATGTAGTTCGATGAATCTTTATGAATACGAAATCTCGGTACGTCCATTTTTCTATTCTCTATTTCTATTCAGATGACGGGCTTCAGGAGTATCAATCGGGGAGTGACTGAAAGGAAAAGCATATTTCTTTCAATAGGAATGAAAAACTGTTTGGTCAATTTTACTTTTGTCCAAGTTCATTAATGGGTAATATCTATCACTAAGGTTAGCGTTATTAAAGAAAAACTTGGACACATTAATCGATTCTGTTGCCTGCTTTCTGATTTTTGAAATTGAAATTATAGCGAATGCTACTTCTATAGCATCATGGAACTGTATAATTGGCACAAAATATAAAAATTGGAATTTAAAATAATTTAGGTCGGCCGCGGTGGTCTAGGGGTAGCGTTCCCGCCTCTAGATCCGCGGGATCAAACCCGGCCGCGGTCGATGGATTTTTCCGGACGTAAAAATTAGGGCAAGGAGTCCTCCGGGAGGGATTTTAAGCTGGGGGGCCCCGTGTCGTAGATTTACGGCAAGTTAAAGAACTCCAAGCCTAAATTAGAGCCTCTGAACAAAATTTCCCGGCCTTTCACGTCCAAGTAATACCTTAGTTTCCTGGGGGGGTTGTGAGGCGATGAGCTTACCACCTGTCCCTCTGCCCTCTCTCAGAAATAAGCGTAACAAAATTCACATAGGTATCAGAAACCTCCAATTGGAGGCCCTTCGCCCCGACATATAGGACATAGGATATAGGACAGAGTCAGTCAGTCAGTCAAAATAATTTAGAATAATTTTAAGTGAGATATTTATATTATTTTGTACAGTAAGTAAATATAACTTATTTAATACTTATACTATATATAAAATTAATATAAATATAATTACTGATATCAAACCTCACATGCATTAATTTCTGTGTAAAATACCAAAAGAGCTGCGGCAGTAATTGAAATTAGGGCGCAGATAAATCTGGTATGAGACCTTTACATAACATTCTCTGGTTAAGAACGGATGCTGCATTACGCTTATATTCCGGCACAGAATAAATGGAAACCAGAAACAATGTGCTTCCATCTGCTAGAATACAGTATTCGCCATATGGCCACGCTATGTCTAGCTTAAGGTCTTGTGTATAGCTTAACTCGCTAAAAAAAATATTCAATGTTGTTTTCCTTAGTGTGCATGGCTCATAAATAATTTGCAAAATAATACACTGAAACTCCAAATTTTTAAAAATATATTAGGATTATTGTAAATTTTTATTATCAATCAAATGTACAAATTCATTACTCAGCTACTTTATGTGTTAGTAGTTTTTGGAGTTTCCCTCTTAACTCAAAAAAAAAAAAAAACAATTTGAATGCTCTTTTTCTTTCATTTTAAAGCTTAAACATAGACAAACAAAAATAAACACCATCAAGTTTGTGGCTAAATATATAATATTAAAATTTACGTTTAAATTTATGCAACAGATTTTGCATTCATTTTAATATCTCGAATATTTTTTGTATCAAAATACTTATAAGACAGGAATGGTTCAGATCATTTTTGTAGACTATATATGTGAAAACATGCTCAAAAAATGTTTATAAAATTTTTCAGAAGAAGTCATAAAATCTTTTCAGTAGTTTTTAATTATCTGGGAAACTGTCCCAAAAATGTAATTTGGGTAAAAGGCGGCTGAATGCATTTTGCTTTTAAAATCATAATTTCACAAATAATGCAGAAATTCAAATGATTTTTGAATGAAAATTAAGTACAAAGATTACTGCATATTTTAAAAATTGTTTTTTAAACAATTTCCTGAAAGTGGTAAACTATTATTCAGACACCTTCTAAAAATGCGTTTTAAAACCTTGTTGATCTAAACACTTCAGTTAGATTTCTAAATTTAAACATAAGACTAATATGAAGAGCCATTTTACAACAAACAAACCGCGAAAAAATGTTATAAAATGTAAATGGCAACAAGCATAGTTTAGCGTCACTAACACAGCAAATATAAAATTTAGTGTTTATACGATTTTAAGTTTGACGCCTGTTCATGGGCAGGCACAAATGACACACACACAGATATGATGATGATAAGTGTTCGGCCCACAAGCCGGTCCTGCCCTGGGGCCGATCCTTGGAGGGATACCCACGGTCCGACCGAATGATGCCGCGTAGGGACTAGGGATGGGAATGAGGACTGGAAGGAAACTTTACATCTCTGTAAAATCACGGACCCGGCCGAGAATCGAACTCAAGCCGCCAACTCACCCACGGCGGTGGACCAAACAAATATAGTCACAAATAATTTTTTATGAAAAGTGTCTTCCTCTGAAGAAGATTAAAACACGCATTTCTGGTGAAAATTGGGTTTTGAATTTCAATTTCGAATTTTAGAGTCGAACACGTTATATTTTTTTACCTTGAGTATTTAAGGTACGGGAAAGAAAAATAACTAGAAATTAAACTTACTCATATAAATTCACACTTAAGTCCAGTGACCCATTGGAAGCAAATAAATACTGCCATCTTATATACAAAAATATCAAAATATGTGCGCACTAAAACACGCCCGAGGATACGTAGGCCTATAGACCTTAAAAAATGATTAAATTGCAAATTTATAATACTAGATACTGTCACAAGTGGTAACAGATTTAAATTATTCAACTGAATTTCTGAAAATGCAGGACAGCGGCTGAAGTAAGCTCGCCATAAAAACGTTCGTATGCTTTGGGAAGATACAACAGCCAGAGGCAGCAATTAGTGATTATTACACACACTTTTCCGAGTAACAATTTTCCTTTATTTCACTCTATAACTGCTCCAATGTTTCCTGAAACTTTCTCAATGCTGACTCGTGTAATGAAATAACAGCAAATGCCGAGAAACATTTCCGCTAGGAAAAGAAATAAATTACATTTTAATGAGGCTTAGAATTTAAGTCTACTGATTCATTTAAACCATTTAAAAAAGAAGAGTGATAATTGTTTTATATGAACAATCTTTTTAATCATGTTTAATCTTCTACACGCAATAGTTTAAGTACATTAATTATTAGATGAAAAAAAAAACTATCCCAAGTATTTCAAATCTAATCTAAGATTTAATTTACCAGAACGCTTGTTTCTCTAGATCAGCTCTAGGGAAGAGTCCCGCCCATTGTTGATATTTCCTCTGCTCTACCCCATCCTTTATGAATGAACGAATCTGGGAAGCATTGTGTAAAGCTATTTGCCAATGACTGTAATGTAGATATTCACTCTGAAAAATGCCGAAATTACCCTTTACTTTGTTTAAATAACTACGGGAATTGAAGTAGGCCTACTGGACTTTTTTTATATTCTTAACAGCATCCCTATTTGGGTTTATCGGCGGAAGTAGGCTTACATGAAACTCAGGTAATATTTTATAACAAGTTAGAGTACGAGTATATTCCAAATAATTGCAAGAAACATAAATGTTGATAATCCCTGAGCTATACAGTGAAGTCGTAGAAGGTAAACATAATTAGTTATATTAAGAACATTGTCCGGGCTTGTAGGCCGTGGTCCAGTTGACATTTGGGTGACAAACGTTTCGTCCGCAACTACGGCGGTCATCCTCAGTGGCGGTGGAGTCTCGGGCGAAGCGTTCGGGTTGGCGGCTGGCTGTTGAGTTATATCAGAAATGCTGCAGAAAGAGTGAATTTGGTCGTCTTAACTTTATCTATTTTTCCCCATCGCTGTCTGTTTTCTATATTCTATATCCTAGGTCTATATTTTTTATTTTGGAGAGGTAAATAAGTTAACATGACCTTTATGTCAAAAATAATATATTTACAAAATAATAAACGACAATACAACATCGGATAACTGTATGAAAATGTTGTGGTTACTTACATATTCACATACTGTACCTAAGTACTGAATTGTAGGTACCATGTACATCAAGTTACGATTTGAGAATACGAAGGATAACGCTGCGATCACCGAGAAGATTTCTATTTAAAGTTACATAGAATAATATACTGTTTCGGTGTTTAGGGGAGGAAAACTGGCTGCGCAATATATGCTGCACGATTAGTGGCCGAGTGCACCATTCTCCGGTTTTCTTAGCCGTTTCGTTACCGCGGTAAACGTAATACCGGGGTATTCTCAAAATACCACGGTTTGCTAATGCTTGGAAATATTGCGGTTACTCTGCTCCGAATCCATTTTCATTCATGGTTTCTTCCATGGCCGCTAGGTTCTCCCTCCCTCTCTCTCTCTCTCTGCTATTGGTTTTCCAAATTCAATTTATTTGTTGCCTTATTATTCAATAAAAAGATGTTCATAAGGATAAAAGGGAATATTATATTGCGTATATATGTCGTCTGAATTCAAACTTTGAATTCAAGCACCATAGATACTGTATCAATCGTGAAATGAGTTGGTTTTGCCTCCTACTGGTTTTGTTGAGGTGAGGAAGGAAGGTCATTTCAATCGATGTTACAGCACAGTATTTGCAAAGATATGTACCATCGTTCATTCTTCAAATAGATCCCACCTGTCTGTACATTTCAATAAAATAACATTGATGTTTTAAAGAATAATTCTCACACGTGTGCAATCCAAGGTAAAGCAACACCACGAAATCTCTGCTCGGAGTTCGACATAGCCTCGCTTGTATTCCCGTACGACTAGTAGAAATTTTAGGTGAAAATCATGTGCATAGCCATGAAAGGGCTGTTATAATTATGTTCGTGTACGTGCAGGTATGATAAATTGATTACATACCCTATATACCGATGCATAGGCTATATCGTGAGGCATGCAGCCATTCACTTAAATTTGGCCCAGGACCACTGGTTTTCCATATTTCATTTATTTGTTGCCTTATTGTTCAGTAATAAATGTTCATAAGGATAAAATGGAATATTATATTGCGTATATATGTCGTCTGAATTCAAACGCCATAAATACTGCACTAATCGTACCAATCGTGGTTACGCCCACTAGCCTACTCGATGGACCTGGTTTGGTTGAGGTAAGAAAGGAAGGTCATTTCAATCGATGTTACAGCACAGTATTTGCAAAGATATGCACCTTCGTTCATTCTTTAAATAGACCCCACCTGTCTCTCTTTATTCTTTATGTTCAATTAGCTTTTGACCTAGATATCGTAAATATGATACATTACGCTGATCTCCATCTTGGAAAGAAAACCGCTGTTTTTTCACTTTGCAGCTCCTTCACGGCCGGTTTGCATCTTACCGCGGTAAAAGTCGAAACCGAGCACGGTGTAACGAAAGTATGACTTTCCCGGGGTAAACTAAGCAACTTTACCGCGGTATTCTGAATACCGAGGTTGGTGCCCTCGGCCATAGGTATTTCTGATACAATGCTTTAAGTTATTTATTAATTTTTTTATTTATTAATTTTTTTATTTATTTAATTTATTTAAAAAGGTCCCAATGAGCTCACGCTCGTTAACAGGGACAGTCAAATTTTACATTTTTTGAACATAAATTATAATAGATCAATGAGGCAATATAAAACAATTAATAAATACAACATAAACGCACACAGAAACTACAGAGATTTATACCTAAATATGACAAAAAGACAAAAGAAGATAACATAAATATTATTGCAAGGAGTTACCTGCAAATTGGTATATTAAATAAGACCGGGCATCTCTTTTGAATTTAGTCAGAGTTTTACATTGTCGTATATGACACGGTAATGTATAAAAATCTTTAATAGAAGACAAAATTATACTATTTAGTCCATATCTACTAGAGTTACTGTGCTTCAAGAATATTTTGTCAGAATTTCTTGTGTTATAATTATGCACTTCATTTATATGAACTAAGTTTAAATTTGATATGATTTGTTCTTTTTCCATTTTATAGATAAATAGGGATGCAGAAAGCTTGATTTGCATTCTAAGAGGCAGAATGTTAGTTTCTAAAAATAATTCTTTGGAGGGTTTCAGGTATGGATAATTGTACATGAATTTTATTGCTCTGTTTTGTAGAATTTCAAGTTGGTTTAGTTTATCTTTAGTACATTTTCCCCAGACAATATTCATGTAAATTAAGTGCGGGTGTATTAGTGCAAAATAAATACTTCTTAGGTGCGAGTGGACAAATCCCGAGTATCTCAATCTAGACATTATGCCTATAATTGGTGTAATTTTTTTAATGATTGATTGTATATGTGTATTCCAAGACAGCGTGTTATCTAGTGTAAGTCCTAAGTAGGTTGCTGAGTTCGTTCTTTCAATTAATTGACTTCCAATTTTGACATTGTTCATTGGATACTACTCTATAAGATGGTTTGTGGAAAAAATGTATTTTGTTTTACGTATAGGCCTACTAATTATTAGTTTGTTACTGATAAACCACTTAGATAGACATGCCAAATCTCTGTTCATATTATTCATTATCTCATTCTCAGAAATACCTTTATGTTCTTCGTTTACAAGTAACATTATAATAAATTAAGGAATCGCGCACAATGTGCATTATCTTAACCTAAGACTTAACCTACCCAGTCCTGAACCCGGGAAAGGGATTTTTCACTACTGAAAAATCCCCGACCCGGCCGGGAATCGAACCCGGGCCGCCGGAGTGGAAGGCAGGAGCGCTACCGACTCACCCACGGCGACATAGACCTATACATGATTAACGTTTACACTGCTACTGACGTATAAATTTGTCACCGCAAAAATTGGCATAAATGGAGAATTATTATATCAATAGTATAATGATTTGTGTCAAAATGAGATATTTTTTATTTGCGGGTTATTGTTGTCATTCTTGGAAACCAACTATTCTATTGAAATTGTTGGTATTAATTTCAAACTTATAATTCACTGACGAATTCACTTAATAATTGCTTATGTCAATACGTAAATTCAGCTCTGAAAGGATTATTCTTCTAATAGGCTACCCTTGTATGGATTTGGTAATAGCGGTTAGTTGAAATTACATGCTAATATAGCACATACCTTTTCAAGGGGAATGGATACTGTTCTTAATTCACAATATGAACTCCTGACCGAATCATTTATACACATATTTCAGATAATTTCTAGGTAAAAACACAGTATAGTATAACAGTAGCGAAGCTCCATACAGTTTTTTTCAACCGGCGCGACGGCAGCGCTCGTAGCGGTGAGCAAGATCCACACAATATGCATGCATTGTTGCTTATGTAAAATGTCAACAATATTTTATGGAAATGCTTGTGGTGCTAAAAATTGCACCAACAGCCAAAGGAATTCTCCCGATTTGTCTTTCTTCAGGTTCCCTAAAGATCCTGAGAGGTAAGCAAAAACAGTTATTTGTGAAATTAAATTGCAAATTTGTGATTATCATGCTTGCATCCATACTAGTGCATTTACTCCTATTTCTTTTAATTTTAGGAGCAGAAAATGGCTTGTAAATGCTATATACAATTAATTATTTTTATATGTATATCATAAATGAAAATCCTAACGATGCAAAGGTTTCTAAATATATAGGCCTCTTTACAAATACCCCACCTGACCCTACTAATTTTGAAAATGTTTTAACACGAGGTTATGTTAGGCCTATATAATTGAATTTAACAAAATTAAACTGTCGAGAATACAGATAACGTGTTTAATCCTTTACTTTTTAATAATTTATCGTGTTTAACAAAATTAAGAAAAAGACAAAAGTGTTTTGCTATTGCATCTGATACTGACCATAGGCCTATCGTGCTATATGCCTATAGAACTTTACTTTCCCCCCTAATTTCTGAACTAGTACTACTACATGCTTATTGAAATTATTAAGTTTTCTTATTTGTCAGAATTTTCAGTGTAAGTACAGTATATGTTAGTAGTAGGTCAATTAAATTCTTGAAGATGTAGGGATGTAGCTTATATGGTGGACGGAAACCGGTCTGATACTTTATAAGATATACAATGTCATCGATCTTGAAACTACAACTTCTTTACATTACCATAAAGTCTATGATTTGGTGAGTTCACCAGTATGCCTTTCCGGTAATAATCTCGTTCTGGTAATTTTAAAAATAAGAAGAAATACAGCCATATATTCGTATCTTTTCAATGCTGGAAATGGCTGTTTGCTAGTTCCGTCTTGCTGACCGCTTGGGGTGCTAGTGTCGCACGATCTGTCAAAAGGATGCATTTTCCTTTCATTAGAGCTTCGCTACTGTTATACTATACTGTGGTAAAAATTAATTCTATAGCTAAGCGGATCCCAAACTTTGTTATCCTGGGACCCACCTTCACTTAGAAAATGTTTTCGCGACCCACTACTACATAACGATAACCAATAGCCTGCCTTTCAATAGTTTTATTGTGTTCAAATGCCTTATATTCCTTATATTGAAAAAAACATTTCCCGCTGGGTCGCGACCCATAGTTTGGGAACCACTGCTATAGCTCATAAACTGCCAATTTCGTAGCTTGAGGTATTGGTATATGAACGTCTGTGAACAGAAATAATTTGTCTTTTTCTTTACTAAGCAATACCCCTTTTAAGGCACCAGTCTTCATATTTATGCCCTAAGAGATACTTTCCCCTCCTGACGCCAATCATTTGACAGTTGAAGATGGAGATATGTTTGAAAGGGGGCAAAGAAAACGGGAGAAACTTTAGAAACCTTCTAGCAATCGTTTATTTTGTTCAATAGAAGTTCAAATTTCGGAGGTCGAATCCAGGCCACCGCAGTAGAAGAAGAGTATGGGGCATACAGAGACACCAAAATATGGAATATGACAAGTAAATTGAAAAATAAATTAAAATTTTATTGCTCGTAAAACACTTCTGTCTGTTTACAAAATTTTACCTCAATCATAGCAGCCAATTGTTTATTTCGGGGATGCTAAAGATTTTCTCAATCCGGAATTCTTTAAGGCGCCTTTAAAAAGGAGAAACAGTATATATTTAAAGGCTTTAAGATCTTAAGCGTAAGATATGTAAATTAAAGTGAAAGTAATTATCTGCTGGGCGAGAAAGAATCCTGGGTTTTGCGCTATATTTTCTTATCTATCGTGTCCACACACTTTATAAAAATTTGTTCCGTGCAGGTCACCAATTCTTCTTTGTGGGAAACACGCTAAGAGATTATTTTAATTTATAAACATTATACTGGGGGGATTAAAACAGCAAATTAGTAGCTTCGCTGAACTAAAACAAATAGTATTCTATGCGTGGGGTTCTATAAAAATAATTTCAGTTTAGAAAACTGAGGGAAATCTAAAGCTTCGGCTGAAATAGTTTTTTACCAATCATTTTAACCCATCCGCTTACCTGGCGATCGATTGCTCAGAAAATATTAGCTATGTCATTCGTTTCCCAGCCGCGGATATAGTGGACAATATATAGCCAGTCGATGTTCTCATATTATACGGTTATGAGTAGAAATTCCTGTAAGTTTATTAACATTATTATTATTACTATAATTATTATAACTTATTACTGAGAATCTGGCACGTACAAACAAATACGTGTCTAACAATGACTCATATCTGCTTTTGAAATCTGGTACATCCTATTACACAATACCTGTGATACAAGCATAGTTCTATGTGGCTTTGATCCTAAGTATTTGACAACGCGATGGCATTGTACAACAGTTTCTCTCAGGAATCACCTCGGTTGATTGAAAATGACCGTAACCAGCCAGGCCCATTACTAAATTACTGCATGCAATCATTTCGGATGGAAAAAATAATGGAAATAAATTGAGTGCATTAAAAAAAAGATACATAAAATATTTATTTTACTTCGTATTACCAAGAATATAATTATTATAGGCCTTTATATTGTTAATTTGATGGAATATATCTCCATAATATGTGTAACCCTTATATTATAGTAATTTATGGAACAATATCACGTCGGAAATATAAAATGTATTGTTTTGTCATAATTGTCATAATTCGGTCATGGAAACAATCATTAACGGCCATGGGTAACGGCATGCTGACTGCATGCTCCCAATCCGTCCAACGTTCTATGGTAGATGACGCAGCGGTCGGATGGTAGGCCTACTCTCTTCAGGGATGCAGTGCCACGGATTTTTTTAGTATGAATTAAAGTAAAGTTTGAATTACTGCAAGTGAAATAAAAAAATTCACCGTGCCATTTCACCAGGTTGAAAGGTGTTGCATTTTGTGCAAATAAATAAACAATGGTGAATTGTTAATTTGAATTATCTTTAATAAATTATATTATTACAAAACTATATTTATCATTTTTTTATGGGAATGGTATAGCACTTTCTGTGAAACCCTGTACAAGCCACTGGAATTCATTAAGCACACTGTGGAATATTATAATGGAGGTATGTCCCAGCTATGACTGGATGCTAAAGGCTAAAACGTGTTTGTGTTTATATTTTCCTTGTATATCATTCATCTGATTTCATTTTCTGTACGAGATACTAGAAACGCAGAAATCCTGTCTGCGTTCTATGTTTGGTTTGAAGCGTTACAGACTTGATGCTAATTACAAAACAAGGACAACCCTCCGGGACTTCTGCAATGAGGACGAGCGTGTATGGACGTGGGCAGACGAAAACTTCACATTAGGGAAAAATCTATTCTTCGCCATGTGAGCGTGCTTTATTTGATATCTCTCCATACTAGTATTACACATAGATTACTGCAGTTTTTTTCAGATAAAAGTTGGTTGGTTATATAGTTATTTAACGACGGAGATTTGCTGGAACTTAGGCCTGTGACCTTCGCCTGTGTGCAGGATTTTTGTACAACAGGAGTTTTTCACATGGCTGTAAATCTACAAACATGGAATTGACATATTCATCACTCAAAAATTACATCGACCTGGGATGGTATCAAACCAGCGACCTTGAGCACAGAAAACTGCGCCATACTATTATCCAGGCCGAAAATAGGTAAAAATATAATTTTGGACATAATTTACATTACATATAAATAAAGTAGGCCTATGGTATTGAATGGCATCACTTATTTATATTATAATAAACTTAAGAAATTACGTTATGTTTTACAAATTTTAGGAACGATGTATTAAACTACTATAACTAGAGTTATTGTTACTTAACGACGGGTGTTTGTGCTGCTAGGCCCTTTGTCTGGTATGCCGGAATTTGTCCTACAGGAGTCATCTTACTTCTTCTTTTCCTTAGTTTTACATCTCCCTTGTTAGGGACCTTTAAGCAACACACGTCGGCCGGGTCTCATAGGGCCTGTCAGGAATGAACTGTCGATTGGATCACATACATACTTTATTGACTAGACAAGGACATCATGAGCCACCCCAGATGAGTGATCAGCCCAATATCGGGGACACCTCCGAGATAACACGAACACATAGAACGAGACAAACAATTCACACATTCAATCTGAACATGGCGAGGATAAGATGAAGATGATAAAGACGGCCAGATGATACCCGGGAACACAAGGGCCTAAAGTTACCCGAAATTTGTCTTAAAGGCGAGGAAAACCCCCGGAAAAACTCCACATAAACCCGAGAGGAGCTAAGAAAGAAACCTGAAGTAAACAAAAACCAGTATCTCTGACTCACTCTTAGGTCGTACGAGCAATGTGCTAGAGTGAGTCAGGCATACTTGCTTTTTGTTTACTTCAGGTTCCTTTCTCAGAACGGTCAACTTGTTCCAACCAGGATTTGAACCCGGGCCCGCTGCGTGAGAGGAGAGAATGCATCCCCTGCGTCTCAGCGGTGGATGGGAGTCATTTTACATGCCTATAAATCTACAGGCATGGGACTGACGCATTTACGTACCCATAACCATATTATCGACCTGGGCTACGACTGAACCTTCGAATTTGTGAACAGAAAGCCAGTGCTTTGCCACTGTTCCATGCAGACCGACCAAGACTTACGTTACGAAGAACATAGAGTCATTCCATGAGAATATTATAGGAGAAAAATTCCTCCGACACTGGGACTTGAACCCAGGACCTTTGGCTATTCGCGCCAATGCTCTACCAACTGAGCTAAGCCGAGTTCAATTCACAACGCCAGATGGAACCTCTCTCCTATGACTGATTGCCCTAATGGTCTACCTCACAGACAGACAAGTTATGTCATATGCAGTATGTGAGGCACACTAAGTAGTGATTTTTGTGACCGGGCTCCCACTGTTATTGTACAGTTAACATTTAAGATAGATCTTATAAGCATTAGCTCAGTTGATAGAGCATTGGCGCGAATAGCCAAAGGTCCTGGGTTCAAGTCCCAGTGTCGGAGGAATTTTTCTCCTATAATATTCTCATGTAATGTCAAACATAGACAATAATCTGTGGTTCATTAATGCTTATATATCTATAGTCATTCGTCTGTTCAGTGTGTAAAAACTTTATACATGTTTTATGCTATTACATGAAAATTTCCGGGCCGCAAATAATTCGCCTATGGTATGGTATTCGCCTATGGTATCTCTCTGTCGTTCCTAAAATTCGTACATTATAGCTAATTAATATCTTTTTCGCTATATTCCATTGAAATGGTACAACTGGAGTTAATTTATTTGACAGCAATCGAAAAAAAAACAATAGCTTGACTTCGGTGACATATTTATTTAACTGTGACAGAAAATCCGGACCGTGAGAACGATTACGCAGTGAAGTAAGAAGATTCACCTGCTTAGCATTCCTTACACGCTTGCCTGAAAACCCCAGCCTCATTCTTTTCTCCGACATAACTTCGATCTCAGTTTAACGATCTTATTGATAAATGATAAGATAATAGACAGCAGAGTACCAGATTCATTGATCAGGTTTAATGGAAAATAGTTGAACCCTGTCAACCATATCTTAAATACCACATTGAAAGCATGCTGAGATATTATCGACAATGTAATTTGTCGTTGTTTTAGTTATACGTGAATTGAAAAAGAAATAATGAGGTAATGTAAAAACACGTATGTATTTCCATAATGGTAATGTTCTTCAAAGAATATTTGAACAATAAATATAACATATATATTATTTTACTTCTGTTTTCGTTGTAAACGCTGGGAAATCCAACTTATTTTTCCATGACATAATCGAGGTAAAAAAAAACCAAAATAAATGGGCTCCAAAAGCATTGTTAATTAAGTTTTAAGTGTGGAGGGACAGGGGTGTGTTTATTTTGAATGTTATTAAATTTTATTTGTTCTTGTTCTTTTCTTGAGTAGGCCTATTGTGAAAGCAGGTACGGTTCATGAGAATGTTTAAAATTTTGTGCAGTAATTAGTATAATAAATAAGCTACAAACATAAATAAGCTACAATGTAAACAAAATCAAAACTAGCAATATTTCATGCGTCAACTGCGTATTTTAAGTAAATCTAAGTTCATTATCCGTTCATCACTAAGATAAAAAAAATTCATCTTTAGCATATGTATATTAAAAACAAGGAATCTACCACGAACTACATATTACAACATTAAGTAGCCATAAAGCATTCCTGGTTTTATGCGTTTCCACATTCCTCTTCCTCTTTACATTTCTCTTTACACAATATTGTAGAACTGCTGTCCAAATAACAGTACAAGAATTTATTTTTTATTTTGATCAGGGCACGGAATGAATATCTAGTGAAGGATTAGCACAAGGGATGCCCTTTAGCATTCACAGCGTATGGTACGTCGTTAGTAAATTCTAATCAAATGTGACCAATTGATTGCAATAAAGGAACTATTTTTAAATTCTAATCAGCTTTTCATCTTTGTTGATGTGGAAATATCTCAAGAAACCACAGGAACAAACTTTAGATGGACCCATCCAAAGATCCTAATCATTAACCTACCTATATTCTCACCAGAATTCTCGTAATTTGCATTTTTCACCCTATGTTTAGTCTGCTCGATTTTTTTGTCACCGGTTCTTTCGTCATCACGAATTTTTTTGTCACTTGAATTTTGACTGTCCCAACAATGTCTACACTTAGTTAATATGATAGTATTTCTGAAATTAAGACTAAATATGGTGGATAAAATTAAAAAAAAAAAACTATTTTTGTTAGGATATGTCTAAACACATTCGAAATATTAGGCAGCATCAAGCCCTTCTTTTTGCAATCACCATCACATTCAACAGTGAGTAATCCTCTTGTCAAAATCTTCCCAACACTTTTTCTTTAGTGGCGATAAAAATGTATATTGCTGACAAAAATTTCAGTAATGAACACAGCTAAAAATTTATGCATAGTCACAGACTACTTACAGATCGCATTAAGATTTCCGATAAAGCAATCACACTAACTAAATCAAAACTGTGATGACGAAAATATAATCGTTTTCAAAATGGGACAATGACAGCAAGTCCGGTGACGAGAATATGCAATATTTCGAATTTAGTGTTTCCACTAAACTACTACGAAACTACCAGAAACTTGTATTAAATGAGTACCTCAAACATTTTTTAAAAAAGAAATGACGAATGTTAAGTTAAAATCCGCATTACCAATCTAATTTGTTATATATATATTTAGCCGGCCACAGGACAATTTTCATGAATTGACTTGTTTTACCGTTTGTTTACCTTGCTTTTCTTATCACATACATACACCCATACCCGAAGCGGGACTCGAACCCACAGCCTCCTTGACCCACGGAAGTATGCCTTACCTATTGCGGCTAAGGAGACCGTCGCCTACTGGCAAGTGCGGGTAATATTAGAAGCACGTCATCAAAAGAACAAGATACACATAGTACAAGCTTAGTATTTCCTGGGCAAACATTGGGTTTTATTTCAACGTTTCGCTTGAGTAATCTAACTTTATGAGAAATTTAGAAATAAAAGGCTTTGATGTACACAGGTTTTTAATTACTCCTGTTTTCCCAGAATATTTTAAATTATTAAACATGAAGGCCTATTTGTGAGACGTATCATGTTTCAAAACCAGCACACCAGTTTTTAATGTCTATGGTTTCCAATTAGCTACCAGCGTTTCGCGTCTGATTCATTCGGCAGATATATCGTTTTTATTTCGCTACCAATGAAAGACTTGACTTTCTTAAGCAACATATTACGCCCAGTATACAGGTACACTCACTATGTTTGACAAAAATGTTGTCTTTACAAACAAGTTAACCCTTAAATGGTTTCAGCTAATTCGTGAGATTAATGGTAACAACCGTCTGGCAGTTAAATTATTTATGCTTAAAATATTTTCATCCGGTTTGTACTGTACAAAAACTATTCATTAAAACGTTTATATCTGCTTATATTGTTATAATTGTTGTGATAATTACGAAAAATGTAAAGTACTAACTAGAAGTTTGATTTTCTTACCAGAATTTTCTAGTTAGAGAATACTAAACTTTATTTTTCGTATTTCATTGGTTACTTATACTGAAACAAATATTACATTCGTATTTTGCCTCGAGTATTTGCATTAAACACTATAAAATATGTTTATGCCTGGTCCAAACGATAACTTACAATAGTCATGTAATAGGCCTAATAATAATAATGCAGATAAAAATACATACCCTAAAGTCTTAGACGTGTTTCCTGATGTTTGTGGTAATTTTACAATAAAGCACAAGCCATATTATAATATGGAAGGCAACTCTCAACTGTTATTTAACCCCGAGTTCAAAGCTGTATTATTAACAGTATAACCAAATTATCGGACTACTTTCAAACTGCGGTTACCGTTTGTGGAATAAAGTTTTAACTTAATCTCCACATGTATTTTTTATTTTCGAAAAACATTGTGTCAAGACCTATATAGACAGACAAGTATTGATGATTTCATAATCGAAGAGCTTTTGTTTCGTGTAAATATCGTTTGCGTCTTCAGTTTGTTTAAATTTCGTTTACTAATAGACATTTAAACAAACTTAAGACGCAAGTGAGGTGAAAAACAAAAGCTCTTCGATCGTCAAAGAAACCATAAATAGGCCTATGCCTACTATATCAATGCCCATCATTTTTACTTTCTTGTATATACGTAGTCTAGAGAATGTATTGTGATCGTGACAAAAAATCGAAATCGAGATAACACCGGGATAGCATGTTTCACGATGCCTAGAAACCGAAAAAAAAGTTTCTTGATTTTTGAAAAATTGGCTCAAACGATTTTAATAAAAATTTAAATAACTCATTCGTGCAGCATTTGCTTCTAATGTTCGGCTATATCTCAATGTATCCTGCATTTTGGCCTTAGAGATTGAGGAAACCATGCAAACCCCAAGTTATTATTATTGTTGTTGTTATTATTATTACTATTAGCCTATTGCACGGTAAAAGAATTGAAAATAAAGATCGACCCTGATGCTTTCCGTTCTAGATACTTGTTATTTTATGAAAATGTAATAAATAAAATTGAATTGTCTCTATAATTTACTTTTTTCTGTGCTAGCCTTTAGCATGTATATGCGAGAAAGTTTGTGCAACATACTTTTGCACCATGTATTTCTGTTTACTTCAACTATCCATACTAGAAATCAAGTAACAGGAGAAGTATAGAAATATCAAAATTCTTTGATCAATATGGGAAACCTGTTTCGGACTTCTATTAATCTGAACATTTCACATTAATAAACAGAAATTCATGAGACGTAACATGCTGTTGATTTATCATCATTTCAAAACTGGCGTTCCAGTTTTGGATGAAATGTTCGTTTTAATATCTGTGACTTGCCATTACCTATCAGCTTTTTGCTCCTGATTCATTTGGCAGATAACTTTTTTTATTTTACAGTCAATGAAAGATTGAATTGCTCAGGTAACATATTACGTACGTAGACATGTTGTAAAAAGATGTGCCAGTGCAAACACATTAAAAATGGCGTCTTAGTCCGTTATAGTATTAAATCGCGTAATTTAAAAATAGCGTTTCAGCGGTGGCAGTGGTGGGCTGGAAAGACGGATTGCATGTTTGATTAGATAACAGTGGAGTGTATTTGTGAGTTATGGGCAACTGTGCATGGACATTTCATTACTCAACTGTCCTCCCAAATGAAATATTAAATATAATAACAAAAGAACGATGTCATTCAAATACATTTTACAATATCCGATATCATATTAATTCTGTGGCTCCTGTACTGTAAGTGGTTTATGTACATTTATGTGTTTTAATGAGTTTGAAAACTTTTACACAATGGTTGAAGAGATATGTATTGTGATATGATTATACTGGTATATCAATCACTCCCAGAATGATTTATACGATGGCTTACCCCTACAAGAGTGAAATGTACAGGGGCGTGTAAAGGGTGGAACCGAATGATAAGATATTTTGAGAATTTGATTGAAGACTTGACGCAAGATTTGTGTGTGTATCTTAAGCAACATGTTTCCTGTGTAATATTTCTAGACCATAATTACGTTGTTACCACAATCTCAACACAGTTACACAAAAGTGGCTTTTATCTCCGAATATTTTCTGGAAGTTAATCCTGCTTTATCTGTCGGCAGAAATTTTTAACTACACTTTAAACTATTTAATATAAGTGGCAAAAATTAAGAATATACAGTTTTAAAGTTCTGAGAGTTATAAAAGAAATTTGGAAGCTTCAAATTTTCATGTGACTGTAGTGGGAGAAACCGGGATCGTCAGGTAAGCAGTCTACTAGGACGAGTTCACTAGTCCAATTCATAACATATTATATACAGGTATACAGGTATAAAATTATTATTCATATTCCTATTATATATATTTTTTCTTTTTATATGTCACATCATTATTGTATAATAATGACAACGATAATGATAATGATGATAATAATAATAATAATAATAATAATAATAATAATAATAATAATAATAATAATAATAATAACAACATCAACTACAACATTATTTCATTTCACGATCTCGGATCTCTCGTGTACATTCTTCTAATATCAATGTGTAAATTTAGGTAGAAAATATTTTAAGTTAAACTAGTATGTGTTAGGTGTAATGGCTTTCTTACTTTCCTTATTATTACCTTATTATTACCTTATATTCTTTAATTTAGTTAGAAATTTAGTTCAACTTTGGCCATAGGCAGCGAATAACTTCACGAGGTACAAGGTAAAATGTCTAGCAGTTTTAAACATCTTTCGGTCATGTTGGAACCAATGAAATAAAAAAAGTATGGGAAACTAGAGTAGGCTTACCTATACAACAGCAACCTTTACTACGTACCTATATATCACAACTTATAATTTATTACTAGAGCTCTGAAGCTGATGACCAAAAATTGCCTGAGAATAAAATGCCGGAAGCTGCATTAAAAAAGCAAAATAAAAGTAGGCCGTTTTTGTTCGTCTTCAGCCGAGATGAAATTATACTACATCCTGCATTTTCTGTGATGTCCTAAAAAAAATACATTTCATCAACTTCCGAGCCCTATTTATAACTTTCAGGCACCAATGCGTCTGCCGTCCAACAAAAAATTCACTCAAAGGAGTTGAGATTTCCTATATCGACGCACAAACAATTTGTGTATTTAAAGAAGTTCTACCATTATGATTAAAAGTGAAGGAAAGTTAATTAGGTACAGGCTTTGGGAGCCCTTAGGGTTCAGGGATCTTCAGCTCCCAGGTAAGAGACATTCGGCCCATGAAAGTGATAAGTAGGGTTAGGATGTTTATGGAAAATATTACTGCAAATATGCCCTTAAAAATGACTAAATATGACACAAAAATCCTAAATATGACCTAATAAAATAACGTATTTTCACAAAATAAATGTTCCAATTTAAAATGTTTAAAACACTAAATTCTTACATCAATCGGATAATCATCTTTTAACAGTTTTGGTGATTTACAGTTTTACTTGTAATGGACTTATTTTTTTAAAGAATATCTCCTGTTTGCTGTGTGTCACTATAAAATATGAACAGTTGCATTATTTTAAAATTTAAGTTACCAATTAAGTGGCATAAACATTAAATTAATGAACTAAATTTCAAATTTAACTCGACCATGTAATAGGACACTGGTATAATTGTCTCCTTTACCGAATTTATATTGAAATATGACGTTAAATTATAAATAAAACCAAAATATGACCAAGACCACAAAAACGACCAAAATATGACTTCATATGCAAAACAATAACGGTCCAATTAGGATAAAAAGCGTGCAATTCGTATTTAATTTGTGTTTGCGGTAAGAACGGAGATCAGGATAAAAAATATGACATGTCATAAACATCCGAACCCAGTGATAAGGCTGTCAGCAATTACCGCATTTACCCCCAGGTTTGCTCTTGGTACTCTTTTCTGTTAGAGGCTGAGTCGACCCAGGGACATTGTGTCACCAGAAGGATTACTGCAATGTCCTCATCGGGGATCGAACCAGCGAAATTCTGTTCCTCGCCCGACTGTGCCACGGCCTGCCCACTCTACCAAAATGTTTACACTCACCAAACATGAACGTACAGCCGCTTCTGAGTCTTGAAAGATGAATGAAAGGACATTAAATATAAGTGACACGTAGAAAGTAACTGATATAATCAAAGAACATGGCAAGTAAGACAAGATTACCATCTTCAACGTCCGCCCCGCCACCGGGTCGTTAGGTAGTCAAAGGTCCATGTTACATTGTTTACAAAGGACGTCTTTTATAGCAATCAGACCACACCTGAATTTAATTAAATTAAGGCTTCCTGCATGTACCGATCTACAGAGATTTAAAGCAACAAAAGCAATTAGTTTTAATTAATTCTACACTCCACTGTCACCATGGCAACGTTTTTTATGTCCTTACAACGAAAAGAACGACCTTTTTCAAAGAAGTGAATTTATATTTATACAGTAGAATAAAGTAGAATCACATGCTATTTGATACAGTGAACTTCAGCCACTAGAGGGTCAAAAAAAGTATTTATAGAGAGGGGAAATGTTGGACGTTAGGAAGCCTGTTAAGCTGCAACGTTCCAGGAAACTGAGACGTACCTACATTTTAATGTTCTCCGTGAAACCTTATAATATCAAACAGAAAATATACTATGAAATGCAAGCAAAAGTATTGACTGCATAATTTTACACTGAAATTTGTTTTGTTACATTTATTTATGTAGAAGCTTTAAAGAATATTTTAATAATAATGTGCTACTTTTTCTTTGTCTTTACTTTCTTTCAAAAACTTACTACGCAAAATTAGCTGGTAACTCGTCCTTCGTACGGATAAAAACAGATTTTTCACCGTTTTGGGCGTTACCCAAGAACACAAGGAGAAAGTGACCGTACTTCGCTTCTCAGAGTACATGACGTTCTTTCCGAGTTTGGGAATGAAGCTGAGAGGCATGCCTATCTGCCTCCGACTCCACGCGTGCCTAATGTTCTTCCGGTGTCCGCTAGATCAACATGTTGCCGGGCTTGACCGACTTATTTTCTCGCACAGACGAGATGGCTCTGGTTTTAATAGATTTTGTATAATTATTATTATGCCTTCTTTCTGGCAATTTGTGTTGTTCGTTGGAAGACATAGAAATGGCAAACCAAGAAATATAACAATAAGGACAGTACCGATCGAAGTGGCCGAGATGGTAGCGGGTTGGACTCTCATTGAGGAGGTGCAGGGTTCAAACCCCATGGCCGGCCAATCTGATTTCGGTTTGTTTATGGTATTACCAGTTCGCTCCTCTCACGCAGCGGACCCGGGTTCGAATCCTGGTCGGAACAAGTTACCTGGGTGGTCTTTTTTTCTGGTGGTTTCCTCACCTGTGAGACAAATGTCGGGTAACTTTAGGCCCTTGTGGTCCCCAGATAACATCTGGCCGTCATTATCATCTTCATCCCATCCTCGCCTTGTTTGGAGTGTGTGTGTGTGTGTGTGTGTGTGAGTGAATGGTGTGTCTCGTCCTATGTGTTCGTGTTGTCTCGGAGGTGGCCCCGACATTGAGCTGATCACTCATCCGGGGAGGCCCTCCATGTCCTTGTCTGGTCAAAAAAAGTATGTATGTGATCCATAGATAATCCCTCTCCCGACAGGTCACGGCCCTGTAAGACCCGGGCGGCTTGGGTCGCTTAAATCCTAGAATGGGGAGGTAAAACTAAGATAAAGAAAGAAAGAATTACCAGTCCTAAATGCAAATGCTGAATTGGATATATTGAACATAACTAACCGCCGCTAAATCATCTTGTAGCATAGTAATTAAAATTAATTAACAGTTAAACTTAACAGAAAGTCGAATAACACATGAACAATAACAAACAGATTACATTAATAGTTACATGCCCTACTGATACACAAATCAAATCTGATTCGTGTTATTACCTCAATGTTCAGCGAGTATAAACAGTGCTGAGTTAAAAAAAAAAGACAGCGTATAACAGTTTTATATACTTTCAAATGATTCTAAAAAATTCACAAGAAATGCAGTTAACAATAATACGGGATTTAAACAATAACATGCGTAGAAATGTTTCCCTAATTAGAATGTTGTTTGCCTAGTGTATCGGCACAAGCCTTATGTTCTTATAAGTTATGACTTTAAGGGATGAACAAACTGTTGAGAGTGCTTTTCTAAAATACTTGTTCTTGAAACTTGAAATTTTCCACACATAATTAAATTGTAGGCCTAATCCGAAATTAATATTTAAAATTTCATGTTATTACCTTAATTCCTTTTTCAGATATTAATTCATTTAGTTTGTTTTTAAAATAAAAATTGTAATCTATGTCCTCCGACAGGTATTACAATATGAACCCGAATGTTTTGTGTGCGATCTTTGAGACCTGCTTTAAAAATTTACAGATAGATAATTTAATATTGTTTATAACTTTGTTTAAAAAAAATATTTTACCCAGATAGGTTTGAAGTTAAAAACTAAATATGATATACAAATTACAATTACAATTACAATTACAATTTATTACTCCAAAGTACACGAAAAATATATACAAAAGTTGATACACCCCCCGAAGAAGCAGAGCTTGTGTTCGGGGGTGGTTCAGTTATATATTAGAAATACTTATACTAAACAATTACTTAAAAAAAAAAAAAATGCATATTTTGGAGAAGTATGACAAAATGTTATGTATGAAAGGTTAGAACATGTTCTATTTACAATACAAAGGTACGAAGCAATACAACAATAATACATAACAATTTATTTGTTCAAATTTTAGTAAAAAACAAAGAAATTAAGTTCTATCCAAATTTTAAAGTTTAATATGAAAAATGTTATAACAGTAATAGTCGATAACAGAAGTAATAATTATATAAATTTTCTAATTTTAGACCTAAATTGTTTGTTGTTTAAGCTATTTAGATCAGGATGGTTGGTAATAAATGGATATATAAATATATGGATATATAAATGGATATATAATGGATATATAAATAAATGGATATATAAATATATTTTAAATTCATTCTTTCATAATACACACGGATAGTCAAACCAAAATCCCATCACCTACCCCCATCTCCACTATACCCCCACCATAACAGATACCCTCACAAACACCTGCTCCAGAGACCTCAGTTGGCACTCTGCTGATGATGCAGGAACACAACCTGCGAAACGGCCGTCCAGAAGTTTTCCAACGTAAATAAAGTGCGTTACAGAAAGTGTATTTATTAGACTATATTTTTAATATTCTTATACAGAAAATCAGATTAAACACTTTATTACACACATTGTAAAGTACGTTGTAAAGATTTCACACCTGTGTCCCTATTTTTTATTTTTTAATATATATATTTTTTTATTTATTAATTATTTTTTTATTATTTTTTTTGGAGATGATAGACAGTGGAAAAGTAATATGAGAATTGAACCCGAAAATGCCGGCGATTAAATCTTCCATGGAGTTAGAAGAGGTCTGAGGTCTAGAAATGTTCACCTGTTCAGTGCGTCCAAACGGCACAAAATTTTGCACAATCATACTTTGGGTATACTTGACTTTATTACACTAAAATCCGAAAATATAAATTATATATATATATATATATATATATGTATATATATTTAAATCAACACTGCTGTCAGCCCTTAATAGGTCGCTTTGTTATATAATCATTAACTGTCTTTCATATTATTATGTCAAAAATCATTATTTTGGACGATGGACATTATTAACCAATAAAAGAAGGTAAAGTGATCCCTATGCAGGCCATTGAGGCCCAGAGGGTTCCAGGAGGTTGAGGCTCCAAGATTTAGACATTCGGCACATGAAGGTGGTAAGGTTGTCAGCCTTACGCACCAACCGCCTTTACCCCCAGGATTGCTCCTGGTACTCATTTCTGTTAGAAGCTGAGTCGACCCCAAGGCCACAAGAAGAATTAGACCAACTGAAAAATCTCAACAACCTCTTCGAGAATCGAACCCGCAACCTTCCGGTTAGTAGCGCAGCGTCTCAACCACTACGCTACGGCGTACCCCTTATTAACCAATAATGTAGTGATCAAAAGATTACATCTAATTATATTACATTGCATCTGCATAATAAGTAAACTGCTACTACGACATTAGAAATATTATCTAATATAGGCTACACAATCTAATAAACACTCTCAAAAGGGCACTGTGAGCATTGTCCAGGTGAGAAAGGTCTCTAGTTTATCTACTGGTAGATAACGAGAACGGTAGCATAACCTAGTTTGCTGAAGTTACAGCCGGACAGCATCATTTGTTTCTTCCACACCATATATTTCCAGCCAACGTTTTAATTATAGCTAACCTAGTGCGGGATTCGGAAAGACCGTCACCTTCAGAGAAGCAAATTTAACGCCATGGTAGGAAACTTTTTTCATACCCAAGAATTCCTTTGACTTATATTCTTAAAGTTTTAACATTGTTATAGTAATACATGAGGTGCTTTCCAACAGTTGTTCTAATGCACGGAATTACTGTACCCTGAATATTTGTGAATAGCAAGTAAGATTAACTGCGGTCCATCGCGACTTAAGTATGTACACATTTTGTTTATGGTGATCTGTTTGGAATTTTTCTAAGAAGACGTTTAGGGATAAAACAATAAAAACCTCGGGGAATGTTTTAATTTCTTTTACAATAACGCCCTACAATTTTCTCTCTCTCTCTCTCTCTCTCTCTCTCTCTCTCTCTCTCTCTCTCTCTCTCTCTCTCTCTCTCTTTCTCTCTCACACACACACACACACACACACACACATATATATATATATATATATATACATTTTTTATTCTTCAGTAAATTTAATTAAAATTAATTATGATGGTTTTTTCAATTCTTAAGCATTCATATTCAACATATTAATTGGTACTGCTATGAATTGTCATTGTGATGTTTTAAATATTTAGGGACGAGCAAATAAGGTAAATATAGCTAGAGACAAATTTTCACCTATTAAGCAGAGAGGTTTTTTCCGGTTGTTTGGTAAAGCAATGTCACGAACTTATATCCGAAAATTAGGAGGTTAAAATTCTTAGACGGCCAATCAAAGTTCAACAAGTCGCACACAATTAATATAAAAAACAATTTTTAGCAGAATATTTTCATTTCATGTCACCGGTGATAAGATACGCATCAGAAGAAGCTTTAGGATAAATTGTATCCACAAACAGGAAGCGAATTCGGGACCCATAGATTTACGTTCTATCGGATAAAACGTTCAGAGACTACCTAGTTTTCTTGTTGTAGGAGCCCTAGAAATTTAGGATTATATGGAAGCCTCTTAGTTAATATTTAATTTATTATTAGGAATAATAATATTAATAATTATAAATTATTACAAATTAGCATCGGAGTTATGTCATGTTTACTGGTAATTTAAAAAGTAAAGTAGTCTTTACCAATGGAGAAGAGAATGTCACTTGCATTGATCGTTCATATTATGTGTTACGTAACTTACCAGTATTTGCACTTAAAGTAATAGATCCTGATATAGATTTCTTCTGAACAGGGTACGTAATTTTCATTTAATTATAATCAATTTTGTAGGGGAAATTTTAAATTTTCCATACCCAGGTATACGAAGTTACAAAATCGTTTGTGATACCTAAATGCCATGGGCATAGAAAAAAGTATACAGGCCTGTCGAGCAGTACTCCGAAGGTGTGAAGTCATTCTCTACTTCCCCTCCCTTCATGACCTCTAACGCGTAGCGATTAGTTCAGTTGCGCAACAGGTGTATGCAGGCTTGTGGGCTGACATTATACTGTATATATAAGCGTTGCTAACGCATGATAAGTATTATTTTGATTAAAAATGACAATGGACACTCGCTCTGTAACAGCAAAGTCATGCCTTAAATTTGCAGCGCTCACAGATGTTACACACCTGCAATTTAAGCACAGCCCATAATATGGGAAAACTTTTTAAAGACATAATAATAAATTATACAAAGGACTCTTCGCAGGAAAGTGTGTACAGCCTCCCAGTAGACTTAACATTTCACCTCCTCGACGTCGTAAGAAGAACGCTTCTAAAATTAAAGCGTGCATTTTTTAAATATTGAGACAGGTTCAGAATGGGCATATCTTACATAATTCATTTTAAAAGAGTATATTTAGGAATATTTCATGGAGCAGATTAATATTATTGATATTATAAATATTCAGTTTTAGAAAATCATAAGCCTATGGAGTTCTATTAGGCCAATTTTGAGAGTGAATATTTTTTTATTTACAGAGCTCGGGATTTCAAGATTATTTAAAAATTGATAGAATTATCCTTATTTACATAATCAAAATTTCACTAAGTCTGGATTAACTTTTCTCTCTCATCAGGAAACCGTTTATAAAGTAGTTTTTGGTACATTCCAGCTGTGAGAATGATCCCTCCCTGTTTGTAAGGAACCTGTGTACCAAATGATGCAGAGGTGTCAGGAACAATGCTATTTATGCTATACGACCTCTTCTGTTATGTTTTTTATTGATTCCATACCAATATCTTCCACAATATCCCTTAACTTAATTACAAATTTTGCAGGTAAAGGATAGGGTGACCATGCTCAAGTACCGTTAAAAGAATCTATAATACTGACATTTTTATATTATATATATTTTTAAATAAGATAAATTTGTCCACTTTATGCACTAGTATTAGAAGAGAGGGAGAGAGATGAATGTTGAAAAGGGATCTGCAATATATTTGATATTTAATGTTTAATTGTTATTATATAAATATATACATATGTACAGACATTTTGTGAGAATTTATAGTTGAATTATCTTCTAATGTTGACATCAAATATAAGCTGTAATAGTCAAAGACTATTGACATTGTAGTTTGATTTAATTTGAAAGCTATTTTTCATTATTATATAGGGTCCCTGATATTTTATCGACATGTAATCATGGTAAAACTTATAATATAGTTTTACAAGTTGCGGTCAACTTAATAGCTAAAATAACAATTAAAGCCATATGTACACTTTTGCTAATAACCAACTTAGTTTTATTAGAAGACAAGTCACAATAAAAACATATATACAGGTTGGTCTTCTATTATTATTACATGAGAAATTGGTATATTAGTTATATGTTTTGAAGTTAGGTTAAAGACCCTTTAGTTATTTATAATTAGGGTTTTATATTATATTTCGAATAAGCCAATCGTCGGAAAGAAAAAACTTAAGACATGCCAAAAATATTTTAAAATGAGAAGCATGACGGTAGGCAACAAATCTCGAACAGTTACTTATAACTTTTATTAATAGGTACTCACATAGTTTTTCAAAGTAATTGAAGGAACAAAGCAAACAGATGACACGTAATTTATCAATTCGGCTGAAGTTAGCAATTTTATAGTGTGCATTTAGTTTTTTTTAATAATTAAAAAATAAGTAATAATTCAACATAAATTGAAGACAATTAGAACATTTAATGAGTAATTTGAGCAAAAACAGTATACTGGTCTCACCACTAATATAATAAAATCCTTATTACAAACTTATTGTTATCTAGAAAACATTACAGTAAAATACTGATTACAATAAAGTATAAACAGCGTAAATGGAACTATTAAGACTTTAACATTTCAAGAACTGTAACTTTTGGTATAATCAAAATAGGACTGGATACGAAAGAGGCAAAAGGACATGTTATTTATGCTACGCTCTATGTTAAAAACATCTTATTTCAATTGGCATATGAAAAGAACCATTTTCATTGTGTATCACACTAATGTATGAAGTGTGTATATATTTATCCACAAAATTGCTATGTTAAAGGTCCTAATCACAGCTGACAACATACGAAGCCAATTTTGAATCAGTGTTTATTTAAATACATCTGAAACAGAATAGCTACCCTGTCTGTTTCGGCCATTCACTTTATATAAATACAATTACTGCCAACCCTCGAAAGCAGTGATTCAGAACGGGCATTGTCAGTCCTGCATTTGTGCACTCGTTGTTACTGTGAGATCTAATCACTCTATCTGTGTGATTTCACTAATAGAAATGCAGTCGAGAGTTTGTCTTTGTGAGGTCCCGTTCAAAGCTTTTGTAGTTAGAAGCCTGTTCGCCTGTACTGTATCTCTCAACTCGTTACACCAATTTGTTTCGAATGTAGCAGAAGGACCACTGGCTAGAGATTTTAGATTCAATATGAAATATCTATGTATTTAATTTTTCCTATGAGGGAATCAGAAAGATTTCAAATCATAGTAGGCCTATTCACACCTGAATTTAAAATTGTTTAAACTGTGTAGGTGTGTGTGATTTGAATGGGTGATGTTCAGATTTACATTTATTAAATTAAAAATAAAATACCCTACTGCACAGTTAAATTGGCATGAAGTTTTAGCAAACGCATACTACTCCTTGCCAAGCGCCAAACCCCTCAAAATTTCTGATATGGGTCTGCGGGACTCTAGAGGGCCGGATTATTGCGGTCTTACTGTAATTTGATTTTACAATTTGCGCCTTTGCTTCATATAATATATAACTAGGTTTTTTTAACTTGTAAAAAATCTAGATATAATTTTGTACCCACAATGGATTGACGGCATACCAGAAGGCATTGCCATGCGTATCAATAAAGATTCCTATTGTTACACAGATATAAATGGACCTTTAAGCTTAGTTTAGATTTCATTAAATGATTGAGGGAATGAGGTGGCTTGTTACATATTCATATTTGTCACAATGAAGTTTCTATGTGCGTTTTTGTTCATATGAACTATCTTTACAGGCTATATAATGAGGCATTTTACCAACACCATAGTTTACTTTATGTCTATTAATATTTGAGCAGAAAAATATTTTCAGTAAGAAATCAGCATTTCTGAAGTAACCGGCTTTAGTCCCCTTTCCAATGGCTTGCATACCAATGCCTTTAGAGAAAGGACTAAGCTCTGGATCAACATAAAATAGGACGTGCAGAATGACCAACTGAATACAGGGTCTCCTGATAGGAAATCAAAAACCCAACGGAAAGAACGCTAGTGTTGGTGGAAAGTAAATTCCTAACTGGAATTTGCCTTGGTGCGTGGGGACACCCACGAAAACCTCACAATGAGTTTGGTCGGCCATTGGGTTTAATTCCCCGATCTCCCATATGTTACTGCAACGATGAAAACCTGGGTCACATCAATTGGTGTAATCCATCTAATATACATAATCAATTTGAAGTTTAAATTTAACGATAATTTTAAGACTAGTTTTTAACGTGGAGTAGTTAAGCAGTTACCAGAATATTCAGTCTCAATATATTGTGTAAGAAGAATCTAAAGCCTCTTGCATTTAATATTGATTGGAAAGGAAACAGGAAAATCCATTAGGGCAACCCAGATCTTGTTGTATAGGCCAAATACCCCACTATCAAGTTAGTGGCGAAGATATGTGGGTTTTAGAAAGTCAGCAGCGAGGGAGAATTATTCTAAATTATGCTGAAAAGGCTTAGGGGTTTGGATGTAAATTAATACCATTTTATGCTTTTGCTTATTATAATTACGATTATGCGACTGCTGAAAACCAAAATATTTTAACGGTTTCATAATTCCTATTCTATTTCTTCCATAACCTATAGGCTATAACCAGAAAATTTAATCTACTTTTGCTGTACTCAAAATATTTTGATTTAGCTGTTATTTTATTTAATGGAATATCATATTTGTATGCCTATTTACCGTAAAACCGTACTCTACACTACTTCTACAGTCTATTAACAAATGGATAACGATATCAACGATCAATAATTAATTTAATATCCATGTACAGTAGTTGGTAAGATTTATTTCTTCATTTACTTCTGGAGCAGATCAGTTTGATTTCTTCCTCTTCTCCCTCTGTGAGTGTATCGTCCTAAAATGTTTTGATTTAAATTGTGCACATTTTTTTAAGTAACCAAAAATGTTAAGCTTAGGCTTCCCTCTGCATATTTGAATCTATTCGTACATATTTTTTAAAAATCTATGTCAAAGAAATTGATAACATATTAACATTTTTACCATAGATATCACTTAAAACATAATGAGGTAAATGAAATAATAACAAATAAGTAAGAACGTAAAACTTTAAGCGAGCTATAAATAACCGAAAATCCTTCAGCGATACACAGTAGAATGAGAGTAGTACGCAATTACTTGGTTTGCCCTTTCCTTCATTTGGCTCATTATGTGCTCATTTTATTATAGACAAAGTAGCTATAAATCATAGAGATACAGGGAGGCAGCGTGAAAGGTGAGTAAAGAAAAGCTACAGATAGAAAAAAAGAATAAGAATGCAACAAAGTGGAAGAAGATAATATCTATTACAAGTTCTGATTTTAACCTTCTTACTTTATATTCCAATTCTACAAACCTTTCATGCTTTTTTGGCGTCTCTACCATCTGATTTGTTTGTGAGCGTAATACTCTTTCTTCTAATGGGAGAAATTGTATTAATATAGAATAAAAATAAATTATGAACACTCCTGTACAAGACCGGTCCGGAGAAAACGTTAAGATGGATAATATCAGACTATCTGTAGGACAGTTATCCATCTACTTCGGATAGGGGACCAATTTAATGGCCTAGATCGCTCTATGGTTCAGTAGTCGTCAGACTGTATGTAGGCCCACATCAGAGTAGCCGTTGTAATATGTACAGGTAGTAAAGAAAGCGGACCGACTAAAATATCTAAGTTGCCGATATGAGCCACTGCGCATGCCTAGCGGCATTCACAGGGTAGCAGGGAATGTATTGAAATGAAAATTTCTCGAATTGAGAAATAATTTCACGTAATTTGCATTGCTTGTGAAAACAAACGTTTCCGTTACATCTCTTACATTTATTTACGTATCACAAGGCTCTGAAATCAGCTACAAGAGTCGGTCTGGTTTTTTCTCCCTACCTGTACCATTACAGAAATGTTTTTCTGTCTCCAGTGTACATAAAATATGTCTATAATGAGATTTAATTAACACAAATACAAGCATTTAGCAGTATTTTAATGTGAATCACAGCAAATCGAATTTGCTTTAATTTAGAATAAAATAAATTACATGTATCAGTTTGCACCAACCGTACAATGCATAAATAGTTGGAATTGCTAAATCGTTGTTGGTTAGCAAGCTAACTGACCTGTACCCACGCAAGCACAGACAATCAATGTTAATTGCTTCCTCGAAATAGTGGTCTGCATTCTGTTATCCAACTATCTTAAAGCGTTGACCTGAATCTTCATGCAGGGAGTTTAGGCGAGGAGCTACATGGTTATACATGAGTTCCTTTCACCGATATTTAAGAAATGTCCCAGAAAGAACACAATATTAGTTTTGTAACGAAATACATATTTTATTTGAAAAGTCCTGCCATTTTAAATTCTGACTGTGACTGAGTATACAGAACAGTATCCGAAAAAAAAAAACTTGCAATTCTACTGGCACACTCTTGCTCTTTCAATATAATAATAATAATAATAATAATAATAATAATAATAATAATAATAATAATAATAATAATAATTTATTCTGTCTTTGTGTTGAACAAAGTAGCCTATTCCATGTCCTTCCTGTATAGAATTGAATGAATTTCGCAATGACACGGAATTATTTGTCTAGAACTCTCAATAATTGCTTGTGCACCGTAGTCATAAACATTTTATTTAAAAAAACCTATTAATTAAGTGGTAGTTGGTGTCTGATACAAAATCACAGTATCTGATGTTTCCATCAACTCTGTGCTAGGTGATAATTTTCTTTATTTATGAGGTTTATTTAAACGAGTATTGTGTACTGCTTCATGGCTTATGACCGTCCCCAGTGTTTACGTTTAAATTCCATCGATTTAAACCGAGTCGAAAACACTAACTTCGGAACCGATAAACTTAGAAGATTTTGCCGGAACTGCTAGAGTGTTGAGGAACTTATATTATACGATGCCATGTTCTAAATTTTTCAAGAAATTGTACTTAATAAAAAATATCAGCGTTTGGAATTTTTAATTCAGGTGGGCAGTAATAAGAAACATATTGTTGATACATCATTCGTGAAGGACTTCTGGTCTCCTCCTATTATCCATGAAGCAAAAATTGAACCACGTAGGCCTACTTTTGATTAGTAATCTGTACTTATAATGATGTATTTATTTTATTCATATTATTATATTGAAATTATAAATGTATTGTTACATTCTATAGAAATAATATCAGAGTAAGTGTGTGAGCGACTGGTGTGTCTCGTCCTATGTGTTCATGTTGTGTCGGAGGTGTCCCCTGCATTGGGCTGATCACTCATCACGGAGGCCCTTTATGTTCTTGTCTGATCAAAAAAGTATGTATGTGATCCAAAGATAATTACTCTCCTCACAGGTGGCGGTCCAGTAAGGTCAGCTGCATAGGCCGCATAAACGCCCCTAAACACCTTTATAACGGGATAGATAAAACTAAGAGAGAGAGAGAGAGAGAGAGAGAGAGAGAGAGAGAGAGAGAGAGAGAGAGAGAGAAAAAGAAAATCTGACGCAAAATATAGTTTTAATAGATTAATGTTTTGACCAAGTAAAGAAATAATTTAGCTCTATTGCCGTTGCTATGACCAATGGGTTACTACAAAAACCACACGACTGGTACGTAAACATATTTGAAACTATTTTGCAATGAAGGTTTACAGAAAATCCACTTTATAATACAATAACTTTTTTGAATCTTTTGTAAATTTTACTTTTCATTGTAAACTTATCGTATTCATTTTAATTTCCATTTTATTTTATTTTTTGTTCGTATAGATTTTGGATTTCGGTGGTTATTAAATACTTTAGCTTTATATTTGTAATTGTATTGAAATTTATAATTGTTTATAGTTCATTCAATTTTTTTCTTTAATACTTATAGACTTCTTGTCATTGGCCAAGATCGAGAACTCTTTGCTTATTTGCTTATCTTCAATACGTGTAGTGATTTGTTCTTATAAATAACAAATATAACAGTAAAATGAAAAATTATAGTAGATTACTTATGTTTTCTCTGTTATACAAAGAACGGTAGTATTTTCATTCAATACACATTCGTTTTATATAGAAACAATTACCAGTACATCTTTTGAAAGCTCATACTAAATTGAAGATATTAATGTCCTTACAACTTTCAAACCAATTTATCTACTCTACGTCCTACTGCGTCAGAAATGTAAAACCACATTATAATATGTTTCCTTTGACATGAAGATTAACTGAACAGCTGCTGAATTCCAATTCTGAAAGCCGTATTTTGGTACCCATGACACTAAATTGCAGGAGACCTGTTTATGTAATGTATTTTGTTATAACAGGCAAGAGTTGTCCATGCATTTGCAATTCTACCAGCGCCCTCTGATGGGAGCGTGGATGTACTTGAGTTGTGAGTTATATATGGACATGTCACATCTCACAGACACAGCAGCATCTAAGTAAACATATGGACACTGTTAGTACGACACATTCCATATATCTTGTTTTGTATCTTGCGCCTCAGTCTACAGGTAGCTTATGTGTTTTACCATTTAAAATATAGTGGTACCCGAAGCTAAAAACATCCTGGTATGTTGTAATTTTTTACTTCACATATTAATAACATTATTAATATTTTTTACTCTTATTTACTTGTAAATCTGAGACTAATAGTAGGTAAGTATTCAGGAAGTCACTAATTTATGGAGTAGACCATTAAGGGTAGGGCACGGGAGACAGATTCCATCTAGCGCTGTGAATCGAACACTGGCTCGCTGGTAGAGTATCGGAGATCATGCAGTGCCGTATTTAACCCTAGGCAGACTAGGCAGCTGCCTAGGGCGGCAGATTTGAAGGGGCGGTTTTTAAGCCGTTATTGTTTTTTAAAAATATATTAAACAATTTATTCATAACTCTTCAAAATAGTAAACTAATGTAACGCACAATGAAAAAGAAATGAATAACATTGACAACAAACGCTCAAATTTAATCAACGATCTAGTTCCATTGTTGTTGTCAATGAAATGGAACTCTCTTTCCATTTAACCGCCTTTGATTAAACTCTAACATTCTGATATTATTATTATTATTATTATTATTATTATTATTATTATTATTAATAGCCTACTATTTCAGTTACATTAATGCTTATTGTAGATTACTTTGTGGTACATTCATGTGGAAATAAGGGGGCAAAAATATTTTTCTCTGCCTAGGGCCGCTTAAGCAGCTAAATATCCCCTGAGATCATGGGTTCGAGTCTCAGTGTATGACGAATTTATACCCTTAAATATTCTTTGAGATTTATTTTAAAATGTTTATAGCAATTCTCTGCCTGCATCGTGCATAAATTATTATCATATCATATCATAAGTGTTTATTACAATAATTAACTTTTACAAATTCCAATGCAAACAATCGCATGGGTCCGCATGGACCGTACATGCTTACGCAAAAACACACACACAAAAAAAGAACAAATAATATAAATATAAAAATATAAATTATTAGTTATTGCTCGTATTCTTTATAGTAATATTATAGTCATTACTCACAGTGACTAATCAATTGTATACTCTTAACTACGGAGGATGAAATTGCTGAGTGAAATGAAGAGTTAGATGAAATAACCTTACCACTGTTATTTATACTAACTTGATTTAATTCACACACATGTTCTTTGAGATTATTTAGCGCTAATATTTTTTATGAAGAACAATAATTCCTGATGAAATTTAGAAAACGCCATCGTATAGTATAAGTATAGTATAGGCTATAGTATAAATATAATATAGGATATATAGTATATAATATATATATAATATAATATATAATACAATACATAATATAATATACAATATATAATAAATAATATAAAATATATAATATATATATATATAGTTAGTTAACAGGATATTGAGATACATGAGAGGTAAGTACATCGCTGGTGAATTGAGAAAGTGTTAAAAAGACGAGCCGATTGCATAAAAATAATGAATTATCAACACTTATTCAAGATGGTGGTCAAGTTTAAAGGATATTATAACCTAAAAAGCTGTGATTATTTTAGTCTTGGTAGTGCTGGATACATCGATCACTTTAGTCGCATCATACTTAGCTGCTGAATGAGTTAAATCATAAGTCCATATTAATAAACAGAGGAAAGTAAATACAAAAGTTATGAAGTTAATAACATAATAAGGTTTCAAATTTCTAGCAAACATCTGAGACGAAATTTTGTAATACGAGGGAGAATCAAATGAAAACAGCAATTAATTTTTCCCACTATTTTACTGCAGGAAGAATGCTTGCATGTACATTATTTTTCCACATAGACCCCTCCCAGTTAAATGCATTTACGCCATCGGATAGGTAGTACTTCGATACCGCGTGAGAAAAATTATTTTTGTTGACGCTGTAGCCACTCGTGCACCTCCGATTGGACGTCTTAATCAGACTTGAACTTCTGCCTTCCAAAGTGCTCCTTTAATGGACCAAAGATGTGGAAGTCTGATGGTGCCAAAGCGAAGGGGATGACTGAGTGCAGGTGTTTTGCTTCAACATGACAATGCCAGTCTTCATGCTGCTCGTGCAACTATGAAAACCATCGATGGCATTCGCTTCAAGTGCCTCCCACACCCACCATACTCGCCAGATTTGTCACCATCAGACAAATATATATATATATACGGAATTTGAACACGTCTGCCATCTACCATTCTTTTTAAAAGTATTACATATGAACAGCTACATTGATCATAGGAACATTGATCTAGTAGATAATATAAATTCTTCGTATATGGTGTAAATATATTACTAGAATGTTCTAGCGGACAAAGGAAATAACGCATTAAGAAATCTCAAGAGCTGGACGCCCATAGCATTTTAAACAACACATAATTTCCGGCTCTAACAAGCTCCATGGAGTTCTGAACATTTGGAAAGGTAGAGTGAAACTGAAAAAATTAATGCAATAGCCGGGATTTAAACCACGATCTTTGTCTCTCCATGCCACTGCTCTGCCAATTGAGTTATAATTGCAACATTCCGGTTCGACTTTAAATTCTCCAACTGGTTCACATTTCTGAACATTTGTAAACGTGTTAATCAGGCTTCATAGAATAGATTGCTTTTTCAAAAAAAGATAACATTAAAACTTCAATTGACAAAATGTTTACCTTTTCCTCCCTTAAAAGGAAAACAAAAACAAAAACAAACAAACAAAACAAGAAAAACAAGAACAAAGCTTATCGAATGTAATGTTATAAATTATAAAGAAACTAGCTTAAAAGGCCCGGCGTCGCTCGGGTTTTGTATTTTGTTAATGTGAAAATAACTTATGAAGGACTTTCGATTTTCAAACTCTAGGTCTTTAAGGTCTTTATATAGGTATTACGAATTTGAAATGGGGAGGAACGACTTATCGCACACAAACTATTCCCTCAGAAAATGCTAGATAGGCTATAGCTTATTATAGCTTATAGCAGATCCCCACGGCTTCTCCCAAGATAATTAATTGAAAGATTAACAATTAAGAGCAAAATAATTAAAGTATTATATTTATTAACACTTTGCACGCGAAACATTCATAGGTGTAAACTAAACATTTGATAGGCCTAATTAATGAAACAGCTATAAATCCGGCTTTGAAGTGAATTTCACGATTAGAAAATAAATGGAAAAATGCAGTATTCGAAAGATTATGAGAATTGAAATCGATTAAACTCACGATAAAAAAAAAGTGCGTAAATGTATTTGACAGACATAGTACATTAGTTTTTATTTATATAGGTGAAGAATGGAATAAGCCTACTGAGGCCGTGATTTCTATATTCATTTCTCCAGACTTATAATTCCGTTACATTTCAGGCAGATTTAACGACCCTAAATAAGATATTTTAATTAAGATTACATATAAAAACGTTGTAGCCAGGACCCCAAACTAAGCAACTTCCCGGAATTTTCTGTAAACTATATTCCATGTCAAATAAAATATGTTTAACATTACCTTATCGACATCTATAGCTTTTATAATAACCTGAGATATCCATTGCCTTCCATAGCGATCGCGACGATATTATTTCCAAGGTATGACAAAAATAGACAAAGCCTTCTGCAATTGATTTGACAACTGAAATGAATAACTGAAAAGTGTTGCTTCGAAAGCGTTAAAAATGCACGTTTTCTTGCCGTTTTTCACTCATAACTCGCGAACGAAGGCTAAAATTAAAAATGTAGTATGACAGAAACCTTCCCGGGAATGTACCCAACAACTTCCCAAAGTTTCATGGCGATCGGATGAATGGTGTGGTAATGCATAAAGGACACACACACACACACACACATACATTCATTTTTATATATATAGAAGACACTGAGATATAATAGGCCTTGATCTTTATTCAAAATAATTTTCTAATAATATTTTCAACATTCTGTTTCCAAGAGAAAGTTCAAGTCTCTCCGACAAGCTATCGGCAAATAGATAAACGATATCTCAGTGCTTGGAGATATATTTACCTTTAAGTATCTAAGTTACCAGTATCTTCTTACAGTCATGGTATCAGAATTCGGCAATAATAACTGATAGTAGGAAATGGAACGTGAAATTCGATTAGCTTCAATAATTGCGTAGTTATGAGAGAAGAGGGTTCGTATGAAGCTCTGCATACTGTTATTCTCCACTTCAGAGTTGTCTGCTTTAAGCACAATTTCCAACTTCTACAACACAGTATCATTATAAATTTCCTTGTTTCTTATTCCTGGATTGTATAGGCATGAACTAAATAAGTTGCAGAGATATTATAAAATACTTGTAATAAGTCATTACCGGGAACACTCATAAACCTATATATACTAATCTTTTGATGAATCTGGTGTAAGGAAATGGAAGCGAAGCTATTTGACAGAGGCCTAAGTCAGTGGTATATGGTATTGCAGTACTTTAAAATTCTCAGGTGAATTTTGAAATTCGCTTGTTGAAGTTTTAAATTTTATGGGGTTTTCAGGACTTAAAAATCCTGGCCACGGAGTCTTCCGGGAAAGATTTAAGCTGGGGTACCCGTGTCGTAGATTTACGGTATGTAAAAGAACTCCAAGCCTAAATTGGAGCCTCTGGACAAAATTTCGCCGCCCTTTCACTTCCAAGTAATTCCTTAGTTTCCTGAAAAGGTTTGTGAGGCGATGGGCTTACCACCTGTCCCTCTATCCTCTCACGAAAAGTAATCCTAACAGAATTAGTCTAAATACTGAAACCTCCACTAGGAGGCCCTATGCCCCACCATAGGGTTTAAAGGAAAATAGGAACTGCATATAATTTTGTTTGCACAAGTGTATCTGAGTGGGTATGGGTATTTTTTTAAATTCGGCTGTATTAATACTCCTTTGTGCATCAAGGCCATATCGCATATTAGGATCTGTGTCTATACAGTAGGCCATACAGCTACTGATTGTCAACAATTTTCTATGGTTGGTGTATTAAATTTATACAGTATGTCAATAAATTTCAACTGATATGCATTTAAATGAATATGGTATAGGATTAAATACTAAAGATAAGTCATGGTAAGTAAATATCCAATTCGGCATTTGCGTCTACGACTGGGAAAACCATGAAGAAACTATGTGAAATTGTCCGGCCATGGGATTTGAACTTGGGAACTTCCGAATGGGAATACAAATGTATGTTTTTTGTAGGTTTTTATACATAAACATTAATATATATATATATATATATATATATATATATATATATATATATATATATATAATGTTAAACATTTAAACTGTACACTTAATCTATGGGAATTCAACGAAACTTTTGAGTATAGTTCAGTACTTCGGCCATGGCAATGTAAGTCAATACAGTGTAATCTATACTCTACTATACACTTCATCAAACGTGCTAGGGACGGGAGAGACAGAACTACGCCTTCGGAATACATTACGACTCATTACCAGTACAGTGGAGAGTATATATTTCTTTCCATGACAATTTCGTATGTTAATATATGCAGAACGGACTAGGGTGATATTCCTGAGGGGGAAGGATGTAAGTGAGACTAAAGTCGTTTAGAGGGTGGGTTTCTATGTCGTCATCTCCCTTGGAAATAAATGTTAACATGCGAAGTTAGAGAAAGGCATAACGAATCTTAGTTACAAGTATTGACGAATACAATGTTACCTCTAATTATGATTCCAGATCCACTAATTAAGAATGTTGTAGTACAAAGAACCCACAGTCAATTTATCACTTATCAGTACGATACTAACTAACTGTACATATAGGAAAATTAATTGTACAAACAGAAAGCTTGCTAGCGGATTGCGTACATTTGAAAACACACAGAATTCCCTGCAGAACCGCAAGCTCATGTTGATTAACTTTCTGAAAGTTAGGATTGCATTTCACTAATGTATTATTTAATGAGTTCAAAACAGCTTTTCAATAACAAAGAGTTGTTTATTAAATCATGCAATTGTATATATACAGTGAAAGAAGATACGGTATGGATGATATATCAGATTGCAGACTCTCATTTACTCAAGTAATAGTATGACAGAAACAAAACTGAATGTATACTACACTTGCGTTACTGGAATGAGGACACCATTAATAATTCCTTGAAATAAAGACGAACTCTCTGATTAAATGTACTAAGTGATGTTCTGAAACCAAAATAGCTTCATTCAGATATGTAGCTCTTTGTTCATTGGGACCAAGGACATATTTGTGGTAATACTAGGAGGTGCCCGTGGCTTCGCCACGATAATTCTTTTAAAAATTAAAAATTAAGAGTATAATAATTATTAAAGCATTATATTTATTAACACTTGCACGCGAATCATTCATAAACTAAGCCATTAATAATTAATGAAACAGCTAAAATTCCTGCTTTAGAGTACATTCCACGACATGAAAGCGCCCCCTGGGAAAACTATATCAGAATCGATTATGCAGTTCCAAAGAACCTGTGAACACATAATACGTATTGTTTCTCAGCTGTTTATTGACATGAATATGATGTGAATTTTATTTTAACAATTCAATGTAATTTTCAGACATTATATAATGTTTCAAGGGAAGGAATGGTTTGTTTGGATTATTATTATCAGCGATATTTCAAGAGATAAAACCATAAATATTTTGCAGCTGTTGCCCCCGGCTTCGCCCGCCATTATTCATTGACTCCAAGATTTTTAAGAAAATTACACTGGTAGATTATTAAAAATGTGGTTCAGAGCTATGAAAATTTTAAGTAAAAATAAAATTAGAATATTTGTTCATTGTGTTCATTTCACTTAGGACTTATATAATAAAGAAACGGTTTTCCTCCCTAATGTTGTAGTCGTCATGAAAGTTTAGACTGCGAGAGACGAACATCGCCGAGTATACCCGATGTCTCACGAAGCGGGCGAGCAAGCACGCTATTTAGGGCCGTTGAATTGTATAAGAGTAGATAGATTAGTTTTGGCTTTAATTACTTGCAAATATTGAGAAGAAATCGATCTACAAGCTGACCATCAGCTACTATATGAAGGCTACCATCACAATGAAATTAAAGTTATTGGCCTACTCTTTGGCGCCATAGAAACAATTATAATTTTTTCTAATCTTCTAATGCCAATTTAAGATTTCCCCTAAACACCATTAGAGATGTGGCTTTACAGTCGCTAAAATCGCTTCAAATAATGAGACACCATTTGCTTTTTATGCAGTAGTATGTATACAATCATGTTTTTATTTTAAGCTTTCCCCACTCATGGGTTTATTATGTAATAAATTTGTATTATTATTTCTCGTAAGGCAACTTCACAAGTTTGGAAGATTAATAACAGTAATAATTAATATTTTAATTATCATCTCAACGTTTAAAAAATATAGAAGTTTGCTATCCACTAATTCTTCAAGTTGTGTAAGGCATGAAACCTCAGCTTAATAATTAAAATTAGCTAAACGTCAAAATAGGTTCCTTTGTTCCCTGGACCTTCTGCTTCCCTTACTGCCTTTCTACCATCTGAGATGGCCTAAGTTCGGGGTATTATATGGCAGACAGAATATTAATTTCTCCAATGATTTCCCTTAATGATCAACCTTATTGGAAGACTTTTAAGTCACACATATATTACGAGGCACACTACTTTGTAGATCTTCTTCTCCTTCTCCTTGTTGTTGTTGTTCTTCTTCTTCTTCTCTCCTCTTCATTCATTCATTCATTTATTTTCAACGCTACAGCTCATAGAGGACCTGGGCTTCCTCAATTAGCTGAAACTACTCTTCTCTGTCTTGTGCTCGTCTCCATCTCCTGCATCCAACTCTCTGCAGATCATTCTCCACATCCTGCAGCCATCTCAATTTTGGTTGTCCTCTTCTTCTTTTTCCTCCGGGTTGTCCATATAGTGCCCGTTTTTGTTATCTGCTCTCTGGCATACGCTCAAGATGTCCCAGCTCTCTTAATGAGTCAGACTATACAATTCCGTCAGTTCCTTATTGGTCTACTTCTGAACTGACCATTTTCAAAATGGGGACTATATATATTCCTAAGGACGTTCCTCTCCCAAACCGTTAATATATTTTCATTGCTCATTGTTAGTACCCATGCTTCAATAGCATACACTACTGGCCTTCTTCGATTTCTTGCGTTAGAATATTCCTCTGTTCCGTCCTCAGCTTGCCATCTTGGTCTTGGTAGACCAACATCCCTTCTCCCTCGTGATTTGTACAACAGTGCTTGCTACGGGAGTCGTTCTTTATTCATTCTGTTCACATGGTTGACCATCGAGTCCTATATTCTTTTATCTTTTCTGTAACTGGGAGTAGGTTTAACTCATTCCTTATATCTTCGTTTTTTTATTTATCCAATGTTGTATATCCTTTTAACCTTCTGAGGAATTTCATTTCCGCTGACTGTATTCTCCTAACAACGTTTTTCCTTGGGGTCCATATTTAGCATCCATAAAAAATAGCTGGTACAGCCATCGTCTTATAAAATATTATTTGTGTTTCTTTTCTTTTTTTTTTTTACGCTCCTAGCAATTGTGCCACATATATTCTGAAAACGTTGTTTTAATATTAATGTCTTTGTCATAATCATAGGTGATGTCACAACCTAAATATTTTAAATGGCTCACTTGTTCTTAACTGATGTTATTTATTATTATTTTGCACTGTTAATGGGGGACATCTAAAATGGAGACTGGAGAAAATTGCATAACGTCTATCTTCAGGACCTGTACGCTTCACCGGATATAGTAAGGGTAATTAAATCGCGAAGGATGAAATGGGCTGGACATGTTGCACGCATAGGGAAGGAAATACATATCTCAAAAGTATTGACTGGGAGACCCGAAGGGAAAAGACCACGTGGAAGGCCTAGACGTAGGTGGGAGGATAATCTTAGAACAGATTTATGGGAAGTAGGATTTGTGGGGGATGACTGGATGGAGATAGCACAGAATAGGGTTGAATGGCGGACTCAGGTAAGCGCGGCAATAAACCTTCGAGTTCCATAAAATAGCTTAATATTCCTTCAGCTTGCTTAGGAATTGTCTATTGCCATTTAGTAAGTAATTAATGGGGGACATCTTAAATAGTAACAATTCTCAACAAGTTAAGCCGGATATAATGGTAACGACCGCTTTGTAGATATTGTCATATAATATCAATGACATAATAATCTGCATATCAAGATATATGACACGGTGGTAAGTGCATATAGGGTATAGACAGCATTTACGTAACTGAAATAAAATAAATATGTTAGCGCTACAATTCAATGATCAATGAGTGCCAAATAAAACACGCCTTCTGAACACTGTAGTAAGAAGAAGTGTAATATTGCAATAATTACAAATTATTCATGTTTCATCACTGTATACTATTTTGTTTTAGAATAATGCAAATTGATCTACATACCAAATCGAATTAAAAAGGAAATAGATTAACTATAGAACTAAGGAAACTATGGACAATAAAAATTAATAAACAAAGATGAACAACTCCCAAAATAGGTAATGTAGGCCTACATCCTTTATTGAACACAAAAAATAATTAGATGCTGGTTTTGGTCATTCATCTTGTTGCTAGGTAAATTTTTTTATACGCATAGTTTATTATGATACTTTTACATATCATTAGCTAAACAAATTCAACAAAGATTTAGGCCTAACATTTTTAACTCTACGCGAAATCAACAACAATTTGAAGTGAACATCAAGGATGTATAATTGGCACTCCTCGATATTAGGTTATGCGACAATAAAACATACGATTATTCCTCTATAGAATATAAATAAGAATCTCTTACTCACATAAAATCAATGATGTTAATTATCTCAGAACGTTTCCAAGTTCAGGTGCATGTACTTACCTGAAAAAAGAAAAACAGATTATTCAGTATTACTAATTGAAGACTGCTATACTATTGTTTCTTTTCAATGATAACGGGCCAATAAAACAGAATGAGATAGATTTATGAAGCGTATAAACTAATATTTTACTATCAAGACTGTTGAAATATAAAGCGCATAGTTTGTACTGTGTCAATCGCAACACAATTAAAATTATTCGTTTAAGAAATGCAAGTTACACCGTTCTGTTTTCAATGCTTTCTAAATAGTGATCAAGTGTACTAAGTATTTTTTCAGCGAAAGAGTGCATCATTCATCATAATATTTGTTACTTTCTTTTTAAAGGAATTAACTATTTTTATATGTCATCAGTCATCACATATTCATGCCATGTTTCTTGTGTAGGTAGGTATTTAAAATGAATCTAGAATCCCCATCTCTGAGTTGATTCAGTGACTATAGCTCCTGCTAATATTTAAGTGACTGATTTTGGTACCATACTGATATAATACATTCATAACGAAAATACTGTATTTATAAATATTTCGATACACTATCTCAAATCCCACGGGCATACAAAATTAGCAGGATGAATTTCTTTCAATTTCTTAGATGTATGGTAAACGCCATAATGGCATCCAATTAACCGTTACCTGAGAATATAGGCTACACGTATAATGACTGAAACAAGGCCTGAATGTCCTAAAACCAAAAGTTACTGACTTCCTTTCACTTTGAATTTTTCTTATGGATAATGACATCTGTCACTACGACACTCAATTATTTTCATGTTACGTACTTAGAAAACACAATTCATTTTATTAGTATTTAAAAACTCATCGATGTTCTCTTCTACTGAATGAACCATGACAAAATCAAACGCGAACATTTAGACGTGACATGGTCAGTTAAATCAACGATGATGTAGGGGTTCAGCAATTACTTAGCACGATTGATGTTTGTTAAAAAAAAAGTACTCGTAGTATTGTCTCTACATGAAGTAAATTTAAGTACTAACAAAAAAGTGTAAACCAATTTTGGAATGATGAGAACTAGGGCCCGGACATTTATGACCGTGAAGTGTAGAATCCATTAAACTATAGCTATATGCTTACAAACTTATTTTGTCTTCACAAGTGTCCAGGGTTCAACTCCGCAGTAGTTCATTGTACTTTACCTGTCCAACGACTAATTCAGATGTCAGATAGAATCTGGCCTATAAGGTCGTAAATCCGAGCTCTTGAGAGCATCAGAATATTCAGTACAGCATACTCCTTGTTTGTACAACTCACTCTACACAGAGGTCTCATAGGTAGCATAAGCTCTAGGCGTTGCCGTCTACCCAACGGATGAAAAATAAAATACGTCTTCTTGCAGTTATAACTAGACAGGATGTTTGCTTCGCAGATGCAGCGTTACATCGTACAATTACTATTATTTATGTGAATTCCAGTGATAATTATGGGATGATACATGTTTTCCTGTTTTAGGAACAATAAAGCTTGGTAATAATTATTAATCAGTGCGATGTACTGTTAATAATTCAGCAAATTTGTATGTATTCCGAGAGAAAAAAGAGGCCGAAACTGAAGTTTAGGTTTCTACTGCATAATAATTATGTTTACCTGTAGGCTACAAGTGGTTTGAACAGAATGGAAAGATAAATATGTATTAGTTGCCCTTCTTCTAACTATTTACATCAAATTTATTAACCGACTCTGAATAATTAGTAAACACTGGTAAGTAAACATTAAGCGAGTTGAAGAGGTAGTGAATTTGAAGACCGAGTTCAATTCCCGGTGCCTCCTAGGATTTTTCTTTCAAGGTAGGGAGATCTGGAACAGGATGCCCTTCACCTCTTGAGGACAATTGAGGAATTATTTGATAAATAAATAGCGGAACCTGTCCGTTAAACCAACAATAATGCTAGTAGGAAATTTCATTACAACACAAGCTCCCGAACTCCTGTCATGTATCGATGAATCGAATTAAATCTGGTAGTTCGAATTGGCAGTGTTCCAATTTTGAACAATACCAATAATGAGGTTCCATTACAAAATCCGGCTTGATTCAACAAGATTTTAAATACTTTAAAGTAATATATTGAGTTATAGATATAATATGTCACAGTATATGAAGATGCATTATATAAATGCACATCTTTATGTGTCTGAGTATGTGTGTATGGGTGGTAAAAGAAGAATACTTTCGTTGCAGGTACAATAAATTCTCTGTTTTCTGTAACTAAGACTGCATTTTACAACATGCATGGTGTTTTAATTCATCTGCATTAATGGTTTCTGCACACCACAGCAAAGTGAATTCGGAAGACAGAAAAAAAACTAGTATGCCTATAATATGTTCTAAATGTATGCATTTTTAGCATGGTTTGTGTAGCTCATAACGCAATAGTGTACTATTAAGGTTACTAAATTCCCACTTCTAATAATACGGGGTTTCGTTGTTTAAAAATTCGACAATATATTCAACTTACTTAATATTTATTTATGTCACATATTAGCCTACTTAAGGGTGTTCAAATTCCATAACTTAATAATAGTAACATGAACATTCCAGTGAATTTTCACCACTATCAGAGGATCAAAAGGTCCAGGTTCAATTCCTTGCGCCTTCTCGGATTTTCTGAAATAGATCTGAATCAGATTTTCTGAAATAGATCTGGAACGGGGTGAACTTCACCTCTTGAAGAAAAATAAGAGTTTGATAAAGAAATCGCGGAACCTGTTCAAAAAACTATCTGCTTGACAGTATGAGTGTGGTAGACCACATGCCCCAACCTTACCAATGAATTTGAAAGGAGTCAATCGGATCGGAAAAAATAGCATCTTTCCCCCCTCCCCCAAGAGAAATACTTTGAGTCACGAGTTCTAAAACTTTAGATTTGTTAAAACTTAGAAAAATATGTTGGCATTCTTCGTCGGTACTCAACTCATCTTGCTGTCCTTGGAAGTATACAGAACACAAGAGTAAAATCATGTTTACGCTAAACCTAATGCTAAGTCTAAAAACATTTTGAAATTTAACATTTATGTAAACTAATAGAATTTCCTTGAATTCTTCAGAGTTATTTTTAATGTTTACCTCTATTGAAACAATATCTTTAAGAAAATAATTTCACATATCTCGAAGGTCATACGAACTTCACAATAAGCTGGGTTCACATAACATACAGAGAGGAATAGAATCAGGGATACCAACAGTAATGTATACGGAAATGACGGTCGCAGCTGTTGAGAGAAATACTTACCAGGCCAAGGTAGAGTGAGGCTACATTAATTATAGAAATAACTTAGTTGCGCCTTACTTAACAAACTTCCTGTGCGACACGGAGAATGGGAATTAATTTATCACTGAGGACAATACAGTACATCTTAAACTAGCTGAAATGATAGGTATTTACCGGCATAGGTGTGGTGAATGTGGCGAGGCTAATGGCTCATCAGAAAAGGACCCGCCCAAGTTGAAAAATGGTTCCACCTTAATGGAGCTATTAAATGATGTTGACTCTTTAGCACTAACTACTTTCTGTTACTCTTATTGTTTTTACTTTAAATTGCACCAAGTTTCTCTCCTTTTGTGCCATCCAAGAGTGTTTCTTTTAGTTAAGGAAACCATTTCCTTCAGTTTCCTAATCTGTCGCCATTTAAATTAAAATAATATGTACGTTATCTTCTATTCCATTGTTATCTAATGTAATAAATTCCTTCATGATGTAACACAGGGTTTAGCAAACTTATTACTAAAGGGAATACATTAAACTTTCTGAAATGAGTAAAAGGCCACACCTTAGACTTCAAGAATGTGACATTATGGAAGCACAAAAAGTTTACGGAAATAATACCGATTTTATAATATATCATATATTGATGAAATTTATAATGGATAGATTAATAGAAGAAATACTACACAATAATATATTAAGTGAATTATTTTATGATCTGATGATAAAAATATGATATGGTTTCTATTTTGTATTTCAAAGGTAGAAGATAGTCCCGTAATATTTACTCAGATAAGAAAGATCTGAATTTTGATTTTATACAGGCTTATATTGATCATGAAAATACTTTTTTCTGGTTCACTTTGATTCTCAGCCTCTTTAGAATTAGCACAAGGATCCAAAATGAATAGGATTCTTTCCATCGGCATTATAAATTCGTATACCAAGTTTCAAGAAAATCCGATAAAGCGTAGGCTATTTGAGTTATCGCGCTTTTCTGATACATTACCATAAAAAGGCAATAAATTAGGCATTATTCCGGTTCCGGCCAACCGATTTGGTTCAATGTCAACAAACATCTTCCCATGGACATTATAAACGTCTATACTAAGTTTCATGAAAATCCGATAGATATAGATATAGATATAGATTTATTTTTGCCAGGACATTAAAAAAATGTATAGCAACGTCAAACAATAAAAGCTTACAACCAATGTATAGAATAAAATTCCTGGATGCTGTACAATGGATTTCTTTTCAGCTGGAATTTTAAAGTTCTCTTAAACACACAGTAAGCCATTTGTCTTACATTTACAGGTAGGCTGTTATATAAATTAAGAGAAATATTTTCGAAACTATTGAATGTTCTGGAATATTTACATTTTTGGATATATATATTACTTCTATTGCGTGTGTCATAGGTATGGATTTCAGCGCATTTAGTAAATGCTTCCAAATGTTTACATACATAGAGAAGGCAATTAAAAACAAACATTGCTGGAAGAGTCATAACGCCAAGTCTGATAAACAGTGGTTTACAGTGCGTTGACGACGAGACTCCACATATAGTTCTAATGGCTCTTTTTTGTAAGATGAAAAGTTTATCGGAGGATGTATGGTTCCCCCAAAGCATAACACCGTAATTTAGGTGAGAGTTAACATGGGCATAATAGACGTTTAAGAGAGATTCTTTACATAAACTATATTTTAGAGTTCTTAACATAAAAATGCCATGACTTATTTTAGATGCAATGCTAGCAGTGTGAGTGTGCCACCCGAGATCAGAATCAAGGTGAATGCCAAGAAACTTAACCGGAGGAATCTGAGAATTTATAGCATAATTATAACTAAATGTTATGTCAATTGTTTTGTCGACATTAAGGCTTAATTTGTTAGCTTTGGACCATTCTTGAACTTTACCAGATAAGGTTTCAATTTTATCGATAACACAATCATTTACATCATGGGAAACATTTAATGCCAGATCATCAGCAAATAAATAAACATTTAGACATTCCTCCTTAATATGATCAGGGATATCATTAATATAAATTAAAAACAGTACAGGCCCCAAAATCGAGCCTTGGGGGACACCACATTTTATCTTTGTGAATTGAGAGAACTGGTTATGATAATACACAGTTTGAACTCTATTACTTAGATATGAAAACATAAAATCAGCACTTAGATCATTAAAACCATAAAATCTGAGCTTGTTTACAAGAATATCGTGTGAGACTGTGTCGAAGGCCTTAGAGAGGTCAAAGAATCGACTACATACAAAATCGCCCTTATCAAGAGCATGTAAACTTTTTTTGACTAGAGCTAAGACCGCGTCAATAGTGTTCCGACCTGCTCTAAAACCGTATTGACTCGGAGAAAAAAGCGAATTGGTTTTAAAATATTTAGTTATCTGTTGGTTAAGTAACATCTCGAAGACCTTCGACACAATGGGCACAATACTAATAGGCCTATAGTTATTGTAATCAGTTACGAGGCCCTTCTTATGGATGGGTATAACTTTAACTAGTTTAAAGGCGTCAGGGAATGTGCAAAGGTCAATACTATGGTTAAAAATATGAGCCAAAGGTTCACATATAAACATAGCAACACATTTCAGAATTTTTTAATTAAAACCATATACATCAAGACAAGAACTGGAATTTAGTTTTAAAATAGTAGAATATACATCCTGAACTGTTAAATGATTGAACGAAAAGGTACCTTCAAACTTAGGTAGCTTATTTAGAAGGTCAATAGGATCAATGTTATTATTTATTCCATTCACAGTGTTTTCAACTTTGTTAATAAAAAATGAGTTGAATTCTTCCGCGACCAACTTAATGTCGAGTTTATTTCGGTTGGAATCATTGTTTAGTAGAGAAGCTATAACTGACCACGTGGATTTCGACTTATTAGGAGAATTATTGACTATGTTCGAAAAATATTTAATTTTTGTCTCTTGAAGAGTCCTTTTGTAAATGTTCCTTAATTCAAGATATTTATCTTTAAATTCAAGCAGACCATGATAAGAATATAATCTATAGTAAGATAAGCACCTTTCCTTAAGTGTGTGGAGCTCGTCAGAATACCACTTATTATCAGATTTGTTAGTCTTTGGACCAGTGCTAGTTAAGGCAATAGGAAATGCTTTGTCAGCTATGTCTAATAAAACTTTAATAAAATAGTTAGCCTTCTCATTTAAATTTGTTAAGCTGTATAGCATAATCCAACTTATTTGGCTTAACAAAAAATTAAAATAGTGCAGACTAAGACCACTAATTTGTCTTTTGTAGTTAGAATTGTTTAGATTGGAAGGTTTTGCTCTCTTGCATGTTTCTATATTTACTTTCAGGATTATTGCATCGTGATCAGAAAATACAGTTGGGACCACTTCAGCAGAACAGATACTTCTGTCTATATTGGTGACAATATTGTCTAACCCAGTTCCGGCAGTACCGTTGCGACCAGGGCGAGTAGGTTTAGAGATCAGGGGACAGACCCCAAAGCTATCAAATAGGTTCAAGAGTTCATCAAGTTTACTGTTATTTTCACAAAAGTTGTAATTAAAATCTGCTGATAAAACAATGCGTTTCTTTATATTGGACTTATATATTAAGTTAAAAAGATCAGAAAGATTAGATACGAATAGTTCAAAAGAGCATTTACTGGGATCTGGTGACCTGTAGATAGTTGCACATACAATATTATAGTTCTTTAAGAAAACAGAGCAGACTTCAAAATTATACTGCGCAGCTAAAGAAGAGACATCATAATTAGAAACATCTAATCCATCCTTAATAAAAATTGCACAGCCTCCATGATGACCACTGGGTCTGCAGTAATAACTGGACAGGAAATAACCCTGAACCTTTATCACAGATAACTCATTATCGCTTAACCAATGCTCGAGTACACACAATATATGAACTTCCAATTCTTTGGCTAAGACTGAGATATAGTCTAATTTGTTAAGTAGGCTCTGGGTGTTCCAATGTAGAATATTAAGGCCAGAGTGCCTGCTAACATTAATTTCTTTTTCGGAATTGATTAAACTAGAATTGTACACATTATCTTCATTATCTAGAATATTCAGGTTTGCAGTTTTTGGCTGCGAATGTGAAAAAAACGTCTTATACAGACATTTTTCGGCCATTTGTTTGAATTTAGAACTGATTCGATATTCTCTTCAAATACGTCCAATTTGAAAGAGGCATAGACATCATCATTTCTGGATGTCAACTTTTCACATTTGACTTCACTAAAATCACATTTTAAAAAATTCACAACTTGTTCAGCCGTTGTGGAAGGAGCAAGCCTAAAAACATGCAGGGAAGCCATCTTAGGTACCCCTAATAATCTTGGTTTACTAGGATCGGTACTAGTGTTTTCATTCACACCAACCACTATTTGACGTTTAGGTTTCTTGCGTACTACCTCAGTCCAAGGGATAAGTTCGTTCCTTTCCGATAGTATACGGGGGTTAACGACCTTCTTGTTGCAATCGGCATGTCCACTAATAGTATCGGCATGTCCACTAATAGTGGAAGCGTATTTGAGTTATCGCGCCTTTAAAATGGACAATAAATTGGGTTTTATTCCGGTACCGGCTAACCGATTTGGTCCAATATCAATAGGCTTCTTTCCATGGACATTATAAATGCTTATACCAAGTTTCATTAATATCCGATGCAGCTTATTTGAGTTATCGCGCGCACACACACGGACGGAAGGACGTCCCCTACACAATTTCATAAAATACCATACTGGCACTTAATAAAACGATGAAATTGTGACAATAGACATTTGCGATTGGTTGAATTTTTACATATCCATATATTGGATTGGTCACTGATTCATGAGCTGAAAAGTCATAGGAATTTAATAACATTTTTTCAAGGACCGAATAGGTTTTTTTTATTGCCAAACAACGTATTACATGCACTAAAAACCAAAACTCCTACATGCTGGTGACAATCTGACAATGTCTAGCGGAGTGCTTCTCACACATGTCACAAATGAAGAGCAGATGTCATCTCCCGACGGACTGCACAAATACTTGGCAATTAGCATTGGTCGTTGCTGTATGACAAATGGGCTTATGTCGTCTACACAAAGGTGGATCAAGTCAATTTTGATACTACGTATTGAGAATTCAGAACGGATTGAATACACATACTGTATTCAGAACACTGATGTAATCAGGGATTTAGATCACACTGAGTCCAGTAGCACCACAAGTTATAAACTAGAATCGAATCATATTCAGTCGTATTCAGTACCATGGAGGCCTTATTCAAAACAGTTATAGTGCAACCTCATGAATAGCATTCTAATATTCTTGACACATAACTTTAAACAAAGAAATGGAATTTCTGTTTATTTTCTCAAAGTAAAAATGTGCGTTTTATCTTCTTGACTTGCTGTATTGATTGGTATATCAAGTAAGACATCACAGCGTAAGGCATCTTTTAGAACCTCTTTAATATCCATTTGAGATTTTCTATTTTACACTGTGGACTTTTTCATTTCACCAACAGACTATTACCAGTAATATTTAGGCCTACTAATCTAACACAACCATTACATAGCTGTTCTCAGGTTTCGATAAGAAAATACGACCGTTGCATATGAAAGGCAACTGTAGGCCTATATAATATAGCCTTATGTACTGAATAAAGTGAAAAAGATGTAAAGGACACTTGTATGGGTGTGATGAACCCATACTGAACAAATCAAATCAGGGGAAAAATTAATCAAACTTCCTTAGGTTTAGTAAAACTCAGTATTTTTTGCCATAAATTGACAAATTTAATATTCGCGTTTTATCGCACGGTAAAAGTTATTAATTATGGGGACAATTGCTAAATATTTAACGTTCACACCTTTTTATTACATATTGAAAAATCTCGCGTTATCACATTCCACCAAAAAATCGTATTTCTACTCATATGTAAGTAGGCTACAGAATGAAGGAATTAAGCAAGTAAGAATTATAATATAAAATATATACCGGTAAGTAATAAGTTAGCTTAAGTAATATTGTTGCCGTTTTAATCATAAACATCTCCAGGAGGCCAGGATTCTAACTTTTGTTCCGAAAATAAGTCCAAATTGTGCAGAATCGTGTAATTGAGTATCGCTAAGGTGGATCAATTAAATAATTGTTGGGTACATCTTCTTAACTTACAATCTTTATAACGAAACAAGATGCCCTGAAGTTGGCACCGTTACACCGATTGAAAGTTGAAATAATTATTTTGTTCAATATGGATGACAAATACAATTAGTAGAGAGGTATGGTATCATAACTCAATATGTGGTATCGAAAAGAAATGTTTGGATCCATTGTATTATTATTACTTGGTTCGGAAAAAAATTAAATTGTCAGAACAGTCTCTCTCTTCATTTTATGCCTCCTCGTCCAATAGGACAAAGCGTGGGATCTCTGTGGGAATTTCTTGCAACCTGTTCCGGTCAACCCCTTCCCGCCTCCAGAGCTCCGGACTAATTTCCGGTCATGGGACATGTCGTAACTTACATTTCTTCCTCCTTTCGTTCTGCCAAATGTTTCACTGTCTCTGTTTCACATTTACTGTTAATCTGATATCGTTCTCTCATTCTCCTCTTCCCGACCACCTTTGCTATCATGGATATTAAAATCCAGACAGAAAGGCTAGCTTTTATAGTCTGTCTGTGTGACATCGATCTGTACTTCCAGACGGAGGGAATGTCCGGTCACAAGGATTTAAGCAGAACACAAAATGGAACGGTTTGCCTATTACACCAAGCATCTGGGTCCCGTCTCGGACATCGGCGTTGATTACGTTTTGTTTGAATTGCGGCATGTGCTACGATAATTCTTTACACTGGAAGAGAAATAAAGACACGCTGAATGAGTCCTAATAGTCGTGGCTGCTTGTGATAAACTTTGAGAATAAACGTGAGAGGTCAGAAAATCTACTCCTTTTATGACCAGAACACGTTTATTTGATTGTACTGGAGCAATGGGGAGTCTAACTGGACAGTTTTTTAAATTTATTAATCCTTATTAATAAAATATACACTTCCCTGAATAGCCTAAGTGGTTGAATTTATCTTGCGGACGTTATTCATGAAAATTAGTTTCAAATATCGCGATCATAACGCATCATAAAAAAATTGTTTATCAAACCCTTCCAACTGTTCTTCAAAATATTATTTTCTGAAGTGATCGTATTCAGCATAGACCAATGTTACAAGTATGTCATATTGGGCTATTACACTGCATTTTACTCAGGCGGGAATACTACTCCCACCTTCGGAGTTTCGATGACGTCAGCGGGCCAGGCTTTGCATAGAACTGAATTGCTTTTATCGGTTCTTAATAAATACTTAAAAGAGGTAAAAATTCCACCCTTTTTATTTAAACAATAATAATAATTAACTGGGTTATGCAAGAAACAATTTAAGTAAAAATTATAACGTTAATATAATTACCTCTTAAATTATTCCATCCTTCTGTCATTATTACAGTATTTTTAATATTAAACTATAAAATAAAATATAATTGTTTATAATCTATTATTCATTGTACTGAACTGAACCGCCCCCGAGCATAAAGCTTTGCTTTTTCAGGTGGCGTTCGAATTCACATTTGTTAAGATTTTATATTGTAATTTATAGAAACAAATTTATTTATTTATTTATTAAAAATATAATAGGAAACTTTAATAAAGTGCGAAAATATGTTAATTATTGCCGCCTTTCTCTGTTCGTTCTATATCGTACATATTGATTCCTTTATCCCTTAAGGAGTTGTGTCTTCGTGAGCTACATCAAGACCCATAATTTTTCACCATTTAGTTAATGGAATGAAGTTAGAATTGTCATTGTATTTGTTTATACAACTTTAATCTAATAAATGGTATTAGCCACTGAATTTCCCCAATAGGTTTTGTATTTTTGCAACATATACCATGCCAACAGACATAGACACATGCACAACACGTACAATGTTATTCATAGCCCTATTTTAAGTAAGCTGTTGAGAAATTGCAGTAAAAAAGTGGCGTTTTAAAAATATATTTATTAAAAAATATATATTTCTTTTATGAAATTTTGTGGAACGATTATCTGTAAATAATCTATATGAAATAAATTATCAAAATCTCTTAAACTAATCGTAAACAGTTGATATATCACACAAGATTATAAATAACTTTATACTATAGTTATTTCCACTTTTATTGAATTAATATTTTCTTTTAATATGATTCGATATTGTGTCTATTTAGAGTCTGTTCTAGAGATTACAAATCGAAACCTGGAACAAAATATCCGAAAGTTTCATAATACCAACAATTTTCTTAGGCCTTAAAGAATATTTTTCAGCAATATGACCTTAAGAAATTAACGTTGTACACCAGCGCCTGTCTCATTACAATGTTACTCAATCAAAACTTAATAATTTCTTTTAAAACTTTATTTCTTGCAAAAGATAACAAGACAGAGTAGAACAGGACTTTGATCAGAGATGCCATGCAATTTCTTCCTAGGAACTACTGATGCCTTACCTTTTTAACTGGCATTACTTTTCCCTCATGCGACTTTGAAAAACAAGCGCATCTTATACAATATGTAGAACATTTAAATGCACTACTGTTTATTCCACTAATTGCTGTTTACCTTAATTATAAGAAATATAACGACCGCCTGAGTGGTCTTGTGGTTAGCGTCGCTGACTACAGATCCGTAAGCCCGGGTTCGATCTCCGAAACCTTGGATTTTTCTAGGGTAGGGAGGTTTGGAATGGTGTGCACTCAGGCTCGTGATTCAAATTGAGGAGCTACTTGCTAGAAAATTAGCGACTCCGGTCTTGGAAACCACCATTAACGGCCGTGGATGTCGGCATGCTGATCACATGCCCCCCCCCCAATCCTGCCAATCTGCTTATGGTAGATAATGAAGCCGTCGAGTAGTAGGCCTAGTCCCTTCAGGGATGTAGCGCCACGGCGTTTAGTTTAGTTATAGGAAACATAATATCGTAATTGGGGCTTAAGGTGGCTTAATATAATCGGGATTCGAAGTATGGAAAGATATTTGGTATAAGTTATCTTTTTTTGTTCGAATTTTGTTCCCAATCCTTAAAAAGCATTTTTCATTAAGACGAAACCCGAGTGAACGCATGTTCATGGTAGGGGGCAGTTCAGAAATGATATAAATAAAATAAGTAAAAATTTCATCAATAACATTGATTTACAATAATAACAGTAAGGAATATTTTAAAATAGGAAAGAAACATGAAAAATATTATTTTAAAATCTTAATAATTTGTATTTGTAATTGTTCAGATTATTAATTCGGGGTTATTTTTAACAATAAAATTGAATAATCTGGTACTAAAACTAGACCATTGTTTTACACTTGCACATGCGAAACGTTTAGGTTCAAATAAAGGTGTGATCTGAAGATGAAAATGTTTATTAACTTAATAAAATATGTTTATGAATATGATAGACACAATGTACGTTAAATTCGGAAAATATTGATTACATTGGTAGTAAAGGTGTTTCGAAAGGCAAATTTTAATAATACGTTTTTGAAGTAAAATTGGCTGAGAAAGAATGTTTTTCGAAGCTCCCCACATACGGTTGTGCCTTACGTAATAATGGACTATATTAAGATAGGTAGATTATTCTAAAATATTATCATTCCAGTGTATTTTGTAGTATCGTTTAGTGCTAGGAGTAAGTAGAAATTTATAAAATCTGGTATGCGCTGTTTCGTGTGGAAAAATCCCATAAAGCCCACATTCAGATTGACAGGCTATGGGATCTGAACTGGAGACCTTCAGCATATGATTAATATATGCCACAGGTTCGCCGAACCTCCGTGACAATTTCTAAAATCGAATAGAAATTGCACATATTGCACATTAAATGTTCGAAAGGGGATTGCATGCGATCACTATAAACTAAAGATGAACGATCTAATCCCTCTCTGAAATAAATAACCTCAACCATTAAATTAATAAAACTGAACGTCAAGCAATCAAGAAAAATGTAATCGAATTAAATAAAAGATCAATCTAAAAACGAGATTTAGAAGAGGAGCCATCATAATTTTGGCACCAAGCTAGAACTTTTCTTATACCTCTTATTTTTATGTAAATGCTTTGCGAGGCTGAGCAGAATGGAGCGGGCGACTGAATAAGGGGAAGGCAATTAGCGGACAAATGTGCGTATGCATGGGACACGACTTTAAAATATAGTCGACTTGTTAAAAGCGCATGTGGAAATTGAATGTATAACGATGTCTAGGAAATTGTGACTATTACTTACCCGACTTGGAGAGCCATCTTTAAGGACTGCAATTCAACAGTCGTAACGAATGTCGCACTGAAGAGTACAGCAACCGCATAAAAACTAGTGCCACATAAATTGAGGACTGTAAGATATGGGTGCAACAATATGATCCGACAAAGAAATGTACCCTTGCATAAAGTAAATTTTGCACTTTGTGACAATTCTTGGTTGTCTACATATGCCTTACAAAACAAATATTTTTGCGAACAGAGTCTATGACTTTATCTTTAACATTATCATTGCTATCGACGTACACAAGTATCGCCTCAAAAACTGCATTAAAATTGGGATATAAGAGTAATAGAATGATATTTTATCTTAAAATGTAGAGATAATTATGTGCTTATTAAAACTGTCATCTTAGAAACCAGCTATTTCGCTGAAATTCTCTAAATATAAAATTTATAACCCACTAGTAGTTTTATTGATGTTTGGATATATTAATATATAAATTCACCTCTGAAAGGGCTAAACTTTAATTTTACTTTGCAATTTCTTATCACTTCCACATTCCTGCTATATCAAACAACAGAATTTGTATTTATTTAGCAAACAAAAGAATAGCATATCACAATCACATCAAAATCAATGATGTTACTTTTGAACTTCGTCCTCTTTTGACAAAGCAAAGGAGAGTCATATTATCGAATGTTTGTCCAGTTATTCCTAGCTGCATCTTGGAAAACTGTCTAGCCAACTATGGCGTATCACCCACGGGGGGGGGGGAGGGGCAATTTGTTGTTCCAATGGTGAGGTAAAGATTCCCAATATAGAAAAGCCTGTTGAACCTCTTTAAGACTTTGTTGACCGGGAAAACTCTCCAATCTGAAGACTTTCTTAAGACCATCCGAAAATATTATGTGTTTCAGATGATGCCTTTCGGGGGATCTGTATTTTCAACAACACCTGCAGATTTATCACCTTTTCGATTCTGCTCTCTCTTCCGAACCGGCCTCATAGCTTCTTTCAGATTTATTTCGTTGGTGTCAAACACAACATTCCCGGCGTCCATTCAACAAATGCTTCACCAGGATAACGAACTAATCCGCTTTTTAAGCCATAACCAGGTGTTCCCTGGTAAACATTTTCAACGTCTTCTGTATATAGGTGAGTTTTATGTTATTTTTATTTCTTACTTCATAATGATTGTCGCAGTACAATGAAATTCTGATAGCGGTAAAAACTGAATGCCGTCTCTTAGCCGATTCTCGCCAGCACAAGTGCTGCGGAGCGACTTTGATGGCACTGCATTTTGTGACGACTAAACGTTTTACTTTTAACTCTTTCAAGGCAGGGCTACATAGCTATTTCTTTATTATTTACGTCTATATGTGTATAAAGTAAGGGTGAATAAAAATGCATGTGGTAACAACATTTAATATTTTATAACTAGAGTATTTGAAGGCGATAATATTCTTATTTTACAACCACGAGAAACCCTTTCAAATACCTAAACCTTTATTTCTGAACAGATCTCATATTTCACTTTTACAGTTGAGGACACTTCTTCCAATTCTATTACATCAAGCCTGCAGCCCCCGGTGAGTAAAAAGCGGACACCAATTTGAATAGAATTTTTTTCTGTAGCATCTCTTGTCGTGCGGCTGTGGAAGTGACGTCATTTACAGACAGGTGCTCATTAAAGTGACACTCTGTGTTACATCGGCATGGTGATGTGTAAGGATTAGAATGGAGTATGTCACTTAATGATGTCATGCATTTCAACTGTCATCATTTCACGTCAGTCTGGATAACTCCGTACTCTGCCCCTTGTCTCATTTTCGCAATTTAGATTTCATAGTGCCTAAGGGATATGGATAACAAAATTTGAAATGCCATACTGAATGATGTTCACTGCTTTGTTACTGTATCGATGTTGGCCATCTCAGGACCATGTAAACTAACCCACCGCATTTATTTCGGTTTCCTTCTTAATTTCTTGCTTTCCACTAGTTCTTTATTAAATCACTATGTTTCTTTCTCCTTTGTTCTGTCCTTGTGTTATTCCATTCCTTCTTTTCTTTCTCCTGGAAACCCTTGAATTTTTGTATCAATAACACAGACCAACAGCCGTTATGGTGCCTTAGAATTTATACCTATCCTTGGGTATATTTAGGTCGCTGATGCTCTATTTAGGTTGCCCTATCAGCTTTAGTTTTGTGAGATAAGGTATTACCATATTTTTCCACTTTACGTTTCATATAAATAAAAAAAAGTGCCTATTTTTAGTTTCTAAATCACGTGAAAACAAATGCAACACACATTACATTAACATTACAATAACAATAAAACATATTGTACGGTCGTTTATGACTTATGAGCTGCCAATTTGAGGGCCAAAAAATAATCCACCTTTTAGTTTTTCTGTACTTCGTACAGTTTTCGTCCTACGGATTCAAAGTATGGTTAAGAACTTCCACTAGTTATATTATCAAGCAAGATTCTGTTTCGCGAAAGAGGTTAATGGCACTCTATATAAAAGTAGAGCTGGTAGAGCAAAACTGTTTACATATTTGGAATAAGCACAGAAAGTATAGCTGAAATCCGGTAAAAAGTTCTTTTTTGTTGGGTTGTGTAATTGATTTTGTATCAATTTTTTATATTTAGTTCACTGCTTTGTTATTATTGTTATTATTAGACTTCGGATTTTAGGTTAAATCCTATTTTAATCCTTAAGTGATATATGTACGAAAACTTGTATATGCATGTTTCATAAGTGACTATGCCTAAAACTGATACTTTTATAGGACCTAAAACAGCCTATTTTTAAGTTAGAGCCTAATATTGCCTTTTTGCTTGTTTTTCATCTAAAATTCAAAATAAGTTATTTTTTGTTATAAATTCTAGCATTTATTTTCAGTTCGTACTAAATTTTTAGCTCGGAATGTGCAGTACATGACACATTTGTGACTTGGTTAAATAGTAAGGAATATTTCGTCTTCTGTAGAAAAATTCCTTGGAATTCCCAAGAAAATGTAGTGTTTTTCTCCCGACTCCCACACCCAGTTAAAAAAAAAAAAAACTTTGAATCATTGAGGGATACAGGGGGTTGAATATGTTAGCGTGCGTAGCTTCTGGGCGCAGGGATTAGGTTTTCACTGTTATGGTAGTAATACAGGCCCTAGTAATAGGTCTATATAATTCTGTGTACCATAGGCTTATATCTGTGGTTTATCATGAATGTTGATTAATGGTGACTATAATATTCTGCATTGCAATTGAGATATTTCAGAAAACTGGAAACTTAACGATTTTATAAGAGACTATTTTACGATGTTTAGAACCTATTTTCCAATTTTTAGAGCCTATTTTAGGTACCTAAAACAGAATTTTTAACGACCTAAAAGTCCGAAGTCTAGTTATTATTATTGCTAGGATTATTGCTATTGTCAATAATATTTACTTCTGTTGCTTCTACTACAGTCCCACTATGACTGACTGCATGCTTAGTGATAACATTCCTCACTTTTTATATGAAGCTCCGGGTTTGATCCTGGTGCCACGTCCTAGTTTTGAGGTAAGAAGATCTACAATGGAGCGCACCTAGTCTCGTTGGGTGAATGGAGAAACCATTGAAAGTAACAGACAGGTTATGATCGGAATAGTTGATGTGCTGATACATGTCGCCAGCTAGGCATTACATCTGGAACGATTGTAAAAGACGTGATATAGTTATTTATTATTATTAGATTATTATATTGTTATTACTGGTATTATTTTCATTATTATAATTGCGGGTTTTATTAGAATTAATTTTGCTTCAAATGAATCATAAAAGTAAGTCTAAAAAATCGTTACTCTATCTAATAACTTTGATATTTACAGAAATTTAGAAGTAAATACGCTATAACTGTACTGCAAAAACGTCCACAAAAAGCGGTAAATGTTCATAGCTGAGAATCTTGTTCTAGGTAAAACGATAGGTGTACAATAATTTTAACAAAATTATTACCAATAATATTACTATAAATCTAAATCACAGTGAAAATTTAGGTCCAAGTGAAAGTTATTAAGAAAATTCTTGTAGTCTAGTTGTTATATTGTCTATTTCCATATTTAGATTAATTATGTTGCATGCATTCATTGAAATATTATTTCATTTACTTCAGAGAAGTCTGAATTGTAATGTATATTTTGCATAATACACTTTTTTCCCTGCGCAGACTATGTTATGGAAACCAGTTGAAGACTGTAATTGGTTTCAAGTTGGTGAAATTTTATGTAATTATAGAAATTAAGAAATATATGATCCTATTTACTACTACTAAAACTACTACAAGTTCCATCTCCCTTTGATATGTTACATATTAATATTTGTATATAATATATAAATGTACTAACACATGTTAACATACAGATTTCGGATTTAATTTCCTGCACCAACATTAAAAGCTTACAGGGCCCATAATAATAATTTATGACATATATCCGCCACGATAAACAAACATAAATCTAACAAGATGAACGAGTCCCCAGAAGTCGTACGTATTTAACAGATTTTACTGCAGCCTATATTCCACTGACCTTTGAAAATGCGAACATTGTTTTGAAATGGAAACGACATGATGTTGCCTTTTTGTGAGACCCGTCACAGCCCTTCGTTATCCAGATTTTATGTTTCCGCATAGAAGAGCATTTAGATTGATAGCTCTCGCTGGTAATAAGTGAATCTTGAATAAAGAGCCTCGGAATGAGTGGGCTTACGACATTGAAGAACAAAGTAAAAAGGGATATAGAATCAGTAGTATAATATGACACGTAATCTACGCCGCAGTGATTAGTTCCCGGAATCCTTTTAATTTAATAATAGCACTGTCATTTTGGTTATCCTCTTGGAAACCACTTTTGATTGTAGCTGTCATCGTAAGAGTGTAAAAAAGGCATTGTTTAATTCGACTGTTGGATACTTTTCTCTTTTCAAAATACGCATTTGGATTACGACTGATTTTAAGTAAGGTTTAGAGTAAGGTACTGAAAATTGGGGGAACTCGAATTGAATGCGCGATCAGTGCATGAAAAAAGTAAATATTTAATTGCATGCGGGGATTTCTGAACGCACACTTGAATTGCATGCTGCCGTGCTCTTGGACATTTCTTAATAGTCGAGCAAGGACCATGCTACGAAGCACGTACTGGAAGTTGATGACAAGTCAACAAAGTGATCGATAAAATCTACACACAAATAATTTTAGTAATTTGAGGAATGCCGAGTAATGTAATTTATTTCATGCAGTGTACACATACTTGACGTAACGTCAATTAAATCTACAACAAGTAGATTTAAATATTCCAAGTAAATAATTATAGCTATAATGTATCACAGTACCTTAGTTAAGCATTAAGTTTTCTACAGTTTACGAATAGTACACTATGCAACAATCCTTTAATTATTAAAATTAACAGGAACAGAACATGTTTTATTTTAAATACAGCTATTTATGACGCAGATTTCAGCTGCAACTCTCAAGGTCTCAAGAGCGTTCAGTGTTCGATAATAATCGATGCCACACCAGTTTCGAAATGGAAATCAGTACCAAAATGAATGTCATTTAGTGACGTCACCTGTAATAAGCGTATTACAGTATGGTCAAACAAAAAATATTTATTTTGATTTGCAGGACGGTACTTAAAGAAACGTGTTGGCTTTTGTTGGTTCAACCGAGGAACTACTGGATCATGAAAGTCATTTATTTTTATTATTATTTATTGTATGTATTTCTGTTTAAAATTTTTATCTCCTTTTTATAAATTTGTCTTTTCTTTTTCTAGCTCTGTTTAACATTATTCACCTTTTTTATAAGTGTGTCATTCTTTCTCACTTTGTTTTTTGTTTCTCCTCTTTCTCCACTCTGATGTTCTGAATCTACACCCGAGCACGAACAGTTTGCTCATTCGGGTGTATTTCTAAATAAATATTTGGTTATTTTCTTTCTTTTTCTTTTCTTAAAACGTATTGTACTTTAATTTTGAAATTTGTAAATGTTTTTTGTTTATTTGTGTATTTTTGTATTTGTATTTGTACATAAGTTTGTAAATGTAATTTTAAAAAAAAATTTAAATTTAAATGAAACCAACTGTACATCTATGATGAGTGAACAAAATAGGAAATTATTCGTCAACGTTGATTTCAAATGTTATTTTCAAAAATCCCTAAGTAATAATAAGGAAAGGTGGGCGTAGTGCAAGAGATTTATTTTAACGAACGTTGTGTACTGCTACTTAGATCTATGTCCATCGCCGGAGTACCAAAATTATGTCCCGCAGGAGTTCTTTACATGCCTGTTTAAATTTACCAAAAATGAATTCAGACTGCTTAAATGGATATATGCATTTCACAGAGAAGTTTTATTCTTTCAGATATCTCAAGGTAAATAAACACACATTAAAGATAAATATTTGTCAGTATTTTGTTAAACCCATACGGTGGTAGGCCTAGTAGTTGTGATTTATAGTTAGTGAAGGGTATTTATTTACATTAGTGCTAATGAAATGCTTACTAAACGTATTATTTTAATATTTAAATAGGGTATTCTATATATATATATATTTATTAAAATAACATCTCCCTGCAGATACAGGCTGTCAATATAGGCAGAGTGTAACATTTCCAAATCAGCAATATTACTATAAAGTCAAAGTTTTCCTATAATTAAATTATTAAACATTATTGATTATTGTATAAGTGGTGACGAAGAAGAGCGAGAGAACCACGTAGAGTGGCAACGACAATATCTTTGATTTTCTTTTGATTTAGGCTGAACCTTTTCCAGGTAGAGAGGAAGTGATGTGGGATGGTACCACGTGCCCCTACCATCAGGCCAATTACTTCAATAATTGAATAATTTACAATTATTGTAAATACTAAACATTTATATTTTAGATAGACCTTTATAACAATGTAAATAGTACAAAGTTTGTGCCAAATATATCAGAAACATTTGAAATATAGCCTATTAACTCCATCTCCACATTGTGGGAAATTATATAAATCAATTAATATTCATTTAAGCAGGGCACATCCTTCAGAATACAGAGATAAACTCGCGAACAAATAATCGTTGCCCTTCCCTGAAAATGAATCAGAAAATATTCTCACTGAAACGAACAGCACAAATAATATCAAAGAAAGCATTGCAATTGCATATAGTAAAAATAAGCATTATGATGACAGTCTAGCAAAATGGGCTTCTCACTTTTCCACGCATATGGATACTGATAAATTTGACAAATCGGTAGAAGACTTCTCAATTTTTCTTTCTAAGTCGATAAATTACCTTCCTGGACCAAAACATCCAGCTGTTAAATTTTATGAAGCTCGTCAGCGTAGGAAGGAAATGTCATTAGGGAGAAATTACAAACAGTCTTCAAACCCCACTCGATCTGCAAAAAGAATTAGGCAAAAGAGACAGGAAAAGTTTGCTTATGAAAAAAACACAGTTTGAATATTATAACCAACGACGCAAAGCTATTCGATCAATTCTTCAAGGAAACAATATGCGTTGCAAAGCTGAGCCTAAACTTATATTTGAGCATTTTAATAATAGATTTTCTACAGATAATAACTGTACTCGTCATGAGTACTCATCTCACCTGACAGAAAACGAGATGTCTATCATAAATGAAACTTATGATGCCACTATTACATCGAATGAGGTTATGAATGCTATTAAGAACATTAAAATAGATACGGCTCCCGGTCCTGATAGAATACTAATGCGTAGTGTGAAAAATGATAAAGTTTCCAGCATTCTAGCACATATTTTCACTGAAATCTCGCAAACAGGACACGTCCCTCCTTGTTTAAAGAAAGCAAGAACAATTTTAATACACAAAGGAGGAGATGAGACTGATCCATCAAATTTAGACCAATTATTATTTGCTCAGTCATACGTCGAATTTTAGAACGGGTCCTTGATGCTAGATTACGTGACTACATAACATTCAACCCTAACCAAAGAGGATTTACCTCTTGTCCTGGCACCTTGACAAACGTGTCAATTCTTGATAGTATCCTCCGCAAAGTTAAGAGTAACAAAGAAAGTGTGATTGCAATATTCTTGGACATCAGCAAAGCGTTTGACAATATTGGGCATGACCATATCCATAAGACATTGGTCCATTCTAAACTACCTCACCAATTACAGCATGTAATAATGGCTCTTCAGACAGGAAATGAAACTGTCATAGAATCAAATGGACAAAGGACATCACCCATAAACATTAAACGCGGAGTGTTACAAGGTTCGCCTCTGTCCCCTGCCCTCTATAACATGGCAACAGATTACATATTAAACGAACTTTCTGAAATCACAATTGCAGACAGATATGGGTATGAACTAGTGAAAGGGCTGCCGAAACTCACTGTCCTTGGTTTTGCTGATGACACAGTTATATTAGCAAAAAGCAAGGAGGATGCTGTTACACTCACGAACATGGCTTTTCAACGATTCCAAGAAATTGGTTTATCGTTTAATTCTAGAAAATGTGAGGCGATACATATTGTTAAGGGAAAGCTCGAAAGTAAATCAATAACCATTAATCAGAACTTTGTTATTCATTCCATAGATAAATCTGAGAGCATTCGATACTTGGGCATCACATTTTCTGACAGATTAATTTTGGATGAAAAAAGAATGGCTCATGACCTAAAAGAAAACTTAAACCTACTCTCAGGAACTCCTCTTCTGAAAACAGAACAAAAATTTTCTGTTATTAATCAGTTTATCTTACCATCTCTAGTGTATCGATTCCAGAATCTAAATAAATTGAAACTCCGCAAGGGGTTTCTGGAAACTTTGGTTAAAATGATTAAGAGTACAGTTAAGGAGATTTTACAACTACCAATTGATACACCAGATTCGATGTTGTATTCCTCTAGAAGAGTTAAAGGTTTAGGCGCTTTCAAAACTGAATGGGAAACAATTATACAGCAGTTCAACTGTTGTAAATCCTTAGAGAAATCCCAAAATGAATACATTAACATAACCAGGGATCTAAAGGCTGATATGTTACAATGCATTAATGAACTTGGAATAACCCAGAATGCGGAAGCCTTAACCTCAAAAAATGTTGCTGATCTAAGAGGTATTTTAAGGGGTCAAGAATTTAAGAAATGGTGCTCGCTTCATACACATGGCAAAGGTGTAAAGTTATATGAAGATTGCCCTCCAGCCAACAAATGGTTGGTAAATCAAAAAGGGCTAACTAGTTCCGAGTGGCGAGATGCTATTAAGTTGCAAGCAAATGTTGCTCCAGTACGTGCCCTCCATGGACGAAGTCAGAACGGCAACCACTGTAGGCACTGCAGTGAGGTAGAAACTTTGGCACACGTTCTAGGCTTTTGTCATCATGGGGAGCTTCTAAGGAACACTCGCCATCATCAAATAAGGAGCAAGATAGCGGCTGCCTTGAAACTGCAGAATTATGACGTTTACGAGGAGGTGCACTGCATTGCCATGGATGGAGGAACACGAAGAGCAGACATCATTGCAATAGACAAAAACCGATCAACTTGTTTAATAGTAGACCCTACAGTCCGCTTTGAGACTGAAGAAGATCAATCTGCAGCAGTTGATAATGAAAAAAAGAAGATATTCGAACCAACCATTGAGTACTTCAAGAACAAATATGATTTGAAAAATGTTGAAGTCATTGGACTAATGGTTGGTAGTAGGGGAACAATAACAAAGTTCTTTATTTCCTTCTGTAAACGTTTCTCATTGTCACAAAATCTGTACAATGAAGTGGCGTTATTATCACTTAAGGGATCCATTCAAATCTTAAGAAACCACCTGTACAATAACAACAATTAAGCTGGACAGATTTCCTTTTTTTTTTCAAGTTTAATGGTTTTTACTACTGATTATTTGAATTTTCCTGTCATTATGTTTATGATCTAACTGAAAGCTTGTAATTTTTGTGTAAGTGTATACTTTGTTGAAGATATTCTTTGTCTGCAAGGCAATCTGCGTTGTGCAGAAAGACTACAAAATAAAAAAATAAATACAAGTTTTTTATAATTATGCTTTATCTTTTTGATGATTATGCTTTATTTTTATAACGCAATTCTTTCATACAAATAACATTCAGTGCTTTAAACGAATCTTTCTGTAACGTAAATTAAGTATGTTATGTCTTACAAAATTAATATTAAGTTACAAGGGAACACGTTGCACTAGGAGAATAATGCTAAAGAATGAAAATCTAGTCATCTGTGTCACTCTCAGTCTCTGTACCATACTCTTGAGGTTGATTAATTACAAGTTTTAAGTGAGTGCTTTGACCATTTCTTTCATATTATCCTTTAAACATTCCATACGCTGCCCCACTTGAGGTAAAGTGAGTACTGGTACATATGCTGCTAGGACCGCCTGAAGTTAAACCGTCCATCACTCTGTTTCTGAGATCTTTGTTTAAAACTTTCCACGTGCTTTTTCACAATGGACTTTTTTCAAAATTAATGAACTCTGAACATAAAGTACATAAAAGGTATCCCCTTTTCAGTTACAAAATAATCTGTGGGAAACTCACGAACCCTTTGAATTTCATTTACAGCAATTTTTGGCATGCTGGTGTTCAATTAGATATGAACTGCTCTGATTCAAACTGTGCACTGAACATAAAACCGTTAAACTTTACGTACAAGATGTTCATTCTTGCTACAAATATTTTTAATTTTCGCACTGAATCTATCATTGACTTTTAAACTGGCAGTTAATCTTTAAAGAATTAAGCTTTATATTTTCATATTTTGCGTTTATGTTCTATTTTTTTTTTAATTGTGCTTTTAGAACTTATTTTATCCAGAACCTAAAACCCCTCAAGATAATGTTCTGGGTAGCAACCACATGTCTAAAGCCCTGTTATGTTTTATATGCTTATTACGCTTTTGGGTAGCTCTACTTATGATAAGAATAACTACAGCAAATAAAAGTTGATGTTGAAGAGATGTGAATGAGAATCCTATGGCAGAGGGAAAAACATGAGGATGATACTGACTTGATAATGGCCTAGTGATGATTGTGTAGAAGAGATGGCAAAGGCGGCGTACTTTAGATTTAATGCATCAGGATAGTGGATGTCCATGTTCATTTTGCGGCTGAGGCAGTCGACTGTCGGAAAGACTGTACAGATTCCAAATACGCTGGCTAATTTGAAGAGATGGGACAGAAACGGAAAGGAATGAAATTGGTGATACGAAAAAATAGAACGGTTGAAACTCAGTCAGAAATAAGAACACTCTTTAAAGGGCTAAGGCGAAGAGTTTCTTATATCCGTATACATCGCAACTGAAAATTACTGATGAAGAAACAGTGTTGTATGTTGAATCTTTCGTAAATTATTGCGTAATTTATAGTAATGAACATATTGTTAACATATCTCAGACCGCAGTCAATCATAAACCACTAGTCCTGCCTGGATATCCTCTTCTCAGGCAGGTTATTAGCACTACCTTCCCTTCTCAAGACCCTTTAATTATGTGTCACTTACCCATCAATGTTAGTGGGGCTGTGTAGAAAACATTTTATTTTTGTATCGGTCTCTGAGATCTCGAGAAATGGATAGGTAAGTTTTGTAGTGTACTATTTTGTGAATAACAAAGAGTGATTAAAAAAAACCCTAAAACCGAGGGTTTGAGACTATGTGATGACAGTTATGATGAATTATTTCGGTGAAATTTTGCGGTGAATGTTTTTAGATAATGACTAAATGTCTCACTTCTAAGGATAAAATGTTAAGTTAAGTCACTGCAATTGTGGACACAACGATTTATTATGGCAAACTGTGACTAATATCTGGTTGGGAGTGATGTGCATGATGGAACTAAATAAGTTTTTATGTAGTATATATTGGATATTCATTTGAAAAATATTAACATTTTTTTCTCCAAATTCTATACTTAATTGCATTTGCGGTTCAGGGACTCGGATGAATGCTCTAAAGACCTTCATTAAATTATGGTGAAAGAATAATGATTCTTTAATTATACCTTTAGGAGCCAATATGCTTGAATACTTATTAAAATACACATTTAGTAAGCTTTTTCGTTGTGAAATCTCCGTAACTCATCCATGTGTTAATGCAACAGAATAATAATGTCCATAGTTAAGAGTTAATCAGCTGTAAATAATTCGAATAATCGTTGCATTCAAAACCGTGATCCAGATTAACTGAATTTCTGTTCTTCAGTGTGTGTACAACAGTGTGATGGTTCTATCTTGATTTTAAAAGAATTCTGTGAGAAATATTTCCAGTCCAATTACGACGGTTAAGACCAAGCAGTCTTCGATAAATAACCATGACAAACAAAGAAAAACTTCTTAAAGTAAAATAATCCTATGAAAATATAAATGGCAGGTAGGCTATTAACGTTATGTGTTACATTAATTTAAAAAAAATTAAAATTTCCACGTAGAAGCACTACCGAGTATGATAGATTTAACATTTTAGAAGGGAAATATACAAACTAGGAAACTATAGATTCCGATTTGACCTCTCTGCATCCATTAGGCATAATTAAAATTTTGTATTGAAATTTAAGTCCCAACGTTCTATTATTAAAACTTACTCTAAAATTTTACGTTTAGCATTTAATAGTTTCTGAAACCATACAAAAACTTGGATTGGTAAGTGATTACATATTTCATAAAAGGACCCGTTAGTTTATTCGGTCAATGTCTAAACCTGGGATACACCATAGCGTAGTGGTTGAGGCAATGCGCAACAAACCGAAAAGTCGTGGGTTCGATCCCCTATGAGGTCGTAGGATTTTTTTCAATTGGCCTAATCCTTCTGGTGGCATTATGGCTCTGGCGTCCACTCAGACTCTAACAGAAATGACTACCAAGGGCAATCCTGAAAATAAAGGCTGCCGGTGTGTAAGTCTAACAACCTTAGGCTACACGACCCGAATGTCTACAATCAGGAAGCCTCAACTTCCTGGAATCCTGAGGGCCTCTACGGCCTGTACACAACGAATAAGCTACTGACTTATAAACATAGTTACGATCATATTATACTCCGCATATTGAATCTAAGTATTTTTATATAGTTTAAAGTTTAAGTCTCAAATATTACAACATCTAACATACATAAACAATAAGGAATAATTAAGCATAATTAGATAAAAAGTTAAAACATAATGTTTGAAAAATAGGTCATAATATGGGTTTCTCCTGTGGACATTTTACTGTACATAAAACGTAGACTAAATTGAAAATAAATTGTGATAAAAACAACAACATAGTAAAACCAAGAATGAAACAAATTTTGATAGAGGAAAAATTTTATACATGCATTTATGTTGGAATTTAGTTATTCAGAACACATCCTTAGTTAGATCGATGATACATAAACAAGAATAGGCCTAAGCAGGAAGCCAGTTAGTATGTTCTTTGTTTGAAGGGAAGCAAAGTTACTGGGAAGCCCATAATACTATACTGTATAAACAAGCCAGTCTAGTTATTAGACTATCCTCTCCACTGACCACATTTCCTCACTTATTCACGATGCTGTATAGCAATATGAACGCGTCGGAGCTCTTTATTATTGACGTGACCGGAGGCCAGGATGTTACGGGATAGAGATATGTAATTGGTCTCTGCATAGGATTCAGACGGACAGGCTGGGCTTCCTCTGATAACGCCATCAACCGTCACAACCCAAGCAATACGTGCCCCATCGGGACAACCGTAAAACCAGAACTAATCCAGGGGCAAGAAGCCCTCACGGTCCTCACTATGGGGCTTTAGAGGGATCTCCAGAACAGGATTTGTGCAGGAAAAAAGAGGATTCTGTTTTATTCATAGCAGTATGTTATTCAAACAAAACAGTGGAATCTGTTCTGCTGGAAAGAACTATCGTTTTAGAAAGTCTAAGTTACATAATAAATAATGAGTTAGTGAATTAGAATAAAAAATCAATTACATGGAAATTAAGTTTAGTGCATGTACACACTTCTATACATATAAACAATCAAAATTTAAGAAATTAAGTCTTTTAAATGATACTGAAAAATAGAAATTCCTTAATTTCTCACCATTCTATCTAAATAAAAAATGGTCAATTTGGTCACTGAACTTATCAGATCCATTTAAGATAAAGACAAATACAAGATATGATTTTAACTCAAACTGGTTAATATTTCACTGACTAATTTCAACTTCACAAGTTTTAGGTGATAACGTTTTAGACTGAGCTTTCACAGTAACCCACCCCCCAAAAAACTGTTTGATAATCTTTTCGTTATTCTGTACCAAAAGTTTACCTTTGTAAAGAATTTCAGCCACAACTGTAACTGAGCTTCGGGGTATACATGAATAACAAATACATGAAAACTTAATACAGTGTAAAGTAATAATTTAAAGAATATAATGGTTAAATTTTGTAAAAATAAAGAAAATAATCATAATAAGTTTAGTTTATATCGATGGCTTAGAACACTCGTCTGTTAACTTAAGTGCAATTTGGGGATTAAATGTAAGTGCAAAATTGGAAGCTCCTGAGGGATAACATATCTTCTTACTTACTTACTTACTTACTTACTTACTTACTTACTTACTTACTTACTTACTTACTTACTTACTTACTTACTTACTTACTTCCTTACTTACTTACTTACTTGCTTACTTACTTGCATACTTCCTCAATGGCAAAAGACAATTCCTAAGCAAGCTAAAGGAATATAATCTGTTTTTTGGAACCCAGAGATTCATTGCCGTGCTTACATGAGCAAACCATTCAACCCTATTCTGAGCTAATTCCATCCAACCATCCCTCCCAAATCCTACTTCCTTAAATCTATTCTAATATCGTCCTCCCACCTAGGATCTACGTCTAGGTCATAACATATCTCCACTCTTTACAAATGTGACAAGTGAAAAAACAGAAACTTAATATATTTTCTGCAGTGGCAAAAATTGTAATTTTTTTTAATAGTCGAAGGAAAACGAAGCACTTTTAATGGTAGATGATATTAATTAAAAGGAGAAAACTATACCGCTGAGTGGTATATAATTATAGGCTTCATACTAGTAACTAACTATGGTTTCAGTCACATGGAAAATAATCTTCTAGTTAAATATACTTGCATATGATTATTAAATAGACTCTGATTGATAAAAAGATAACGTTAAAACTAATTACGCCTTTTTAAATGTTATATTTGTCAAGGTAGTCGCAAAAAATAATCACTTGGTGACGTTGTCCACTCCATCCTACATGTTGGCAGCCATGCACCAGAAAATCAATAGCCTCCGTCTGCCCAAGGTATACTAGGTACCAGGAGAGCTGGAAGCCTACCAAAATTGGCTGTACGGTACGAAATAAAATTATTATTTCACAAATATTAAAGGCTGTCTAAAAACAGCGTATGATACCCATGGTAAAATTATCTTATTTTACTCGTAGGCATGATACTCTCGCCCTTACGGGCTCGTTTCGCAAATGTACCTATTAGTAAAATAAAATATCGTTTTACCACTTGTTTCATAGATAACTATTCTGAATGCACATTAGTGATAATCAGGTATTAAAATTGAATTACTAAAGCTATAGAATTGTTCATAACACAAGTGTGCACTAAGCCATCGATATTAGTCTATAACATTTAAGATGTTACTTAGATTATCTTGTAATTTCTTACTTTATTAAATGTTTTACAAAAATATAAATAATAACAAAGCCCAACAAAAATAACTTTTTGTTTCGTGTCTCATATGTTTTACCGGATTTTGGCTACAGTTAGTGTGTTTATTCCAAATATGTCAACAGTTTTCTCTACCAGCTCTACTTTTATATAGATTTTATTCGTGAACTCTTAGTATAACGAAACAAAATCTTGCTTGATAATATAGCTAGTGAAGGTTCTTGACCATACTTTGGACACGTATGACGAAAACTGTACGAAGTATAGAAAAACTAAAAGCTGGATTATTTTTTGGCCCTCAAATTGACAGCTCATAATTCATGAACAACCGTACAATATGTGATAATATCACTTTTTGAACGACCCCATGTTATATTGTTATTGTAATGTTAGGGTGTTGCTTTTTTTCTTCACATGATTTAGAAGCTAAAAATAGGCACTGTTTTTTATTTATATCAAACGTAAAATGGGATAATATGCATAATGGTAATACCATAATGAATGAATATTCTATTCATTATGGTAATACCATATCTCACAAAGCTGATAGGGCAAAACTAATGGCACATTTGGCATCAGCGACCTAAATATACCCAAGAATAAGTATAAGTTCTAAGGCAACAAAATCGCGGTTGGTCTGTGTAATCAAACTACCTAATAAACCAATCACTTCTGTCGTTAGATAGCTTTATATATCAACAGCGGGTGTTTATATTTTGTGCACATACTGGCCAGAGGTATGTACGATTTCAAAGCAGACAGGTTTTTTTTGTTGATATTGAGAATTTAACGCTTCGAAATCGGAGCAGGGGGACACATTTAAGAAAGCCACGGCCCACCCGAGAACAATGCGGTGAGTACTGGAGCACTCCCGAGGGCGCATTACTGCTACCTAAACAGACACGGAGGTCTTTCTTGTGAAGAAGGAGCAAAACCGAGCGGCAAACATTTAACATCCTTAAAAAACAATGCCACCATGCTATAAAGTAATTTCTTCGTTTATGTTCCTCATTTGCCTTCCTTTTCTTAGAATGCGGAAAGCAGCGATATTTATATTTTCACTTCCTCCCTCATGTTACAGCCTTTCTCTTATTCATTCTTCCTTATCTTCCTCGTTCTTGTAACTGAATCTCCAAGGCGTCGTTTGTATATGCTTAATGCATGTACGAGTTGCGAAGGCAAGTTATTAAAATTTTAGGGAGTTTCTTGAACTCAATTTGTATGTAAGGGTTATTATATTACTGTTATTATTATTGCTTTTGCTTTTATAACTGTAGGCCTATTGCTGTTAGTGTACTACTGTTACTTTTTTGCCATTAACAACCATTCTTATTATTTCAGTAAATAATTAATTGGACAAAACAAAATAACAACACGCAGGAGGGATTTTAATGACTAGTCCATTCAGACGCCGCGTGTTCGATATTGACCAATAACGCTGAACAATTCCTCGGATATAGACCAATCACAATCCTTTATCTTATAAGATAAGATATGCTTCTAGGAATGGAAGGGTGCGATTTTACAGCTCGTTAATGGAAATGTAGGTATCAATGGGCAGTGATTAATACGTCATATGCTGCCTATGAACAGAATAAAACACATTAATTTATACAACATAACTAGTTTGGAAATCGAAATAATATAAAATGTGCACTATTAAAAACACAAGTTCTATTCGGAGCAGGCTAGTTCGTGTGCTTTTATTGGGTTCTGAATCAATTCCAGGGAAATGCATGGAAAAGTTATTGATGGACAGACTAAATTTCCATCTTGAATCGACTGAACAAATACCACACCAACAGTACGGCTTTACAGCCGGAAAATCCACTGCAGACGCCATTCATGCTGTCACGGACTATGTCAGCCGAAACAGACGCCAAGGCCTAAAATGTTGCCTCCTCGCACTTGACATTGCTGGGGCTTTCGATAACGCCTGGCACCCTGGCCTCCTAGATAGATTATGGGACCTAAACTGCCCCGCAAATATTTTCAACGTCATCAAAGATTTCCTACAAAACCGCTCCGCCTCCTACAGAATAGGAAATGTGACCATATCCAAAAAAATCACAAAAGGATGTCCACAGGGATCTGTAGCTGGCCCCACACTATGGAACATCATCATCAGCGGCCTAATTGAACGGCTCACAGTTATACCTGACCTGGACATCGTAATGTACGCAGATGACATAATGATCATGATGGAAGGACGTTCTCACGCGCACATTCTCACCACTCTACAAACAGCTTTACAAACCGTAGAGGAATGGTGTAAAACCCAAAAACTAGAAGTCGCACAAGAAAAAACAACACTAATGCCAATGTATGTCCGGAAAAGGGATGAATACAAAACAGATCCCACAGTAATCAAGTGGGGCATAAATGTAGTCTCAAAAATGAAATACTTGGGAGTAATGCTTGACAGCAAAATGGACTGGTTTCCTCACTCACAGTTTCTAGAAAGTAAAATCCTTCATCTTCGAAATAACCTAATCCGATGTTCCCAAGCAACTTGGGGCATATTGTACCATCACCTCAGTACGATATATAGTCATGCAATTCTCCCAGTAATAACATACGCCTCGGAGACCTGGAGTCAATCATTATCAAAAAGAGCTAGACTAAAATTGACGCAGATCCAAAGATCGTTCCTAAGATTCATGATCAAAGCTTACAAAACTGTCTCCACCGTAGCAATGCAAGCAATAGCAGGTGCAATGCCAATAGAGCAAGTCCTGCTCCTCGATAAGGACATAAAAGCTAGTAGAAGAGGTCGACCCACCAACGCAGTCGTACCGAAACTCAAGTGGGCAGAACTTCCAACTAGATGTGGAGGAGTCCATCCAAAGGAGAACTATATAACCGTAGATGTCTCAGGATCAGTCGGCGCAGCCAACATACAAATCTTCACAGATGGATCAAAAACTGTCAATCACGTTGGAGCTGGCATGGTAGTAATAGAAAACACAAAGGAGATCTATACTGAGGTCCGTAGACTGCACAATGAATGCTCGGTATTCCAAGCAGAACTTCTTGGCATCCAAATGGCAATAGACTGGATTGAAGGACAACACAAAATAAACACATCCCTATCTTACGCAATACATGTAGACTCGCAAGCTGCACTTCATGCTATAAAGAACAAGAGAACGAAACAACCATTAGCAGTCTACATCAGAAAGAAATTGATATCTCTAAGGAAGATAACTAATATTTACCTACACTGGATCAGAGGACATACAGGAATCCCAGGCAACGAAAGAGCGGACTATTTAGCCAAGACAGCAGCGTCGTATAAAACCACTATAGACTATAATTCCATCCCGTTGGCTCAGGCGAAGAAACATCTGCTACATTATTATATAAACATCTGGAATGCCACTTATATACACTCCGACGTTGCTCATCACACCAAACAGTTCATCCCCTCCATTCACCATAGACTTTCTCTACCCTTATGGCCAAACTACATACTCACACAATTCCTCACCAACCATGGACGTTTCCTTACATATCTGCATAGAATTAACAAAGTACCCTCCCCTTTATGCAACTGCCCAGAAAAATCGCCACAAACAGCTATACATCTATTGACAGAGTGTACATTGTTCTCACAAGATCGGCCAGCAGTTCTAACAAGGCAAAATCTACCCCAGGTACTGAAGACTCACATCAACACGGTTCAAGTCACTAACTACATCAGCAATATCTTCCGCACCCTTCAAGAATAGACATTAAAGGATCCCTTTTATATCTGTAAATATGTAAATACCCTGTGATATGCCTTTGGCAAAACACAGGTTGTAAACATCTATAGTAAATAAAAAAAAAAAGTAAGCAACTACGACGATGCTCTCCAACTTACGAACTCGAATTGATTTATGGACTGTTCACTGATTTAGTATGCCGTAATTTCACAGGTGGCAGAATATTGACAACAAAATAAGGAAATTATTATTATTTGCAAAATCCTTTAGTATAAACTAAGATAGTATAAACTAAGAAAAAATAGAGAGAGAGAGAGAGAGAGAGAGAGAGAGACAGAAAGGAGAGAGCGAGAGAAAGAAGGCCATAGTTCAAACGATATTAGCAAATTACTTTAGTCAAAAAGAAACCAGAATTGTTTGTTACCTTAGTGCTAACTACATGTAAACTTTGGAACATGTGTCCGATAGGATACAGTTTCAATTTAAGGGAACTCATCTTAACAGAGCTCATTTTGAAGAAGAAATAGTTTATATCAGAAGTGTTATGTTATAGCAGCTGAATAACTAGAAATATTCATATTAATTCAATTTTAAGTGCTAGATTCCAAATTGATCCAATTACTGTTAATTACTGCAAAGGCAACAATGGATGAAATTTTTTATCATAATTTTGGATCATAGTATGTTATAAATAATGCTGGATCTGATAAACATGTCTTATCCAACAATAATAATTTAATTTAGTGCGATGAATTCTGAATTCCAATATGTATTGCAATTACAATGCAATTGTTACAATTGCATTTCAATATATTACAATTTTTGGATTTAACAAAAATGTTGATTTGGATGGGGCGCCTGAAATGCGAGAATTATTAGAATTAACTCAGAAGTAAGTAAAATAATACATAAAACCTTTTGCCTGATATTTTGCCTTGGCCCTTTGGTCACATGCAACCATAACTAGGGCATCTTGTTTGTACAGTCACATTTAAGAATAATAAAACGATTCCATTATTGGGGTATGAAGGACGTAAAAGAATCAAGAAGCGAATTTTGCTGAAGTTCTAAGAACAGTTTAAATTTCATAATTTTAACTTAAAATGACGTCAATGGTGAAGCACCTTTTTATTATTGCTTACTCTTCAAACAAGCTGCTGATGATTCCATGTATCTGAGAATGAGAGATGTATAAGAATAAAGGTATTATGTGATTATGCTTATGAGCGAGATCAACGGTACAACCAAACATGATTTTAAACACTACAGAAGTAAATAGTTTACCTTATAACTTATTTTTCCCTTTGGTATGAATGATTTCGAAAAATGAAATCTTGATCATTTTATAATTTTTGTATTATGTTGAATTCTGAAAACAAAGATTATTTTTTTATAGAACTTATATTCATATTGCATAATTCTGGTAACTGAAAGGGTTCCTATCGGAAAAGGAAAAGCCGTTCCAAGTAGGCCAATAGGCCTATGAACATACCTATGTAATTACGTACATAAGTTACGTGCTTGCTTTATGTTTAACCCCTCTGAGTATCTCCTTGTAATGTATCCACGCATTATGCACAAGCAGTAGGGAATCACAAGCCTTCTAGTACTCTGCATTGTGTAGTTTGCCACTAGCCATACATGACACAGTTTTCTGTATTCTCTACAATTTCCATGAAGCCAACAACCCTGGGAACAAAGCTATATCTTCAGATGTGCACTATGAAGAGGTACAATGTACCAGGAATTAGATAAGCCTTGTTAACTTAACTTCAAGCTCAGAATTCTAGCACAGAGTTGCAAGAATTACTTTGGAGGTCCAATTAGTAGTTGTTGCGAATATTTTGATTGATAATAAGCAAATTGCAAATTCAGACTAGAAAAAAGCTATTGTATGTCATCATTTTATTTCTTTATATGAATATGCCAAAAATATTTGATCAATTCGCACCTTATGAATGAATAATTCCACATTTATACACATATTATATACACTTAAAAAAATACCTACTTGTGATACTCATTTTTATTCTTCGATTCGAAGAGAATTATATGAATTAAATCTAGCCAAATATTTGCTATTTTAGAAATAACACAAACCGTAAACAAAAGTTTCGAGACAAGAGAGAATTGCACTTCAATTGCAGTACAGTTTATGGGACTCATGCTTTACTATTTCTGCAGTTAATTTTATACTTTATTCCTTAACCTTCACAGAGCTGAATACCTTCATAAAAGCAATCATCAAAAATGAAAGCATCAGTGAGCACTAAGTTTGAAATCGATTGAAAAAGTAATAGGAATAGTTGGCTTCCTTAAATAATAACCGCAATACGTGGATAAAAATCGTCACAATTTACATAAATACTTTTTCGAGTAGCCTCACATCTCTACTTTAAACAATTGTTTGATATGATGCAGTGAAAAGGTTAAAACTTTGCTATTAATCAGCGATTCCTTTTTATTTTATATAAGGACTTCTTATTTTATATAAGGTCCTTTCATTGAACAGAATAAGTAGGCTTACAAGTAAAAATATGCAAATATGTACATTTGTAAGGAAAAGTATTAACTTTCAAACCTATAAAGTACTTGGAATTCATCTTACTTCCATGTAAGCGAACAAACTGCTTCTAAACTTATAACACAAAAAAACACCCAGTCAGGTGATCGAGGTGGTACCGCGCGGCAAAGTAGCATTGAGGTGGTTGAGGTTCACATCCTGTGTTCCACAATCTGACAATAAATGAATATATAAGCATGGAAATCGGACATATTCGCGAATATTATTAGGAACACAATTCAACTCACATATCTCACATAAATAGCCTTGGTGACTCAGTAATGTTTGTGTTGTCTTCGGAACCCAAAGGTCACACTTCGTCGATAGCGAAGTATTGATAGGCCTAGGGTGATCATACCTTACGAAATTTACTTCATGGTCATGTTCATGACAAGAAAATAAGTTGAAAAACGTACAGACACTTTGTATAGATAAACGTATAATAGGCCTACACGAACTAGCCTATTATAAATTCAAACACTGTACATTACAGGTGTCCTGAAGATGATGAAAGGATTGAAACGCCTGCGAAAAAAATTAAGGTTGTTGAGCTGATGGCACCAATAATTATCCATTTATTTTGATTTAGTGGCGAGATCTTGCACGTTTTAACTTACTAGCAGCAAAGTATACTACAGATAAGCCGATACCTAGGTTTAGCCTCCTTTTGCAATAAAAAGAATCCTACAACGAAGTTTGTTGCTCTGGTTCACGTTCAATTGAAGGAATCATATAAGTATAAATTCCTTACCCTTACTTACTCAATGGCAATAGACAATTCCTAAACAAGCTACAGGAATATTATTTATTTTATGGAACCCGAAGGTTCATTGCCGCGCTTACCTGAGTCCGCCATTCAACCCTATTCTGTGCTAAATCCATCCAATCATCCCTCACAAATCCTACTTCCCTTAAATCCGTTCTAAGATTGTCCTCCCACCTACGTCTAGGTCTTCCACGTGGTCTTTTCCCTTCGGGTCTCCCAGTCAGTACTTTTGAAATATGTCTTTCCTTCCCCGTGCGTGCAACATGTCCAGCCCATTTCATCCTTCGCGATTTAATTACCCTTACTATTTTCGGTGGAGCGTACAGGTCTTGAAGCTCGTCGTTATGCAATTTTCTCCAGTCCCCATTTTCATCCCTCTTGGGCCCAAATATTTTTCTAAGCACCCTGTTTTCAAACACTCTCAGACTATGTTCTTCCTGATCAGTTAGCGCCCATGTCTCACATCCATATAATATAAATCTTAATTTTTAGATTTCTGGACAGAAGACGAGACGATAAGAGTTTCTGAACCCCTACATCTGGATATTGTCTTCCCTTCTATAACACTGCATATTTTATTAGATTTTCACACGGGTAACTTCTAGTGAGCATAATCAACGAAGAGGATGAAAGTTTCTTTTCCTTGTCCATGGGCACGGTGAAGCATCCAACAAATCACTTCTTTGCCCCCCCTCTCTCTCTCTCTCTCTCTCTCTCTCTCTCTCTCTCTCTCTCTCTCTCTCCTCTTCTCTTTATCCATCCTTCATATCTTTGCATCTTTCAAATACACCTTCTCCCTCGTTCTCACTTACGGCTTCGCTTTCACTAACAATACACGTTCATATACATTTATTCTTTATCTTTTTTGTTTAGTGCCCCCAAGAATTGTTTATGGCTATTTAATTTCGGTTATGTACTTCTACTTAGGCCTGAAAATATAAAGACAAGGGACAGACATATGTAGACACACAAAAATGCTAATGAATTTAGCCAGTCCTCTGTTTTTACTTTCCGTTTAGGTCTGCTAACCATAATCACTTAAGGCAAATGAAGTACCCTATCCGATTTGATTCTGCCTTATTCACCTCTCCACATATTTTTTTGAGAAGCTCTGAGTTTAGAAAAAGCATTTTAAAATTAAATGTGTGCCTAGTGTCGATCTGTCTGTGAACAGCATAGCTAAAAACACTCTTAACGCAATTTTATATTGAATTTGGGCATTCTTCAAGGATTGAAATGAAACATGTCAATTATGTTTTGAACCCTTCTCACTACTTTAGAGTGAAATAAAATAGCCCTATATGTAATGCGGTGTTCCAGGAGGTTGAGATTCCAAAATTTTGAGATACTCTGTACTTGAAGGTGGCAAGGTTGTCAGCCCTTCGCACAGGCCGTCTTTACCCCCAGGATTGCTTCTGGTACTCATTTCTGTTAGAGGTTGAATCGACTCCACGTCTTAGTTTCCTACAAGAAACTTGTACCATTCTAAGGATTTTAATGCCTAGGCCTATGCACTTTGTCCTAATCTCATTCACAATTGGCATCTCAGTACCAGACCTAGGCCTATACGCAAACCGTCTTCCTAGTGACTGCATAACTGGCAACGACCGCTCATATTTCTCGCAAATTTCTTTCTAATGTTCCCTAATTTCCATTTTTCAATTCGTTATTTCAAGTAACTATTTCACGTAGTTGATCTTAACCCCATAAATATATTTAAATTAGAGCTGTTAAAATAAATGTATATCACCAACTACGTCATCATAAAATAAATAAGTTCAAGATTATTTTGAACATTGTAGAAACAGTTTTCATCATTTTTGTCACTTACCTCTATGCAAGCTTTTCCTTTCATTCCACTGTGCCTAATAATAATCTAAACTGCTTCTCATTTTCGACTAGAACTTCCTACAGGTTATGTCCTTGTCCTACAAAAGTTCTCACAAGTCCGAATTCTATCACTTCCAAAGATACAAAGGAGGATAAGAAATACATAAATACATTTAAATTAGAGCTGTTTAAATAAATGTGTATCACCAATATGTCATAATAAAATAAATAAATAAATAAGCTCAAGATTATTTTGAACATTGTAGAAACAGTTTTCATCATTTTTGTCACTTACCTCTACGCAAGCTTTTCCTTTCATTCCACTGTGCCTAAGAATAATAATCTAAACTGCTTCTTATTTTCGACTAGAACTTCCTACAAGTTATGTCTTTGTCCTACAAAAGTTCTCACAATTCCGAATTCTATCACTTCCAAAGATACAAAGGAGGATAAGAAATACAAGATGTGATCACTCTAAAGCTGTTAATAAGATTGTGGATTTTGCATAAACGGATTTGCCACTTATTATCATTTTAACTGCTTTTGATCAAAGTGTCTCATAAATTACCAAGCTGCTGGTTTTCCACAGAAAGTACTACTAATGCACATGATACAGTCTCTTTTCCACGTAATCCTATCTTTGTGAAAAAATAACTGGGTTTAACATAGAGAATAACTGTGCTTTTTGTAACTTTGTTCGAGTGTATAAATCCATTACAATCTCATTAATGAATGAAATCAGTGCATCAAAGAGAATACTTTCTGTTCAGCTATTGCATGGGTATAATGGACGTTCGAATTGAGAAAATAAGAGCTCAGTCATTACATTCTATTTGAATGGCAGATTGGTATACAATTGATACACTGTAAAGTACACGACACAATAAATTGATCTACATAATTCAATTAGTAGGACTGAGGTATTATCACACGGTTTAACGTAAATCAATATGTGTGTGTTTTTTGTAAAAATAAGCTGATGTGATAACCTTTCAGTGAACATAAACTGATTTGATATCTTTCCGTGAACTGCCACGATTTAAAAAGCTATCTGCAAAGATACCGCAGGTTATTTAACTTTTAATGGGGCGATATTAACATTAGAGCTACTACCATTTTAAGACCAAAAGAAAATAATAAGTTTTGTTCATTTAAGCCATATTGATATAAAGATACCATCGGTTATCACTATGAATAATCTGTACAACTAAGAACTATGAACAAATAAAAACTACTTTTCTATTCACTACTAAGAGATTTTGAACACAAAGAAGGAACATACAGTCATGCGTCCAGAAAAACTGGGAGGATTTAAATTCCACAGGATTACCACTCCAGATACTTATATCAGTAAATTCATTTCAAAGGGTAAAATACTTCCCCGAGTTGTTGTACGTAAGTGAGTAGACTTTTATTTACTAATATTTAATGGCAAATTAAAACAATCCTATGGAAAAAAGTTAGATGAATGAGAATACTAACTATACGTAGAGGGAATAAATAGGGGAACTTATTTCTCCCTCATAATTATCTTGTTTCGAATTCAATACCGATTTTCATATTTCTGTAGGTAGCTTACACATACATTACATACAAGCATTACACACATTACATACACACATATTATATTTATTTATTTATTTATCTAAGTTTGAAAAATGTTAGACTGGATTTAATAATTGGTGAAAAATAAATCACTATGTGAAATGTATAAATAGTTCTTTTAACATTGCATTTAGCATATAAGACTGCAGAGAAAGGTAAAAATTATAATACAAGATCGGTTACATCCAACTACCTACACTACTTCATTAGGAATAGAAGCGAAAACGTTCGTTTTGAATTTTCACATAAATATGATCGGTAGCCTATTAAAGTGCACAGACAAACATTTAATTTAGTACATTTAAAAACAAACTATTTCGAAAAATAGGAAAGAACTTACGTCTTCTGAGGTTGACTATAAAGAAAAGAAACATGCAGATTTGATTCTGTTCTGAAGCAAGACTGAACGGATCAATGTTTTACTACACAAATCGACTGATACGCTTACAAATGGAAGTGATAAGTAAAAACGAAGTTATAATAACATCTCAGCGATAACAGGAACATTAATCTAAGTGATTCAGACCAAAGTGTGAATGAAATAGTTCAAAAAATGAACGTGGAGACTGCAATATAAATATTACATTGGGAATTTCCCAAATCAGGTTCAATGTCTTAAAGAGGTAAGTGAACCTCAATTAGTTTGCCCTGGCATTGAGCCAGCGCTGTAACGAAAACTGGTTGAATTAATAAAATGGATTTAACTAAAATAAAATTACTATGCGGAATTAGAAGGTGCTGGTATAAAATACGAGCAACAAAGGTCTCCTCAATTAGCTTAATACTTATTGTTTTTCTTTTAGGCTACTTTGGAACAATCAAATTCTTTACAATGAAATTCTCTACTCACAGTGGCGTACTGTTACTGTGGGTGCAGTACCTAATATACATACATTTTGCAAACTTTACTTTTTTATTTAAATTCAGGACAAGCAACAAGGTATTACTTGAGATCATTTTAACTGTCACTCTGTAAGTAAATGCTGGGCAAATTTTAGAGGTTTAAAGACAATTTCGCCAAAAGAAATCTTGCCATCATTCCTTCAAATTCGTGCAAATCTGATTTCACTTTAGCTAATGATCTGTATATGCTATGGTAGCAAGAATTTAGTAATTTGACTCAATAACTCAAATAAGTTGCGGTCCCGATATCGAGAGCATGCCACATGAAACACATCGTTATGTAGGCCTAGGTCCAAAGTAATATGAAAATAGAAGAAATTGTACGAATAAAAGGATCTAACTAATTGTAACCAAAACTTATGATAGGAAGTTTTAAATATGCTGCAGGCATTTATACTTCATGAAATGAATAAACAATTGAGTGTTTTATGGAATACTAACCAACGTTACTAACAGTGGTAATGAGAAAATGGTAAACCTCAGATAGGCTAAAATCAGAATAAATTACACACTTCTTTAATGTGCATTGACTAAAGCACAATTTTCAAAGTTGAATGTTTAAGGAATGGAGGTATTTGACGTATCTTATTGATCACTGCATATTTACACAATGAAGGTTCAGTAACGGCCTGACGTTTTATCAGATAAAATCACATCCTTGCGATATCCGAGGCATTACTAAACATTACTGGTCAATATCAAATACGCGGCGTAATAGTCTATCACTCTTTTGCATATGTTTATACTATAATAAATAATTCATATCGCAATGGCACATTATAATAATGGAGGGATGTTGGTGTACACTCATTGGCTAGAAAATTACAATGGACTCAGACTTTATATAATTCATGTAAACTTCCATTGATCCAATAACCTGACAATATTATACGCTAATTTTCTCCCAGAAGACTACCTCTTCTCTCTTCGGAAGGAAATTAACGAATTTTCAAAGTTTGCACTATGAAGGTTACAACAAACCAGAAACATAAACCCCACAAGGAAAATACGAAAGATTAACAAAAAAATAGAATTACAAGGACATGTATGTGAGAAGATATTATTTAAACAATACAAACAATTTCTAGAGTGATAGGGAAAAAGCGAACAAGTCAAATGACCAAATTTTCAGGAGAGACAAAAAACTATTTCCACAGCATTGTGGCAATATTTAGTTCAGTCCACCAGATATTTTTATAGAGTATCTTATAATATGTAAAAATATCTGGGTGGGCTGAACTAAATATTGTAACAGTGTTGTGGAAATAAATTGTTTTTGTCTCTCCTGAAACTTCGGCTTTTCGACTTATTCGCTTTTTTCCTATCACTCTATAATTTATTCTTAAATCTACGTGGTTTAAGGCATTGGATGGGATGCACTAGAATTTGTCATACTGTTGAATATAGGTTCAAATGTATTGCCGCGATTTGGCCCAGCAACTGTAGATCATTCGTGTTCATTCGGTAGCACATGATATTTTCCTCCTATAGGGAAGGTCTTACTGCTTTTCATTTTACATTGAAGCACTGCAGTAGAGTTTCAATTATAGGTAACGAAATTTTTAAAACATGGTTTCCAGGTCTGCAGTTAAAATGCCACACTGTGTTAATGTCACTTGCGTTATTTGAAAAGCGAAAAAGTGCGTGAAATGGAAAGGGAAAGATTTAGCACACGTTTGATGACAGGTGACATAGCTGAGTAATGACAGCTTCTGCATAATGAAAGAGCATCCACAATGGAAGCTGATGAATGCATTTGGCGCAGATCTATGCAATTTCATTTCATCTTGTCAGCACCAATTTACATGTATTTCCTATGTGAACAAACACAAGAGAAATGTAGGTCTTTCTACTGTGCTATCCACGTTTTATATACCGTTTTTCATAAATTGTTATGATTGGACATCGTTCCTTTAGGATACCTTATTCCTCCAGAAGTAGCGACTCTAGTCACAGAAACCATCATAGACCTATAGACCTATTATGGCATAGACCTATTACTAGGCCTATATCAGACAGCAAGCCACTGAAGCACGCTTATCTGGGTCCTTTATTAGTAGGAATATTTCACCAGCACAATATGAATGTAAAGCATTGCTAAAAGGTTTCTATTAAACTCTGAGATTAAATACATCTGAGATTAAATAAACACTGGCATCTGAAAAAAAAATAAAAATAAAAATAGATTACAATAATTCTATTTACATAATAATTACAATAATAATAAAATTGGTGTCACACACGAAGACATTCAAGAACAAGGTTCCTCTACAGAAGAAACTTCGAGCATACCTTTAATTCCAAGAGCAGCCAAAGTTTAAGATAGGCCAGAAGTGAACTAATGGAAGAAAGGATGCTCACAGGAAACGAATGCGGAAGAGGCCTACCGGTAAAGGAAGTTCAAGGATGCAAACGGTTGAAATTACGTGGTCCACTGCAGCCCGAAACGGATAATAATAACAAAATTAATAATTATTATCTAATTAAAATGTAAATATTTAAACGTTTAAAAATAATGTAAAGTCCAATAATATGTTTGATATGTTTAGTTCATGTGCTATAAAATGTGGTTCAAACACCATTTACGAAATAAAGTAAATATTTTACAATTAATTTGTACTATATGGACTCCACAAAATTTAAATTTAAAACTAAGCTACACCAAATTTCTCCCTAAGTTCTTTAGTAAAATATAAGATTAAAATTGTGTGGGGCATCAGCAACGATATCAAATAATCTAAGAGGCAGTTTTTAGGAGCAGATACATTCTGGAAATATGTAATTAAAAAGCTGTAATTGCTCAAAATCAAATACAGTTAAATTCATAGTCTTCTTACATACACCAAAGGAAGGGTAGGCGTCTACACAAAATTTGATATCTAAAGCATTAGAAGTGTGGAAAATGGAAATTTCATTTATCTACCACATACAAATTAGAAATGGGTAAGGGCTGGAGGCATATTATTCTACCCTCGTATGTGAAATTATTCCAAACAAGCCATTCCAAATTGCCAGTTTAATTTAATATTATAAAGTTATGAACCAATCCTATTTCACGTACTTAAAAATTCTATTTAATCTCATTATAATTTATTTGCAGCTTTAAACAGTAATATTGTGCTGTATCTGATTAATTAAATGTGGGCTGTAGTTCTGCAGGTTTTGCAGCATTGCTCGATAGTTGTGCAAACGAAATGAACAGAAATTCTAATTCTCACTCCATAACTGATGCAAATGCCATTACTTTCGAATTCGTCATTAAATTTCCCGGACACACTAACACATTTGTCAGATGTCATCGTTAAAAATTCTCTTTTCATTATTGCAAAAACAAATGAGTGTTTTTTTTGTCTCGTATCTTTCTCCTTTTTCAGAGGATGAAACCATTTTGAGCGTTTATTATATTACCACTGTGCCTTGTAGCATTTCCTGTGTCCTGTCTCAGTTTTTACTTGCTGGTAGCAAAGAGAGATTATAAGCATCGTACAGACAAAGTTAGCACTTCCGCAAGCGCAGCAAAAAACTACGCAAATAAAACTAGCGTTATGGAGATAAACCAAAATTAATTTTCAGTCTCCATTGTCTGTAATAATGTCTATATTGCTTGAGGTCACGAACTCTCGGCATTTCCAACCACATTGCAGTATTCCTCATCTAAATAGAGTATAATGATGACGATGATGATATTATGTTAATAATAATAATAATAATAATAATAATAATAATAATAATAAAAATATTAATAAGAATGGATCAGCTGGAATGCCCTCGAGAAAAAGGCAATAGAATCTAGAAGAAATAAAATTGAACTGGCCTTCCAACTAACCAAAAACACATATAACAAAAAGTCCCTCTCATGGAATGCAAAAATAACACGGTAATCAAGCCAGAAGCCCTATACGCAGCCGAAACACTGTCCATCACTAATCATGGTCCAATTGAAAGACTTGAGATCAAAGAAAGAAAGATATTAAGGAAAATCCTAGGCCCTAAGTTCCATAACAACAAACTAATCCATATCAGAAACGAAACACTCTACCGAAAGACTGAAAAACTCTCGGACTCAATGAGAAAAAGAAGAATTGATTTTTATGGACACATCCTCAGAATGGACCCAAATAGACTGACCAAAAAAAATCTTTGAATATTTTCGCAACAAAAAGACCAAACCAAATTGGTTTAAGGAAACGGAGAAGGACTTAAAAGAACTCAGAATCACAGAAAAAATGCTCATAGATAAAACTGCAAAAAAAAGCCAAAGTCAAGAAAGAGAGGTTCCAAGTCAAAATCAAACCCAAACGAATGATTCAGATCAGTGAAGACGAGAGAAAAGCAAGATCAGAAAGAATGAAGCAATACTGGGCTAAAATTAAAACACAAAACATTAAGAAGTGATTGATTCAACGTACCCCAAAGTTGGGTGAAACGGAGAATAATAATAATAATAATAATAATAATAATAATAATAATAATAATAATAATAATAATAATAATAATAATAATAATAATAATAATATTTTTATTATTATTAAGGAATATTCCTCAATACAATGGTTTTCCTTCATCCCACAACAATATTTTGCCTCCATAATTCCCTGTCCATAGCATCTTCTTCACTTAATCCTTTTCTCGCCATACTCCTTTTCACCCCATCTATCCAGCTCTCTTTGGGCTTCCCTCTTCTTCTTTTTCCTTCTACTTTCCAATCCAAAATTTTCTTGCTTATTCTATCCTCTGTCATTCTGAGTAACTTACATGTCATACCATCTCAAGCGTCTTTTCTTCTACAATTTACAAAATATTCTTTTCAACTTGCATTATTTCCCTTATTCTATTATTCCGAATTTTTTCTTTCCTAGATTTTCTTGCTGAACGCCACCAAAAAACCATTTCTAATGCCATTAATTTGTTTGCTTGTTGTCTACTCATGGTAATAATAATAGTAATAATAACAATAATAATAATAATAATAATAATAAGAATAATAATAATAATAATAATGTTACCGCCTAAAAGGTTTCGTGGTTAGTTTTTCCGACTACGGATCCTCAGGCCCTGGTTCGATCCCCGATAACTCCTCGGATTTTTCTGAGGTAGACGATCTGGAATGGAGTACTCTCAGATTCGTAATAAATCACACAATTTATTCCTCGCATACAAACTGAAGAGCTATTTGATTTAAGAAGTCTAGTCCAATCACGGAAACCATCATTAATGGTTGTGAGTATCGGCATATTGAAAACAAGCCCCCAATCCAGCCATCTGAGCTAACTCCATCCAACCATCCCTCACAAATCCTACTTCCCTTAAATGCAGTTAATCCGGGATATAATGCCCCTATTTACAGTGCAACCCTCGCACTGCGCCAATAAATGCAAGAGAACGGATCTTCTCTTATAAAAAAATACATATGAAACCTCGTTACTGTGCCAATTCATTTAGTACCAGTGAATATAAGACAAAATTGTTACAAAATATAGCTTGCAATGAATTTTCTCAGTTGCAGAATTCTTTTAAAACTGGCGTTATTGTCAGGAAGATTATTTAAGAAACATACTGTACTGTATCTCCAAGAAGTGAGTGTTCCCCTGCCACTAACTGTGAATGTTTAGTGCGGTGGACAATGAGACATTCCAAACTTGCACTTCTTTTAGTCCAGTGTCCATTCAGTTGTTAAACATTACACTACAGTTACTCAGTTACAGTTACTCACTTACATGGACCCACATTATTTTCAACCTCTTTGTGTACTGTAGCACTGGACATATAGGCTACTGTAATAAATTGAGTTACAGTATAGCCTAGTATTTTGTGACAAAGTTCTCTATTTGCCTTTTATTTAACTTCTCTTTTATAATACAGTACAATACACTAATACAGCACTGTATTATGTCATTTTTATTCTAAAAATTAAATTTCGTTTTAGTGCCACCCTAGCCTTCTGCCACTAAATATTAGAGAACGGATGGTGGCATTATATCGAGGAATGATTGTATATTCTAATATTGTCCTCCCACCTACGTTTAGGTTTCCGAAGTGGTCTCTTCCCTTATTGTCTCACAGTCAACATTTTTGAGATATGGCTTTCCTCTCCATACGCGCAACATGTCCAGCCCATTTCATCCTTTATGATTTAATTACCTTTACTATTCCTTCGTAACTAACAAATGCTTGTCACAAAACTTTTTTGATATTGAGAAATATAACACCGAATATTATTAAAACAGTAAAACTTCAGTTATCCGAAATCCAACTTTCCGAATCGCTTTGAAGCCAAATTCAAGTGGTTTTTGCAGCAGCGAGCATTCCAGGGCCTATTATTTGCGAAAAAGAAAAAAACTTTTAAACGACAAAATCGGCAGTCTGTCAGCAAAACAACTGACTCTGACCGATATGTTCACGATGTGACACCTGACTTAAGATAAGTACTGTACAATTTAGTTTTTTTTTTTTTTTAAAGAAATTACATTTTTACATGATTTATCCACTTATCTAGATATCTGATTTTCTGGATCGGGCCTGGCCCCAATTAATCCGGATAGTTGGAGTTTTACTGTACCAAGTTTTGTGAATCTTCTAAAAAACTGCATGAAATTACATGTCCTTTATCCACAACAGAAATGAATTTCAATTTGTTTATATTCATCAATTAACTGTCGGCTTAAACAAAAATTAACTGATATATCTAAGATACTAAAGTACCGTCAAAGTGAATGTCCCTCTAAACCTCTAAAATACATATAAAAAGACTTAACAAAGAACTAATCTACACTTCGCAACGTTGGGCACGATTGGAAAATACAAGACGTACAAAGAAGACTGACTGGAAGGAAGGAAGAAGTAGGAAAAACGTAAAAGACGCAGATCGTGCAATGGGTGACGATGGGAAGTGGTTGGCCCCCATTAAAACTCTCTCTACCGTTCATTTTCGCAGAAAGGAAACGAACGAAAAAAAAGAGCACAGAATGTTTGACAAAGCTGCTACTCCGCATACAAAAGGCATGGTAATCATGAAAAGCCTTGACAAAGAAGCAAATGTTGGGGTTAGAAATACCTAGATCTCCATTCTCCCTGCCCTTTGACTTCAATAATTGCCTTCACAGCAAACTGTCATTAGTAAAAAAAATAAAATTCCCAAACTGCAATCAGCAATTCTCGGGATATCTTCCTAATTTCCATCTTTTCATCTTTCTTCCATTCGAAATGTTCTACAGTAACTGTTATGAGGTTCTTGATTGCTGAATTAACAATGGTTATGGATACAGGTATCGAAGCGTGAAGATTCGAATGCTTTTACAAATGTATTACGAGCCTTTGTAAAAATACTTCTCCGCTTGATGAGAGATGAAGAGTTGGGGATGATTTTTTTAAAGGGTGTGGAATGAAGGGGTTGCAAATTGCACACAGGGGAGTATAATTACTAGGCAGACTACACCAGCTAACTAGAAACAGAGAACGATGAACGTTTGAAAAGAGGGCAAAACAAATTGGTTTATTAGATCGCACGTTCCACCACGGTTTGTACAACTGCCGGACATTTCAGGCGCTTTAAAAAGGCTGGAGTGGAGTGAGATGAACGGTAATTCGCTATCGTTTCAATAGATGCCACTGTAATTGTTTGACAGGCTGCACTGATTATTCCCAGCCTCCACGGTTTACCAAAAGCTTATGTATGGAAAGACAAGAGATCCGGTTTAGCTATAGCAAATATGATTAAATCTCGCCCTTATTCTATCTCTCGAAACGTTTTCATTTTAAAATCTCATCAAGGGGTCGTATTCTTCTGCAATCACAAACATTTATCCAATTGGATTCCGCCGGGGTAGGCATGAAAAATAACTTATTTTCTACCTCCGTTCTATTCACTTCTTAACATGCGTATAAAACTTTTAATTAAAAAATAAGGAATTTTACCTCTACACCCGACACTAAAATAATATAACATAATATGCTCTAAGTCGGCGAAATTTATTATTCCAGCGCGATGAAATTTAACAAATAAAATTAAGTTTAAAGTGACTTGTGAATGTATTAAAAATTAATCCTTAAGTGAATAAAATTTTAATTCTATTAAACTACGTTCTCTGTACCAAAATATTAACATTCAGAGATAGAAGATGAAAGAGAGAGAGAGAGAGAGAGAGAGAGAGAGAGAGAGAGAGAAAGAGAAAGAAAGAGGAGGGAGAGAGAGAGAAATACACACAGATAGAGGAGAGATGGGCAGCAACAACAGAAACATGAAGAGATTAAGGGGACAGTGAAAAGGAGAGGACTTTAGGAGACATGTCGAGAAAGTAGTAAAATGATAGAAGCAATTATTCGCTATGACTCGAGGAGTTGGATCCATGAAAGAAAATATGACCCATTTTACATTTCCGAGCTGTGTTCTTCATTTACAAGAATACAGAACTAAATGAACTATTATAACGTTAATACAATAGGACGCGTTAATCTAATAACACAAAATGAACAAATAATTTTTTAGACAGCTTCAAGTAATAATAGAACTTCAAACACAAGACTCACGAAGTATAAGTTGCAGATTATCGCACTAGTGCTGTAATATTTATGGTACTCCATTGGTACCAACTTTGGTATCCGTCACGTGGAAAACGTTCACTTAGTTTTAAAAAAATATTTTCATTTGATTATTAAATAGACTTAGTTTGATAAAAATTGACAACTTTACAATTCACTACCTTTCAACTGTGAAATTTCTCAAGGTGATTGTCAGTTGTCTTCGCACTGCAATTTGGCTGGCTCTACGGTGCGCAATAATTCATTACAACAATATGTTATTGTTATTTCACAAATTTATTTAATTTAATTAATTAATTTAATTTACAACCCCAAACAGCAAAGATCATGCGAGGGGTGATATACATACATTGGTTCAAAGGAAAAAATTATAATACATACTACAATTATCTTAAGGCTATAACAAATTCACTAGTGACAATGTTAAAAATGTCTATAAAAAAAATAGTATATGATACACTGGTAAAATGATTTTATTGTGTTACAGGCTCCGTAAACATACCTACTCGAAAAATAAAATCCTTCCTTTAGCCCTTGACTCATAAATAACTAAGTTATAACAGGACAAAGTGGGTAATATAATACATTATATGGTGTTAAGTTATTGACAGTGAAAAACGAAGAAGTAGAATTTTTGTACTGGAAGCTTGTGTTTGCTTTACTTTCCTTTTCGTGAGAGAGAAATATATCCCTTTCAAGATTTCCTTTCAGAGTTATCGAACACTTTTAATTGGTCGACGAAAATAGATTGTGGACTGCTTTGATACAATAAGGAAAGGAAAGAAAGTTAGGTTAAGTGGTTTGACTAATGGTTTAAATTGTGTGACAAATGTCCCCGCAATCGGTTAAACGAAGTGCAAAACTTCCTTCAAACTTACTAGTAGGGGCTGTAAGGAGGAGGAGAGGAGGAGGAGAGGGGGAAAGGGTTGGCTCTGACTGTGATGAAGTTGCCTTCGTTTTCAACTAAAAGACCTGAAAACGTAGCAACTGAAAATCGGATATTGAACGGTTGGACATACTGCCGCGACATTGGCAAAAACCAAAGGGTTAATCCGAGAGGGATACGGGCACCATTAAGCACTCCCGACGCGTCCGACGGCGTCGTTACTGGGCGGCGCCACTCACTTCTTTGCTTGCCGGTCACGATGGGGCATACAGACTCGACCCCTGGACTGAAAGGAACTCCACTCTACTGAATTAACCAACACACTCAACTACATGTAGATACTAAAGTCATTTATAATTTGACTCAAGCTAGTTTAAGCTCTTCTACTATATCATTCTTGAGATTTACATTACTTCTAATTCTGCATGAAAGTTTTATTTTCTTATTCTTTTATGCAGAAAGGTCAAAGATCTTTACTTTGTAGTCATTAATACACCAGGCACCGCAGAGAATATCAAGTTATTTTTCTTATTCGTTTGAATCAGGCCTATTACTGGCGGCCCGTGGGCCATAAGCGTCCCGCAGAACAAAAAATAATGCTATGTACAATGTACATATTATAGTAGGACTATCAGGTTGAAACAGCGAGCGTTACCATAGGCTTATGTTGCAAATATATAAGGTCAAATTTAACATTTTTAATCTTGTCAAGAGTTGCAAATGAAATAGATATGATTTTTTTTGTGTGAGGTTATTGAAATTACTATTTAAGAATTTTCTTCATTATTTCCTGAATGAAAACATAAAGGACAATTTGTCTCTTCATAACAAGCCCTTCTTGAAAGTGAACATCGAGCAACAACTATCAAAGTTTCAACTTTAACGATGTATTTTTAAAGCTGATTAATTTCTCCAAAACAGGAACCGAAAATGAAATAGGCCAAACCTTTTCACACTTCTTTGAAAAGAAATTTTGGTCTTCAGATCACGCCTATGCTGTTTGGGAGCACATATAATTGTTAATTTTAATTTTCTAATGTGAAATTTACCAAAAATAAGCACATAAAAAACAAGTGGACTTGTCTAAGGGACTGTCCTCTTTATACTTAATGAGATTAAGAACTACTAGTCCCGCAGATTAACTTACTTTTATCTCGATAAATTGTACAACTGTTATTGTAATCTAAATCTGATAAGACAAACGCTATAGTTTTAAAAACAAATTTTTCTGTTTGTTTATCATACTATTTTAAAATTGTGAATTACAATTACATTTATACATTTACGAAGGAATCAGAGACACTTATAATAGTCTTCACGGATAATGTTTATTCTAAGTGATACCATACTTTTTAAGTTAATATGAATCAAAATTTAAAAACTTTGATGCGGTCCTAAAAGCGACTTATCTAAATAAATTTGGCTCCCAATTCCTCTAAGTAGGACAGGCCTGGTATAAACTAATGTTCTTCATACACAGCGTGCAGGGTTAATTCTTAAATTTTCTTTCTTCCCTGTTTTGGTATTTTGTATTTTATATTGTATTATAAATTTTATTTATAATACAATAATTAAATAATTTATATTTTATTTATAATTATAAATAATTTATAAATAATTATAAATTTTATTTATAATTATAATACAATAAATTATATTTGTATTATTGGTATTTTATATTGTATTATAAATTTTCATCGGAATTATTTCCATTTCAGCAGTATTAGTATCTAAAATAACTTGATTTTAAAAACTCATTACAAATTAGTTTCAACGATAGCAATTGAATTGGCAGTTTCAACGATACTGAATTAGTTTCAGTTACTGAAAATTAGTTACTGAATTGAATTAGTTTCAACGATAGCAATTGAATTGGCATTAGTTCATTCATTTGCTTGTATTTGTAATTATGGTGGAGAGGAAGGCCTTAATTTCGCCAGATTAAACAAATAAATAAAGTACATAAATAAACACTCGTATGTATTCCTTATGGTTAAATTTCAATAGAGTTTCAATAATAATAATAATAATAATAATAATAATAATAATAATAATAATAATGTTTTTATTGCTATAATGAGCTTCCATGGACGTGATAAATATGTATACCAAGTTTCATGAAAATCCGAAAAAGCATATGTCCCCCACACAATCTCATAAAGTACCATTCTGGCACTTAATAAATGTTGAAACCTTGTTAAAATGAGTTGTTTTTGTGATAATCACCAGGATAGATAGGCCTAAGTTTTTATTAAAGCAAGTTACTGGAAAAGGTACAAATACTGTCACTTCTAAACTTGTATGAGTATAAAGATATTTAGTAATCAATTTCTAAGAACTGCTACTCTTCAGAATATTTAAGCTCATGGTAAGACATAGGCCTATACCATAGAGCAGCGTTTCTCAACCTTTTTGAACCCGAGAACCTCTAAAATGTCTAAAAAAAACGTACGGACCCCTAATTTTACACCCCATTTTTAAAAGAGGGCCTATATTCTTAAAATTTGGGGTATTAATTATAGGTTATTATAACGAAATATGTGAAAAAATTTTACTTCTTTATTTTCCACTTGCTTTATTATATTTTTTAATTATGTCTGAGGATCCGCGGACCACCAGTGGTCCGCGGACCATAGGTTGAGAAACGCTGCCATAGAGGATGTAGCTATTTCAAGGGGTAACATTAATACATCTACGTATCATGTAAAAATGAGTTTGTAAGATCCATAATCTAACTTACATTCCTCGGACGAGGAATCAAATGACGAATTATGTTTCTTTTAATATGAATTCAATGTGTTTCCTTATGTCAATGCTTGTTCTTTTTGAAATAATGTTGGATATCAGGTGTAGAGTAAGAATCAGTACAACGTAGTTACTGCGAGCTTGTTACTCTCATCCGGGAAATTAGCATACAATATCTACATAACTTATTACGGTATTGAAATCACAGATTGCAATTACCATTAATCACGTCCAGAGACAGCTGCCAATCAGTTCATGGCATAGAGAATTGATTGATTTTTGTAGGAATTATAAGCGACTGTGCTTTGAAAATATGCCTGAAAGTTATCCGTGTGGATGGAGAATGATAGACACAGTTTACTGAGCTTCATGCGTTGTCAGATGTCCAGTTAGAATGGGTCAATTTAAATGTTTGCCTTCGCCATAGCCTCGCAATGCTATTCTCTAATATAGTTTCTACACAAATATAAATCGAATATCTTGACATTATATTAATGGTGATGAAGGCGAAACATATATTTACCTCCTTAGTTACCCAAGTCAAGTTAAAATTTATATAATACAGTATTATAAACTGTGGGAAGGCTATAAAATGTCAGTGTTATTTAACGACGCTTGAACACAGCTAATAATAGTCGTCGGAATGAAGTCCCGCAGTTATAATGAAAAGCATTACATTACCTTATATATATATATATATATATATATATATATATATATATATATATATATATAGGTAATGGTAAAGTGATCCCTATCCAGGCCATTAAGACCCAGAGGACTCCAAGAGTTTGAGGCTCCCAGATTTTGGACATTCGGCACTTGAAGGTGGTAAGGTTGTCAGCCTTACGCACCGGCCGCCTTTACCCCCCAGGATTGCTCCTGGTACTCATTTCTGTTAGAGGCTGAGTCGACCCCAGGTCGATGGTGTCACCAGAAGGATTAGGCCTATTGACAAACTTCAACGACCTCATCGGGAATCGAACCCGCGACCTTCCGGCTTGTAGCGCAGCGCCTCAACCACTTCGCTATGGCGTTTTCTTCTCAGTTCATCATCGCTACGAAACTTAAGAATGAGCACTTTATCGTCACAGCGAAAATTACCCAGCATTTTGGAAATCATAACTAATTAATCATAATTTTATCAATTACAAAATTTCACTACAACAGTAACACGTGACCTCTACTATTACCTCTCCGGTCTATGAGAAAATCATTGAAATTGTATCTGTCTAGGTGGTTATGGATAAGCTTAATAATTTTGTCTTCAACACTCTTCAAGATATCTAATCTACACAAAGAAAATTGTTAGGCCTGTACCATGAACCTAGCCTGCAGGGTATGTGATAGCGACAAAGTTAGGTTAGATAAATCTATTTTCCTTTTAGGCCTATCGTTAAACAAAATGTTATAAAAGTTTTTATCTACAATTAGGCCCACAATATTTTATTATCTGACTATTTTTGTGTTTCTTTGCGTAATATTTGTCCATGCAGTGAGTTATTTGCTCATTATGGCGAAAAAAATATTTTTCTTGCAACTTGATTTCAACTTAAGCAAAACTTTCCATATTGTCGAAGTCATTATGTGGTAAGGAGATAATAAAGTAAAGTAATTTATTTCAGGTGTGCGAATTGCGTTTTAAAATTTCCTAGCTGCGAACACCACAGTGGTTTTTATGTGAAAATGGCCAGGAAATTATATTGCCTTAAAATTTCAAAGACTGCCTCCTAAGCTGTCTTATAATACATTCGTGTTCAAGAACATCATATACGAGGGATGGAGCATGAGTCACGACAACTATATATATATTTTTAACGTGAAACAATTTTGAAATTTTGAAATATACTGAAATATAATGAAAGGGAGGGTATGTACAGGTAAGGGGGAAAAAAACCCGACCGACTCTTGTAGCTGATTTCAGAGCATTGTAATATGTAAACAAACGATAGAGATGTAACGGAAATGTTTGTTTTCACAAGCAATGAAAACTGAAATTATTTCTCAATTCAAGCAATTTATCAGGTGTAGAACAAATTTTAATACATTTCCTGCTATCCTGTGAATGCCGCTATTTTCCATTTCGGGGCCTTTTCCTACGCTGTCTACACCGTCCTCTTTAGGCGACCATCTTGGATGGCCGTTCTCGCCATGTATCAAGGTGGTATTGCCTTAAATCCAACATACTCATCGCAATATCAAAGAAGTAAAATCCTACCATCTCTTCATGTGATAATTACTGATACAAAGAGAGATTCACTGGTGAAAAGAAAAACAACAAAAAAACAAAAACGCCCAGTTCTCACCTGTCATTCATGCAATGTTAAGTATATAACGGCATAGGCCTAAAGTACTTCCCTTATAGCCTATAATATAAAGGAATAGAATTGTAGTTTAGGATATGTTTTGTTACCAGCACGACAGGCATTACATATTATCTAGAGATTTAGAGCCTACAGAGCAAGACTAAAGAGCTTTGAATAGAGCTCTGTTTTTTTCATTATGTGATATTCTCCTTTTCATACAACGAGAGTAGGTAATAAAACTTTGCATAACAAAGATAAAATAAAGGCAAGGATAAGAGTAATAAAAATAAAATTTGAGATTACGCTTAAAAGAATGAAGGAGATGTGGGGCTTATCCAACAATAGGCACATTGTAAAAAGAAACCCAGGAAGCGTAAATTTGTTGTTTACTGTTTGAAGTGAATGTATCTTGTTTTCTTTTATTTCTTCTTTCTTTCAAATCCAAACATAAAGGCACCGTAGAGAACTTTAACGCCTAGGTATGGGTATTATAATATTTTATTGCTACATAAGGTTTTATGCAGAAATATTACTTTTATGCACTTCCTTATCATATATACAAAATAAGTAAGAGATTCTCAAACATAAAACTTTCTCTCTCTCTCAACACAGAGATACCTCCCTTTTTTTTTTCGTTCTTTCATTCTTACACTTTTCTTCCTCTCTTTCACTCTCTCTCTCTCTCTCTCTCTCTCTCTCTCTCTCTCTCTCTCTCTCTCTCTCTCTCTCTCTCTCTCTCTCTCTCTCTCTCTCTCTCTCTATCTCAGTGTGTAGTCCCTTCGGGTCACAACATAAAAACTGCTGGCAGTCAAGTGGCAAGAGCCATGAACCACTTGTCCGTCGGGTTTAAACCAGGATTTTAACCCGGGACCGCTTGCATCTTTGGCACAAACGCTTTTAAATCCCCTTCGGTAATGCAATGCCCATATTATCTGATAATCCGGTAACATCTACTGTCATACTCAAAAGAGTTAAATGAATCACAAAAATCCCTTTAGGCAAGCCTACAGGCTGAGGTAGATTTCAAAGTGCTTTTGGTTTAATTTACTGTCGCTGCATAGCACTCTTCTTCTTTAGCCTTGGCATGACAAACCCGCAATAATAATTGCAAAAAAGAGGAAAGAGCACTTTTTCAAACATTAAAATCTCAGAGTATTCATCAAGAGCTTTTCAATGATACCCCACAAGACGTGGTTTCAAAAATTTCGAATTTCCACCCCCCACCCCCAGCCCCACTCGTACCTCCAAAACCCCCGAATCGTTGGTGTCACTGTGAACTCCATAGGGAGTACTCTAATTTATTCAAACAAAGTTTCCCTCTATACATCATAGGGGCCGAGATATAATTGTTTTAAAATTTCAACCCCCTCCCCCGACCACCCCCTTGGGCCAATTTAGCTCATTAACGAACTTGTCCGAACTATTGGGCCTAGAAATAACATAATAAAATTTGGTTCAAATATCTTCAAAATTACGGCCGCTATCGTGTAAAGATATAAATATCACAATTTCTTTTTTTGAACGGGCGGTGGTTTCGTACTTAGGGAAGCATGAAACGTAATGATATGAAAGAATTTTTCGAAAATCATGACATGGTATCCATTGCAATAGGTAGATTTTTCTTCGAAATCTACCTAAAAAGAAGAAATGCTACAGCAGTTGTCCTGGAATATCAAATTTGGTTCCTAAATTTCGTACCTATTCGCTGATTTCACAGTCTGATCAATTTCCATGTGCTACTACGAAGAAGGAGAATGATAAACAGCAATAAAGGCATAATTATAAGACACCATTATCGATGTAATAAATAATATACTACAGCTCTAAAGAAAATTTCGAGCAGACAGGATTAACGATTTGCAATTTTCAAGAAACTACTGTGTTTGGTATCATTAAAGGCATTTCATTCAGCATTTTCACTTGTGTCTTAGTCAATGTAAGGAAATATTAAAATGTGATATGATGGTAATAAAAGTCATGATATTGACACATCAATTTAGGAAACTGGAGTTGCTTATGTTCAACATTTAATTACAACATTGAACTCAAAATATCAAAATCAGGGTACAAATATTACCAACGTATAGTATTTTGAGTAAATGCAAGTTAGGCTTATTGAATGTAAAATACGCTCAGGAACACCCTCCTGGTTATCCTGAATATTAAATATATTATAACCTGTATGTGTATGCATATAAGGACTTCTTCTCTTCTACTGAACTAACTGGTAGGCTACTGTATATGAATCCAAGACGCAAACCTAAACAATCACACGCAAACCTAAACAATCACACGCAAACCTAAACAATCACACGCAAACCTAAACAATCACACGCAAACCTAAACAATCACACGCAAACCTAAACAATCACACGCAAACCTAAACAATCACACGCAAACCTAAACAATCACATGCAAACCTAAGCAATCACACGTAAACCTAAAGGAATCATCTATAGATCTGTCATTAAATCTGACAAGTTTTAGTCTACTGTTTTTGTTCTAAGGGAAAATTATAGTGGTAGGAAAAATATACACTTTGTAAAGAAATAATGCGATAAAGGACAGGAAAGAAATGTATTGTGCAAAAATGTCCACTAGAAAGCATTTCTCTTTTCACGATATAAAGGTCGCTGTAGATTTCCACCGCTACGATATTCTTCCATGTATTATTTTTAACAGCTATGTCAGCTACAGAAGTATCCTCATATGAACAGTCAGCGCTTGAAGGTATTCGCAACTCAACATCTAATAATTAAAGTCGTTATAAAGTTTCAACTCGATATAAAAATAAATAGGAACTTCAACATTAGTAAACCAAAACCGAAGCTTAACGTTTCTACCAAAGAAATTAAGGGTAAAGACATCTGCCTCAATTCTGGACATGGAATATTTTATGCAAACCTCCTAATAATCTAAAGATTTCTCTCCTCCCTCCATGTGTGTCTCAAGAGATAAGTGAGGAGGGAGAGCTTCCTTTTGTTTATTATTTTCTTTCTGTCACCACAGATTGCAAAACACAAAGAATACCATTCAATTAAACAAACAGGGAAAAACAAACCACAGTAGAAAGATATGTAGTACAACAAACTCAACGAACTGAAACAAAATAAAACAGTATGCAAACTATAAAACATGAAAACATTAATCCTAGAAACACACTCTATTAGAAAATTAAATAAAGTACTTTTGTATGTAGTTTCAGTATAACCTACATTACGTACGAGAGTGAGCATATAGAAGGTTACGCATCATCTGCACAGAGTCCCTCAATACGAGCAGACTTATTTCAGAATACAGATGTTTGTGTAGGCAGAACGATCTGCAGAAGTCCATGAACATCTTGGTGATTGTTCCACGACTACCAATCATGAGTCCAATTATAGATATTTCTTGTATACGGTACTTTTCTTTCAAGTATTGAACCGTGGGTTCATAAATTTCCTTTTTTTCGCAGTCTACTTCTTGTGGCTGCTCGGAATCCCGTTCAAATCGAACAGTTGGATCAATTATATAGCCCAGGTCTTTCTTTCTGTCAAGAGCAATGATGTCTACTCTTCTGTTGCTTCCATTATCAGCAACGCAATGGACTTCTTCGTAGACTTCGAGCCCTTTTTGTGTCAGGGAGGTAGCTATTTTGCTCCTAATGCGATGGTGACGAGTGTTCCGCAGGAGTTCACCATGTGGACAGCAGCCTAGAACATGAGCTAATGTTTCTATCTCGCTACAGTGTCTGCAGCGGTTTCCGTCCAGACTGCGTCCATGGATTGCCCTTACGGGAGCAACATTACCTTGTAGTTTGATGGCATCTCTCCATTCGGAGCTGGTAAGGCCTTTTCTCGTTTCAAGTCATCTGTTGGCCAAAGGACACTCTCCATACAGTACAACGCCTTTTCCGTGAGTTCTTAATTGACACCATTTCTTAAATTCCTGATTTCGCAGATAGCCTCTTATGTCAGGTGTTTTATCTTTCACCATTTCTTTATCAATTTCTAGTACCTCCAAACATCGCAACTTGTCAGCACACAGATCTCTGGTGGCATCGACATACTCATTGTTGGCACTTTTCAGGATTCTACATGCGTTAAATTGCTGAAGTGGGGCCTCCCATTGAGCACGGAAGACCCCAAGTCCTTTTACCTTCCTAGATGAATAAACCATGGCATCCGGTGTGTCAGTTGGCAATTGTATTATCTCCTTGATCGTGCTCTTTATGATTTTATCTACTGTTATTAGAAATGTTTTAGACAACTGCAATTCATGGAGATTCTGAAAACGATAAATCAGTGAAGGCAATATAAATTGATTAAGAACTGAAAACTTCTGCTCAGGTTTTAGGAGAGGACTACCAGCTAGTAGATTTAAATGTGTTTTGAGTTCATTGATTGTCTTATTCGTATCAAAAATCAGCTGGTCCGAAAAATTTATCCCAAGATATTTAATTTCCTCTGATTTGCCAATTGAACTAATTAGACAATCAGAAGTAAGGGAAAGTGGGGAATTGTCAAGCTTTCCCTTGACAATATTAATAGCAGTGGATTTATTATTATTTAGTAATAAGCCAATTTCCTTAAAACGATCCACAACCATGTTCGTTAGTGTGATGGCATCTTCTTTATTTTTAGCTATTATTAGTGTATCGTCTGCAAAGGCGAGAACTGTTAACTTAGGCAGCCCTTTTACTAGTTCATAGCCATATCTTTCGGAAATTGTCTCTGACAGTTCGTCTAAGATAAAGTCAGTCACCATGTTGTATAAAGCTGGTGACAATGGAGCTCCTTGCATAACCCCTCGCTTAATTTCTATTGGTGCCGTGCGTTGTCCATTACATTCTATTGTTGTAGAGTTGCCTGTTTGTAATGATATTATTATATTTTTAAGCTCTTGAGGCAAAGGAGAATGCTCTAATGTCCTTATAATATGCGAGTGACCAATATTGTCAAAGGCTTTGCTTATGTCGAGGAAAACTGCTGTTAGGGTTTCCTTCTTTTGCTTGGCCTTCCTAAGTACACTGTCGAGAATTGATACATTTATATAGGTTCCAGGAGTCGACGTAAATCCCCTTTGATGAGAGTTGAATGTAATATATTGGCGCAACCTGTTATCCAGTACACGTTCAAAAACTCTTCTTATTACAGAGCAAATGGAGATCGGCCGAAAATTGGAAGGGTCGTGGTCATCTCCCCCTTTGTGAATGACTACTGTTCTGGCTTCCTTCAGGCAAGATGGCACTACAGCTGTACTTGACATCCTTGAGAATATCATTGACAAAACTTGCGCAACCTTATTACTTTTTATTGCCCTCATAATAACCTTGTCTGGACCGGGTGCAGTGTCTATTTTGATCCTCTTCATAGCTTCGATTACTTCGCTGGGTGATATCATTGGATTATACGCCTCATTTAAGGAAGTAACTTCTGCATCTGTGAAAGTAGGTAAATACTGGTGACGGAGACATGTGTTTTCATTGGACAGTCTGTCCTTAAAATGGTTAAGATTTCAATTTTACTTGCTTTGCAAGTGGGTTTATTGCCATCAATAATGGATCTGACAGCTTTTCTTCTGCGATTATAAAACTCATATTGAGTTTTTTCATACTCATATTTCTCGCGTCTTTTTTGGCGAATCCGTTTTGATGATCTAACAGGATTAGATGATTTTTTGAAGTCTTTTCCCAGTGCAGTTTCCCTTTTCTTCTTCCTTGCTTCATAAAACTTTGTTGCTGGGTGTTTTGGGCTAGGAAGAAAGTTTATAGATTTAGCAAGAAAGTCTGAAAAGTCTCGGACTGCTTGGTGGAAATCATCCGTTTCAGGAAAAGATGAGAAACAAGATAACCATTTGTTCAGTTCCTTCTCATATAAATCATCATCTTTTGCAGACTTTGCTTTATGTATATAGTTATTGTTTTCTGTTATCTCAGAAGGATCCATTAATTCAGAAGAACGATTGGGGAAAGATTTGGCAAGCTTTTCCCTGTGTTCGCTGGGATGTGCTCTACTAATATGTTTATTTACTGATTTATATTGTTTTCCGCAATATGGACATGTCTTAAGATCCTCTGGTGCATCACTACTTCCAAGAGGAAGCTCCACTATAGGGGTGCTACTTATTCTTTTTGCATCATCATTTACAGAAAGATGAGAAATGTCTGACTTAGCAAATGTATAACTCTGAAAGTCTCCAGCGTTCTCGGTATTGATAACTGGCTCTTGTGGTGATACATGATTTCCAATTATTTCTGATTTTGTAACATTAGAATCATGTATTTTTTGTGGATTGTCAGTGGGCCTAACAACAAATTATTCTTACGTGATGACATATGACTCCGTGCCAAATGTATATTTATTCCACGAGTAGTGAACGTCCTTCCACATATTTTACATTCCACAGAATGTACAGGGCCACCTAATGACGTTGATGATGTGGACATTACTTCAGTACGAGACATCACAATTTGTAAAAAACAAAAAAAAAAAAAAACAGGGCACAAAAATTCCTGTATCTATGTAAATAAACAACTGCAGATTCTCACCAAGTTTATCATTTCACATCATTTCACTTTACAAATGCAAATTTCACTTAGATAACATCACCACATATTCATGTTCTTGCCTTCTATCTCTTGAAATACCCATCTTCTTAAAATATTAAAATATTTCATTAAAATTAGTTTCAGAAATAAGCAATGAATTGAGTTCCAGCCTAAGCTTGTCATGGCCTCCTGTACATGGGGTTAAATGTTAAATGTTAAATGTGAGGACTAATGAAAAAGAAAGATCAGATGTTAGACTAAAATTTTAAAGTGGTTCATAGGAACTTTAACATGAATGAGAAAAAAGTAATCAAATAGTTCCTACACTAAAGAGACGGAATAGAGTGGGAATGAATAACCCCAACCGATCATCGATTTTTCTGCTGCAGCATGGAACGTAGGAGGAGTTATTCAATTGACTATGTGAATTGACCGGTCAAGTCCCATTCTATTCAAATTATATGGCTAATACCCTTCCCGTCAATCCCTAACTAAAGTCCATTCTTGATGAAAAATAAGGTAACAAATCGGAACGAATCGTTCGCCGTACGTATAGTCCCTTCACGTTAAAAGTTGACTATTGTAGAAATTAAAGAAGAAAAGAATGCTTTGATCGGAATATTAATCTTTTGTAACTGCACAGAATGAGAAGTACAGAAGGTATAAAATCGGAACGAATTGTTTCACCCGTATGCAGTCGCTTGGTAGCCTATTAAAAAGTCATATGTCTTAGCATCTAGACTAGCCGTTTATTCTCATCAAACAATACATACATCAAGGATCTCTCCCTGTTACATCTCTGAGTTAGCACAGAGATCAGAGGTACTAATATAAAATGATACATACAACGGTGGCAAACTTTAATGTAATCGGCATTCTTTGTAAACATGAAGTAATTTAACTAGATTTATCATTAGAAATTCAGGTATGTTTATTGAATTAGGTAGAACATGGTTGTTCATCTTTTCTCTCAACTGAATTCACGTTTCATTGTTAATGTTATCTTAAAGTTTAATCACAGAAAATAATAGTCATTATTTTGAAATAATGTCCGGTGAAGCAATATTGAGATCATTAATTTCAGAAATAAATTACCCTCACAAAAACATGTGATAGGCCTACAATCCTATTTATATAAAACTGTATTTGCGAACGTGTCTCTCATGTTATAAGAGTTTAATAAAATAAAATATTGGGGGAAATCCCGTCTATTATGGAGCATCTCTAGAAAAATCACCAATGATCTCAGCAGTAATATTATTACTGCTCCTACTATAAGCATACAACCACTTAATATAAGCAATGAAGGAAAGTAGAACATAATTAAGTATGAGTACTTACTCAGAATTGAAATGACAAAATTCGACTCGGTATTCAGAACAATACCAATTAGAAGAACATCACTTACCTGGAAAAGAAAGAAATAACATATTGTTTACAAAATTACACAAAATTGTATTTTTCACATTCTTCTATAAGTACTTTTATACACAAAAGGTAACAAGAGAGCTTCAATTAACGTATTTTTCATGACTTATGCTTAAAATTACATTATTGGCATCAATGATAACCTCAATATTACTAATGCATGCAACATTTCAAACATTCAATAAATTGTGGAAAAGGAAAAAAAGAGCTATACTCAACTATCATATTGCTAGTCCTTTATTATTTCAGACTATATAAGAGGCTCATCCATAAAGTAAGTTTCTCTGGGGCCATATACAGAAAGAAAAGACAGTATAATGAAAATGTTTATTGCAATAGATACTGCAAGTGTTCAGCTATTTTTCAAAACATTCGCTACCGGGATTGAGACATTTCTCATACCGTGGGACCAGCTTTTGAATACCTGTGTTGTAGAACTCTGCCGCCTGGGATTTGAGCCACTGTGTGACAACCATCTCCGCCTGTCTGTCATTCTCTTTCATTTCTTCCAATTGACTTCCATCTTTTCCTACACCTCAAGAAATGACAGAGAACGGCAGAGGCGGACACGGTTGCCACTCAATGGTCCAAATCCCAGGCGGCAGACTTCTCCGACACAGGTATTCAAACGTTGGTCCCACGGAATGGAAAATGTCTCAATTCCGGTGGCGAATATGTTGAAAAACAGCTGAACACTTGCTAAATCCGATGCAATTTTCATGAAACTGTGTTTTGTTTGTTAAATGCCCCCAGGGAAACTTACTTTATGGACGGCCCTCGTAGTTTGTGACAGACTCCGGTGTGGTGTAGGTGTAAATGGGAAGACGTTTACCATCAAGAGCTAGTTAGTAGTAAACTAGGAAGTTATTTAGTGAGAAATAAAATATTTTTTACACAGTTACTCTAGTTTAAAACCTTAAATCCAATGTTCTAAAATTCCTCCCGCCCTGAAAAATCTTTGGCCACTAAACTAAACTCCGTGGCACTAAATCCCTGAAGGGACAAGGCCTACCACCCGACTGCTGCGTCATCCACCACCGGCAGATACCAGGATTGGGGGGCATGTGGTCAGCATGCCGACACCCACGGCATGGTGGTTTCCAAGACCGGAGCCGCTACTTCTTTATCAAGTACCTCCTCAATTTGAGTCACGAGGCTGAGTGCACCCCGTTCCAAACCTCCCTACCTCAGAAAAGTCCGAGGAGATACCGGGGATCTGTAGTCAGCGACGCTAACCACAATACCACGCCGGCGGTCTTTGGTAGGATTGAAATCTGCGATTTTGGGATAAAGGAGCAGTGTCCCATCAATAGAATCTCCAAAACAACGAATATAGATATTTCATTCATTAATATACACTTTCTGTTTAAAATATAAATGATGTGCAAGAAAAAAAATTAACCTTTAATTTCCATTATTATTATTATTATTAATATTAAAATAATAAATGGATTTTGATCAGTGAAGTCTAAAATTTTGAACTAAATTTGCACATACAAGGAAAAAAGAACAGCCTAATTAACAACAAATTGATTAAGTAGCCTATATATAACAATCTGAATGAGACCTTCATATAACTTTCGGTACCTTAAGTAACTTTAGTCCTCGTTTCATACTCCGGAACAGAGTAAATAGCCTAAAGCATAGAATAACCTAGTAGGTATGCGTGTTCTGTTGCTGAACTAATTGGAATATACAATAACAGTGATGTGAAAGAGAATACTTTTTTATAACATTCCTTCAGAGATGTAAGAAAACATGTTTCAGATAAAACTTGAGTGACACAATGCAAGCAGTTTGCTGTACAAAACTTAAACACTATTGTTTGAGCCATATTCGAGAAAATCGTAAAAGATAAATTTTCTGGTAAGTTGTAGTAATGAAAAAAGAATTTTATCCTCATGCTAGGACTTCATATGCTCAGAAGACATCCAAAAGGAATGGAAAATTCTGTATCGACACCCTCTTTTCATAGGACTTCTTTTTCCATCAAACAAAAACTCAGATATAATTTGAATAAAATTGTATTTTTGGACCCAGAACTTGAAAACATTTTAAGATCTCGCACGAAATCTGTGCCGATGACGACCGTTACTCGCTAGAGAGAGACATGCTATTGTGCGAGAGAGAGAGAGAGAGAGAGGTAGCTTGGCCTTTACAAATAGAAAGGGAGGTACTGTTGTAGGCCTACGAGAGAGATAGGTAGCAGGCCAGTCGACGCTACAGTCCCCACGAAAACATAATGCAATGACGTAGGCAATCGGCACAGATTTCGTGCGGGATCTATACTTTTGGTGAAACACTGACATAGGATTTCAGGATTGAATGCAATATTTTATCCCATGTCACTTGCAGAGAAAGTAAACAGAATGTTTCCCTATTGAAACATTTATAATGGGTGGAGAATAATAAAATATTTCTAGTGCGAATTAATGACTAAATCTTAATACATTATGTAATGTCTCACTGCAATGAAAAGATAGAAATCGATTTGGATATTTGAACTGGAGAGTTCTTATCTTAAGGAATTAATAGAAGAGGAGAACCCTCGTATTGAACACTCAAAATGAAGAATGCGAATCGTTGAGTAGCTGTCAGACTTTTCTGTGCGAGAAAATAGAAGTGAATGAAAACCTGAGAGTAGTGGATTGAACAGATTTATGATATATGAGCTTCATCTATCCAAAGATACGTTGACTTTTTTTTTATCGCTTATAGACCACTCTCTTTGATAAACTTGACTCAGTATTTATATAAACACCTTTCAGTCTGATTAAAAATTATTTCCAGTCATAGCCTATGTAATAAATGTAGCAAGTCAGTGCATAAGATTGCTTGAGCGATAGCAAGTTTCTGAAAAATGTATTAAGTTATAATTAGATAATTAAATATTTTGAAACCTCATAAGAACATTGTATCAAACATTTGAAAAAGAAAAACGCTACCGATATTTCAGTAACACAAAATATTTCGAAAATACTATATAAAAATGGATTGAATATAATTGTTCATACTTTAAACCCGTATTTTTAACTGTAACACCACACCCCAGTTTCCTTAACATTTTAAAATTTATTATAATAATATTCGATAAGTAGGCCTTAGTAACCGACGAAAATGTCTTTAATACTCATATCTCAAAACAAGTTAGAACGGGAAAGTAACGATACTTCCAATCATTTTATTCTGTAAGTGTTTTGATGAATTGAAAGGTGAGGTGAAATTAGTATTTGCCAGCTATTAAGTTATAGATATTTATTGGTTTAACAAGCTTTGCGTTTGGCTACCTACAGAAATGGAAGCAGAAATATATAACTAATATATATATATTTCGTTATATGCATGAGGTAAGAATTAATAAGAATAATAAATCCTTGAAAGTTTTATATAAACTGTATGAGGTATATTTTTTAAGAACACACAGAAGAACAACGGATTTTCTATCTATTTTCTAGGCAGAAAACATACACGCGGGAATCTAAAATGCTGTTACTCCGCCTTGTTAATATAAAAGTTTCAAAATATTAAAGTGAAATATATTTCGACTCGCTTGTGGTCATCCTCAGTGCATTTTTTTAGTTAAAATCTCAGCCACATCAAACGAACATGTGGCCATGGGTGGAACTACAAATGGGTGGAAATATATTTTAAACGTTTAAATTGACAACGCGGAGTTACCGCCTTTTAGTTTTAGACAAATCAATATGCCTCTATTTCATGAATATTCTAAGCACACAGGAAAGAAGAGTAGGCCTACATTTGGTATTATGTTAAATATAAATAAAAATCTTCAGAATTATTTTTCCCCTCCATGAGCATTTTAGATATATTTTATCTCAAATAGAACTTAATCTTGAAACGAGTTCTACGTTTTTTGCGTTTCGCCTTGTATTACCATGGCGCCAGATCAATAATAATGATGATAATTATTCCAGGCCGTTGCCACTAGTGTCACCTTGACTACATGATGTATAAAAAGTGATAATTCACACATAGGCAAACTTAATTGTTAACAGGTTAACAACACTTGTAACGACGTACGTGATAGGCTGTGCAAAAATCTCAATTACTGTTATTTCCACACAGGAAGATCTTCCCAGAATGATTTGAAGATCACAAGGTAATGATTAATAATGAAGGTTTATGACTGCTGTGCTCTTGCGTTACCGGTATTTTGATTCCATAGCTGTGACAGTTTTTCATGCTTGAGTGGTCTTTATAGCAGATTGTGCATAATTAAGATTAATTGGCTAGTGGAACTTAAGCTAAAATCACTTGAAGTACACTTTTCAGTGATATTAATTTAGCTCATAGTCATGGCGCACAATATAATCTTCGATTTACTGCTGACACTATGTTTACTGTTTCTATATAGCGATGTAATAAAATTAAGTGCAAAAATGGTCTTAAGTGCCAGAACGGTACTTTCTAAGAATACTTGGTGAACGGGAAAAAGTCTATCCGTCCGTCCGTGTGTATATCTCGAATACGCTTTATCAGATTTTCATAAACCCTAATATACATACTTGTAATGTCCACAGAAATAACCCTATACATTTTGGACCAAATCGGTTGACCGTTACCCGAGTATCGACCAATTAACGGCAAATTTTTGTATTGCATCAATCGATAGAACCGAATAAGCTGATAAAACTTTCTGAACAAACCGTGGTTTAACATTCAATAGCTTCTTAAACATGAACTTTTAACACTCACGTGCTTTCTAAATTAGCTTGTCATCAGAAAGAATGTTAAGTGGAAATTTGTGCCAAAAATGGAGTTTACTTTACACGTACGCTACGACAAGCTCTTATTCTGCGCAAAATAGCCTATTCAAGACATGCATGAATGCAAGGCATTTCGCGCTTGTTGTAGCAGTGCTTATAGCCGTCGTTCACATTCTGTACTCTTCCTGTACACCAACGTTTTTCAACCAAAAAGGATTGTAGGCCAATAGTTTTAAACGTGCGCACTTATTCAAAATTGATAGATGCAGTAAGCAAGCTATTTTCATCTGGAACTTTGCTTCATCAGTTTACCTGACTTATTGAACATTCAGAACGTTGTGGTAAAGGTGTTATTATAGGGCACAGAATCAGTATTTTTCAATATTGTTCAATAAGTAATAAATTAGTTTAATTAAAAATGAAGTCAGATAGCCGGTGTGGACAAGAAAGACGATTTGCTACGGACTGGGCGGCCCAGGTTCGATCCGGGACAGCAACATACATGTAGATCTCTGTCTTTCTGTAGTTTTCATTACCAGCTACGGTCCTTTCTTTAAATGAATCCCTCATTAAATTTGTTTACTATAAAATCCTTAAGGTGGCCGGAACAAGCGCTAAAAATAGGCTATAGAAGAAAAGGAGTACAAGGGAAAGACGAAAATTATATAATTTTAAATGTAAAAATCGGAATGTTTAGATACTTTATAGCAATTTACTGGTCCTGTCCGAGTACCATTCCTAATAAAATAATCGGGTGCGTGGAACGCCACGCGACAGAAGTGAAACTTCTTTGGCGACGTTGAGAGTGAAATAGAGGAATACATATAATTATATCGAACAGAAGAAGGAAATCATCTGAATAAAAAATATAAAAATAAATTCACTTTTTCGGTATTTTAAATCGAATACGTATAAAACAATAACACAGTTGTGATGAACTAATGCCCAAACTGTCACTGATCGTAGCCACTGTGTTTGTTTACACGAACGGGACGCTTTGGTTAAGTTTCCGATAACGTTAGTGACGCGTAAACGATGCTCACGCAACGCGTATAGCCATCTATAATAGTGAAGGGCTCACCACGCCACTAGCTCGAAGCAGTAATAGCCCCCCACTCAATGCCTGATACCTTTCCCCCGCGCGCTCCCCTGGCCCCACTCTTTCGATAACAACTCTATGCTTGCTACTTACCCCCACTACTTTCGTGACGATTTTGTTCGTAACACTAGAGCTTAACGCAACTTTGGGTTAGCTCTCGATGTACTCCTAGCGCGCCTAAAGAAGTTTCACTTTAAAAAAATCACAATAACTGAAGGTACAGAGAGCATGGTCAAATTATTACCGCTCAAAATACGTTCGCGGTTAACGATCTCGTTCACCTGACCGTCCTCTTTACCCCGGCTAACTCAGAGATAGCTTGATATTCTGTCAAAGGAAAGCATCCATAGGAGAGCAATGGTAAAAGAAGAACGCTTCCCTTATAATCGGTTAGGTTTCACCTTGATCAAATACCAAGTACGCAATTTCTGCTTCATTGAAAAACCTCAAAGGGAAATTTCATTCCTCATTTTTTTTCATCGGATAGTCAAAAATAATTTGAACAGCACGCATTTGCAAGAAAATTGCGGTTAAAATTTAGGGGCAGCTTTTTTTTTTTTCCTGAGAAAAATACTCATTTGGGACAAATGTTATTTGAATTTGTTGTCTGTTTCTACTGAAGCGATTAAAATCTGAGCAGTTATATACTTTCAACCAATATACAACAAGCGTATTGCAGGCCTAATAAAACTGTGTAGCCTAATTAATTCAAAATAACCAACGGAGAGAGTCAAGTTGCATTAGAAATACGATAAACCTTTCCTTTTTTTCCAGCACGGGAAGTAGTAAAAGCTGAAAGGCTGTTTAATGAAACGAACGGTAATGCCCATCGCGAATAAAATGAGTGATACGTGAATACTTGTAGGTTTCTCTAGTTCGTTCATAAATAGGCTACACGTACAAAGCGAACAAGTCACCCCGTTTAACATCCGTGCTATGCATTCCAAACATCGTTCTCTGATTATCCTGGATTAAATCAGCCGAATAGCAGTCTTGTTGAAAAAACAAGTCTCTCTCCCAATGACATGAACATGAAGGGAAATAAAAAGGCATGAGGAAATGTTACATGTTCGTTCAAGTTCCCTTCAAGTTGAATGTAAACAAACTAAGATGTCCATTCGTCCCAATTTTCCCGGATCAGTCCCTTTTTTTCCAAATTGTTCCGGTGTCCCGAAATTTTTATTGGGGATAGTCAACTGTCCCGCTTTTTTTTTTGTGTGTGATTCCGCTTGGCCGATGTATTTTACGCTACGTTAACGAAAGTTGCAACGGCTAAGGGCATGCTCATTGTCAAAACACACTTTAATGGGGTGTCATGCGTTGACTTCTATGACAACATTTCAGAAGAAAATGCACTACGAATAACTTAAAAATACAGTGACCATGAGACATCTAATTTCTGCGGAATAAATTAACTAAACCAGTCTGCAGAAAAAATTAAGGAGTCGTTTAAGTAATTTGGGATAATTAGGGCTCACGAAACAAAAGTAAATGTTAATTATAACATGATGTAGGCTTTCACGGCCGGTGTCCATATTGTTAAAACTTTCCGGGCTCTGTAGCCGTGGTCCGTCGGATGAGTCTCCGGACGTTTCGCCCACAACTGCGGCAGGCAGGCAACAATATAAATGTTAATTGTTCACTAATTATGTGGATGAAATTTTTCGCCCCCTTTTTCCTTAATTGTTTCAGGGTTTTTTACAACAATGATAAAATATGCCGTTTTTTATAATGGAACCGTATTTCAAGCGCCATGTCTATTGACTGTAAATAATAACAATAATAATAAAATACCTATGTTCCTCGTAGACTTGGAAACAGGCCTTCATAAGAGTCTTTTCACACTGGGTCACTTGTGATGGTCACCGGCGAAGAAGCATTGGTTTAAATGGGAGCGTTCACACTGGGTCACAAGTGACACTCACCGCATTTTGTGATTGCCAACAATGCAATATGTATGTATATACAGTACATAATTCAGTTTGTATAGTCAAGCTCAACGAAACTAGTTATCGAGCCATGAGTTTAGATTTGATTAAAACTGAAGATTTTATAAGTGAAGTGGAATGTCGACCTGCCATTATTGGGATGTCAAAAGCGATGACAAATTGTTTTTGTAGCAACTATTGGTGGTGACCGTCACAAGTGACCCATGTCTGTTCACTGCAAAAATCGGTGACCGTCACAAGTGACCCATTGTGAAAAGGCCTTAAGTGTCGCCTAAGAATATTATGGGCTAAATATACGTAACACAATTTTCATACCGTATTATATTGAAATGTCCGCCGTCGTGGGTGAGTCGGTAGCGCGCCTGCCTTCCACTCCGGGTTCGATTCCCGGCCGGGTTGGGGATTTTCAGTAGTGAAAAATTTCTTTCCCGGGTTTAGGACTGGGTGTGAGTGTGTCCTTAGGTTTAAGTAGGTAGGGGACTGGCGCACCCCGGTAACAAATCCGCTGAGAATATTCCCTTACGGGATTACCATATATATATATATATATATATATATATATATATATATATATATATATATATATGAGTGGCTTAATATCAAAGGCGGACATCTGTCGGAAAAATTGAAATTGAGTTAGAAGTGGATTCCTGTAGGATTTTGTCTCCCTTTTCCATTGGTGAAATCGGTTTCTGTCAAAAACGGGCGCAAGCACATAATTTTTTGCTTAAAAGCTGAAGGTTTGTTTCAAATTCGGACTCCTGCTATGCAAGTTGTTTTCAACATCGGACATCTACCAAGCAGCCAATGCGGGAGCTAGAATCTGATCACATGACTTCCGTTTTAGCAATGGCTGCTACTGTTCCCAATGTGACAATCTGTTTTGCTCATTTTGCGTGCTTGTAATAATATTATTTTGACCTTATTTAAGGTATTATACAAAAGAGAAAGTGTTCCCATGGAGATTAATATTACAGTTAGTGAAGGGAGCACAAGAAGAAGGAAAAGCAATTCAGAAAAGTGGAAAAAAATGTGGAGAAGCGTCAACCTCACATTTAGGATAATGCTAATTTGATATGTCAAATTCCATCGTGTGGTGAAAGTTTGATGTCAGAAATGTTAGAGTTATTCATAACGAATACTGTAACACGGTAAAACCTCGTTAACAGGGCATAGAATAATAATGAATTAATATTATTGCTGGCTGTTGCAATCGCGAGAATCGTGCAGTATTTATAAAACAAAATCTTGTTTAAGGAATTTTGACAATGTATTGGTATTTAATTCGTACTGTATTTCAGTTTTTCACCTCCTTATCTTTCATAGCAATATTAGGGTTGGTCTCATATGGAATTTCTTAGGTGAGTCATTTGGATCGAAAACGGACACCTACCATCATATTTGTATCAAAAGCGGACATCTGTCAATTTTTGTTTCAAAACAGGACATCTGTATTTTCAAAGCTAATTTTCACTGACTTTCTTAATGATATTGATATCAGAAACAGAACACAGTTTATTTGGGACTTCTAAGCGGAAATGTGAAAAAGAAGCCATAAAAAATACATAAATATAACTTGTATATAAGGAACTGGCATTTTTCAGGATTTATGAATTCGTCAGATGTCCGCCTTTGATATCAAGCCACTCATATATATATATATATATATATATATATATATATATATTTATTTATATAACACATGCATTTGAAAGTTATATTTAAAATACACAAAATTACTAATATTTCTTAATTTAGAATTATCAATGGTGTTCCAGAGGAGTTCAACCATGTCACTGCTAATGACGTACATATTCGTCGACGCAAAAAGGCACGTAAACAGAAATATAACGATAGTAGATTAATGGTTTATTTTAAAATATGCAAATAATTATCTTCGTATAAAAATTGTAATTCTTGGAACCAGCTATTCTATTGAAATGTTTCAACTTCATTTCAGGCTTATAACCTACTAATGAATTTAGTTGGTAGATGTTTATATTAATATAAATTCAGCTCTGCGTTTAAATTGTAGAACACATTTTTTGTCTGAACTTCAGGGCTATTCTATTTCTTTCGGCCTTATAAGTTACAGTATTTCCTTTTCGAGCTGCTTATCAGCATTATTTCTTTATTTCCATTAATGGAATGCAACTCCACTTATATAATGGGTAATTCTGGCTCACTTTAGACACAGTGGAAGGGGAAAGTAAAAAGGGCACATGACCAATGAAATTAAATTGATGTTAAATAATAGAGTTATTCAAGTAGTGTTATTTATAATAGGATAGGCCAACAATTCCTATGAAGAGTAAGTAGCCTACTTAAGCTGAATGTTAATAATGATATGATTGTACAGGTATTTTAATGCTTGAATTATGTTATCAATTGTTGTCGAGGCTAATAAAAAATTAAGTTACTGTTTTAGGAATTCTTACGCGAGTAGATTGTGTCTTGTAATCTACTCTAACAAAACGAAACGAATAGGCATATAAAAACTAAGAATGTTGCTTCCCTAAATATTGTATCTGTCAGACTTGAAAAAAAATATTATTATGCTTAGAGTTAAAACTATAACTCAAGAATTAAAAGAATAAATTCCAATGCAATGAGAATATAAAATTAAAAAAAAAATAGTTTTGGGTTCAATATTGATAAGAAAATCAATCATATAATACGAGGCTTGGAAAATTCTATGTCCCCCCCCCTTCTTCATTTACTGTAAATGAATTCTATGAATATGGGTTCAGAAATGGGTATAATTTGAACTTAACCCTCCTTGTATATCAAACCTTGAAGAAAAATCTACAGCAATGATAAAATTTCTAATGATAGGTGTTATAGATATGTAGCTGTTAGGAGATACGCATGAGATAAGTTTCAATTCAAATGAACGAAAGATACACATACGTAAAAGTTGTACTAATAATGACGCATTTTTCATAAAATCCACAAGTAAAGTGAAAGTTATATAAAGCAATTTTAAGATTGGTATGAAAATAAATACACTAAAAATAAATAAATACACTAGACCTAATAAATAAATAAATAAATAAATACACTAGACCTATCTATAAAAGATTCTATCGAGGTGGTGTTGAGGTAGCGTGCCCGCCTCTAGATCCAAAAGTCGCGGGGATGAAACCCGACCGCGGTCGACGGAATTTTCAGAACGTAAAAATCCTTGGTACGAAGCCATCCGAGAAGGATTTTAAGCTGGGAGGCTCGTGGCACGTAAAAGAACTCCCAAGACTAAATCAGAGCATCTGGACGAAAACCCTCAGTCCTTTTACGTCCAAGTAATACCTTAGTTTCCGGAGAGGGGTTTGTGAGGCGATGGGCTTACCACCTATCCCTCATCCCTCTCTCGAAAAAAGCGTAACAAAATTAGGGTGGTTAAAAAAACCTCTAATTGGAGGTACTATGTTCCACAGCAGGGGTTAGGGGAAAAAACCAGTCAGTAATCTATGAAATATAATATTGAAGAGATGATAGTAACTCTCAGATAGATGAGAAAAATACATAGATTATATTAATAATGGCGAATACTCATGAAGAGATTGACAAATATATATATATATATTTTTTTTTGAGGCTTCACAGATGCAGCAGATTTATGCTGCATGTCAATGTAGGTCTACTTCTTTGACTGCATTTGCAATCGATTGAGAAATAAACAAGAAAAACAATTTTAACCAGACAGTAGTTTGAACCCACGCACCATAACTCCTTATGACGTCACGCAAGGTAGTCGTGCGCCTGCGCGTGGCATCAAGTTGCTGGCAGTATGTGCGCCACGCGACAGTAACTGCTGGAATGGTTTAACTTCTTCACCTTGCGCGCTGTGGTGTCCAACAAAAAATACAAAACCACTTGTTATTATCTGGGACCCTGTTCAGCCTCAAGCCAATTCCCACACTTCCAATCCCGTCCGACAACTTCCACTGCCGAGACTTCACCAATCACAATTCCTGCTGCATTAATTCTGTCAAGATCATCTCAGTGGAAGAGTGTTACAACATCAGTCTACATGATCAGGTGTTTGACAGCTAAGGGCAAGGTTTCAAATTCCTTTCCTTCATGGCCTTGCTAGTCACTGATTTATTTATTAATTATCACATATTTTTCAATAAAAATATCACTAATGTTTCGTTAGAGCCTAGCAAAAACAATATATTTGTGTGTTCTTGAGTAGGCCTATTAATGAAGGTAATTGTTTATGAATGAACTATATTAAGTTTCTTACAGAATATAGTATGTAATGAATGACTAAAACCACAAAAATGAATAAAATATATCGCTATTTGTGTAATTATAAGCGGGAATGCGAGATCCGATAGCAATTCAATCGATATTTTATGGATGAGTGCGCTGCAAGTGGGTAATAGGCTACGTGGTAATACCAACATTTTTCCGTCTTGGATATCAGCTTTATATAAAGAAGTGCAAGTAGGTTCAGCAAAATTTAAAGGGATAAAAATAAAACCAAAGACATTTTGATTGGTTGAAATTGGTCAATGATTCTAGAGCTAAACAGTGACATAAATAATTCACTAAAGGGCAGACTATGTCTCCCATGATGAATGAAAACTAAGAATCTGTTCCAGTCTTCCCCAGTGAACAGCCGAATCACAATTCCGGGGCTTGAAATAAAAGAGTCTACTGCTGTAGCTTAGTACGATTCCAGCAGAATATATAGAAATACAAAAATTCTCGATTAACATCCATTAAGTTTTGGATGGATACATTAGAGCCTAATTTTTACTTCCTCTGCCCTTACCATAAGTACTATAGGTAGAGGAAATATTGTGTTCGGCCCCGAAATTCGAAGAAGTTGAGTTTTTAACATAGGCCTAAATACGCGTTTTGACGTTCCCAGAATCCAAAGATAATATTTTCAGAAACACATCTGTGTGTGTGTTTGTGTGTCTACTGTCTATGAACAGCTATGCTCCAGTACGAAAAATCACTTGAAAACAAAATTTTGCGTTTGGATTAGGTACCTTCTAGGGAGGTGACACAAAGTTTGGCGACGATTTTCTCGTTTCTCGCGATTTCCTGGAAAGCGCTTTAACGATTTTGTTTAATTTTTGTATATGAGGTAATTATACCAAAAGCAAAGACTTTTAATTGAAACATATTTTTGTTACTCCTCTGTAGAGTAGTTATAAGCCAGGTACCGTTCTAACAAAGTAATTTTTATTGTATAATGTTAGAATGTAAAGTGAGAAAGGTGTATTTTTAATGATCAGAGTATCGAGAATTATGTGAGTGCAGTACATAGGTTTTATTTGGATTGTGCATCCTTCGGGGATGCGATATGAAGCGTCGTAAGTAGCCTACTTATATTACAGTATGAGTTAAATCTTTCATTTTCGCGAATAATGCGACTTTGAATGAGGCTGGTACAACTGCAAGCGCACTACTGCAATAAATTCGTGTACTTTCTACTGGAATATTAAGGGAAGAGGAGTCGCGTGTGGTTTATATCTGTTTTTTTTTAGTAACGTAACATAAATAATTTTTTCAGTGCCGTTATTTATTTTGCCAAAGCTTAGACTTACATTTATTTTCATTGCGACACAGAACAAATATAGTAACTTTGTGTTCTGCGATCTCTGTCAGATGTAAAATAGGCTAATAAAAGGAAGAAAGGTCAATTAAAAAGGGAAAAAAAAATAAAACATGAAATTCAAATTACTGCACATAATAAAGGTAAATGAAGAAAACTATTTTGAATACAGGCTGCGGAAACCCTAAGGATTCCAGGAAGTTGTGCTGCTAGATTTGTGGACATTCGGAATATGAAGATGGTAAGAACGTCAGCCTTATGAAACAGGCACCTTTATCCTAGAATTGATCGTAATAACCATTTCAGCCGGAGGCTTCATCTAACCCAGGTCCATATTGCCATCAAAAGATTAACCTTTGAACTGATAAGTCCCAACGACTCATAGAAGAAAGTCGCAAATAAAAGTAAAAAGTAATGCAGATTCACGATTAGAAGTAAAATATCGCTAATAAATGCGCCCTGTTATTAAACCGGACATTTCGGACATCAGTTATTCAGTAATTCTACGAAGAAGGATATATCATTTGCGAACCGTCATACTTCAATAAGACGGCTTGGCCTAAAACGGAAAGCAAAGATAAATGAGACACAGGCCACGGAGGCCTACTTACTCAAATAATACAATTCTTGAAACATTTTAACGCACATACTGATTTTTAACTTTTCATTATTTTGCGAGCTATGAAATTCCCTGGTATTAACGACTTACTAGCAGTACGAGAAAGAATACGCATTTGGATATAACCAGTATTTCTAGGAAAGGTGTAGTTATAATATAATCTTTTTATAAATTAATAACATATTAGAAAACCTTCTTGTAGGATAAATATATATTTTTAAAGGATAGGCAAATTTTTATTCATAGCAAAGAAAGAATGGGAAGCAAAGGTCGAGGATTGAAAGTAATAAAAGGGCAAGGATGGCCCACAATTATTCGCTATATATTTACAAGTTCTTAAAAAAGGAAAAGGAAAAATCACAAACACGTCCATATAAAAAAAATATGTTATAGACTTTGTTTGAATGAAACTTTTTGTGTCATTGATTGGTTTTTATTAATATGGATTGGTTTTGATTATATATATATATATATATATATATATATATATACATACATGTAAACTTAGGCCTATGGTAGGCTGTCCCTTTGTAAACAGAAATATAACGGGGCATCTTTGATATATTTAACACTCGATGAAAATAAAAGTATAACCAATGGCAGTTGGTATAATAATAATAATAATAATAATAATAATAATAATAATAATAATAATGACAGTAATAATGATAATAATGACAATAATCAGGATAATACTAATTATAACAATATAATTTTTTTATTCGCTGTCATATGTTTGAAATTCTGTGAGCTATTCACAAGGTCTCAGTGAAAATATAACTACAGTTCATACAAAACATAATCTTCCTAAATCTCGGCGCGTTCAGTGAAGCGACCTGCCACCTGCGTGACACATAATATGCAGCTACATGTCAAAAAACGGACACTGCAGTGACTTAACCACTCCGCATGGAGTCAACGGATGCCATGTTAATTCCAGTCCAGAATATTACTCTGTTATGAAGTGTAAACAATGCGTCCCTGAATCATATGTATATGCGAAGCATATAAAAATGAATTATATTATGTTAAAAAAAAACCTCAAGTTTAGGCTCATATCATGAATACATTACATCTGACCACCTGATAATTCAAAATACCGATACAGAAACTATAAGCTAAATGTCTTTAGAGTGAAAACCGGTAAGGCTGGGCAAAATTAAACATGCTATGCTAGCAAGTATCTTTCACAAGCATAATTTAGAATAATTTCGAAGAAAATACACTGAAGACCTTAGATTTTTATTTGTTTTTATATTACCATTTTATATTTATATTATATATTTATATTATTTGTATTATTTATATTTATATTATCACATTATATTAAATATATAGATTTATATAATTGTTTTTATATTACTATATAGATTCAACGAATGCAAATTGCATTATAAACAATTCAATTTTTGTGATCATATTCTGGTAGTACACTTAATAATTATTGTAATTTGTCAGTAGTTATAGACCACCGTTGAAGCCCGGTAGGGGAAACGGGGTGGGGGTAATGACGTCATCAGTGGTGGGGGTAATGACGTCATCACTTCCCCTCCAAGATGGCGGCACTTCCTGTTCCGGAACAAAATGGCGGATCTTCCTGTTCCGGAACAATATGGCGGATCTTCCTGTTCCGGAACAATATGGCGGATCTTCCTGTTCCGGAACAATATGGCGGATCTTCCTGTTCCGAAACAAGATGGCGGCTAGCGCGAAATTCTAAATTTTATAAATGCAAGAGTGTGCTAAGTCGAAATTAATGCAAAAGTGAGCTAAGTCGAAATTTTATGGCGGGATATTCGAAAATTCAAAATTGTTATCAAGACGGCGACTAGCGCCGACGGCTAGCGCGAAATTCAAAATTTTAAAAATGCAAGAATGTGCTAAGTCTTAATATTATTTTTACCAAATAGTTAAGCCCTTATGCCAAGGACGTCTGGATATGCACTCTTACGCTAGGTTTATTTTTACCAATTAGTTAAGCCCTTATGCCAAGGACGTCTGGATATGCACTCTTACGCTAGGTTTATTTTTACCAATTAGTTAAGCCCTTATGCCAAGGACGTCTGGATATGCACTCTTACGCTAGGTTTATTTTTACCAATTAGTTAAGCCCTTATGCCAAGGACGTCTGGATATGCACTCTTACGCTAGGTTTATTTTTACCAAATAGTTAAGCCCTTATGCCAAGGACGTCTGGATATGCACTCTTACGCTAGGTTTATTTTTACCAAATAGTTAAGCCCTTATGCCAAGGACGTCTGGATATGCATTCTTACGCTAGGTTTATTTTTACCAAATAGTTAAGCCCTTATGCCAAGAACGTCTGGATATGCACTCTTACGCTAGGTTTATTTTTACCAATTAGTTAAGCCCTTATGCCAAGGACGTCTGGATCCCCTCCCCTCTTATGCAAGCCTTTTACCAATTAGTTACACCCTTATGCCATAGACGCAATCTTACGCGAGGTTTTTTCTCGGGACGTTTGCAGTTGGGTACTTTGGCTATCCCATATGAAGTCCCTACACTTTGAACTTTTTTATCCCGCAAAACGTTATGACCTTTTGACAGTTGTAGTCGCTATCCCAGGACCTCCATATGACGTCATCATTACGGTAGGCCACCTTTTTATGGATGCAACGCCAAAACTGTTAATCAACTCCCATTATGAATACAGTGACTACTTTTTAAATTCAGAATTTTGTGTACGGTAGGCCAACTTATTTTTATGGATGCAGCGCCAAAGCTATTAAACAGCTTCCCCCTTACGAATACAATGACTACTTTTTAAATTCAGAATTTAAAATATTGTCTTTAAATTAGATTTCAGGATAAAATGGCTTTAAATAATACTAGACACCATTAGACCTAATTGCATATTTTAGCCTTTTGGATAGGAGCTGATGATGAAAGGCTGAAATAAAAACTTACATTTTTCAGAAAAATAATTTTTTATTTTCATTCGAAATATTATGGTACCAGTATGGGAAGGTTCCCTTGCAGTTATATACAGAAAGAATTCTATTATAGATAACATCTACGCAAACATCCTGGTCTAGTTTATTTTCATAACACCTCTAGCAATAACAATCAGCCGGACACAATATAAATAGTACATGAATATGTAGGTCATCTCACTTTCACCACATCTCACTTTCACCACATCCGTTAACATCCGTATTGAACTTGTGTTTAAGTCCGCATTGATGACACAGATCTTAAAACTATTCTAGAACATAACCAAATTAGCACAAGGAAGTGATTGCAACACACACATACACACACACAAACATCCTGGATGCTAATTGTAACTCCTCTACAGGACATGTTCCTCAGGCTATAAAGAGATGCGTTTTTGGCAAACGTTCTCACATACTGTGTATAATCGTAAGTGGCTGTATCTCTACAACTGATTGAAACTGTTAGTGCCGTCATGTTATTCAACCTTGTGCTTTCATAATTGTCTACTAGATCTCGCTAGTTAACAGTCATTACTTTCATAATTATCTACTAGATGGCAGTTGTATACCATGCTATAAGATGGCGGGTAGCGGTAAATTCAAAATTCAAAACATTGTCTCATATAATATTCAGTTTTTTCTTAGTGCCGTCATGCTATTCAATGTGTGCTTTCATAATTGTCTACTAGATAGTGCTAGTTAACAGTCATTACTTTCGTAATTATCTACTAGATGGCAGTTGTGTACCATGCTATAAGATGGCGACTACCGCTAAATTCAAAATTCAAAACATTGTCTCCTATAATATTCAGTTTTTCTCAGTGCCGTCATGTTATTCAATCTTGTGCTTTCATAATTGTCTACTAGATAGCACTAGTTAACGGAACAAGATGGCGACTACCGCGAAAACCCCCTTACACACTAAGCTATTCCCAATTCATCCTGACGCATAGTTAGGCCGTTTGATCCGATCTAGTTAGGCCCTTTGATCAGGAACGTCATGGTAGTCGATTCGAGCAATGTAGTTACGCCTTTTAGCACTATGTTATCCATATTCATCCCGACACCTGTTATTAGGCCCTCTGGACCAAGGAGACGTTATGGACGTCATGGTAGTCATTTCGAACAATGTAGTTACGCCTTTTAGCACTATGTTATTCATATTCATCCCAAAGACTGTAATTAGGCCCTTTGGACCAAGAGGCGTTATGGACGTTAGGATAGTCGTTTCGAACAATGTAGTTACGCCTTTTCGCACTATGTTATCTGAAATCCTCCAGACGTCTGTTACTAGGTCATTAGACCAGTGTGATGTTGGAATAGAAAAACGGTTAAGGTTAATTTTCATTTCAGAACGTCACAACGTTATTCTGTTTCATATGGTTGTCACGCACCTATGAAATAATGGGGGCTATAATAAACTTCCCAACAATGATTAGTTAATTAAAGATAGATAAATAAGTTCATACTTACATAACTTTTTTCTTCTTCTTCTTTACAGCAACATTTCCCCTTCCAGATGAACAATGTTAGTAGTATTGCTATTAACTATTTGTAAATGATTGTGTAAGGAATAGGAAAGCGCTTAAGGTTAATTTTCATTTCAGAGCGTCACTACCATTTTCCCTAACAATATTTAGTTATTAAATGATAAATAAGTTTATACTTACATAACCTTTTCTTTTTCTTCTTCTATACATCATCTTTTCTCCTTCTAGATGAACAGTGTTACTATTAACTAGATGTAAAGACTGTGTGTAAGGATTAGGAAAACGGTTAAGGTTAAATTTCATTTCAGAACGTCACAACCTTATTGTGTATCATAAGATTGTCACACTCCTGTGAAATAATAATATGTATAAACAAAGGGTTTCACACTAGTAGTGCTGCATGGTTTATTTCAACATACTTGGTTTACAAACACGATTACAGAATGGAATTTCATCCCAAGGAAGTGATTGAAACACACACACACACATCCGCGTCAGTATTTGTAATGTGTAATCAATACGACATGTACAAAAGAGAATAGTTTTTAACATGTGATCTCATAGACTCTCTATATTTCCTAAGTGTCTATAGCTGCAACGCGACCATTCCTAGATCAAACGAAAATAATGTATTACTATCAAAATTCAGACGTTTACGCAAATATAAAATAAATAATGATGTGTTTCTTTGTCATTAAGATCTGTTCTTTCTTCCTTTTAAAATAGCGTTGTTGAACACTGTTTTTTTTTTTCATGAACCGTTAACCAGACTTAAATTGTATGCATTAGATCCGTCGAAATGTCCTTTATACACTAGCCCTAATTTGCATATGCCTGTGTTTATAGAATCAAAATCTTTCGCCTCAAACTGTTCTGAATACTTCTTTGGTAGAAAAACAGCCAGAAGTTCCTCCTTGTTTGACGTTTGTAATTCCAACAACACAGAGTCCCCATACTTAGTGTGTTTTAATTCAGCTGATAGAACATTATATGTTTGCCCTATGACTAGTTGCGAAATGGAAACGCACCTTGCTCCGTAAGTGGTCTTGTTGAATTTTTCGATTATTGAAACCATCTGAAAAGCAAGAAAAGAGTTTTTAGTATATAAAATATGTTAACATTAAACTGTAGCACGTGTTTATGTAAAAATGAACAATCGAAGGACCTACATATAATTAACAAAACTAGTAAAAAAAAAAATAGAATCTATTAGAAATAGGAAAACAAACAAGAAGTTAATTATATTTTTTAAACAAACAAACAAACAAACAAACAAACATGACGTCACTTACCTCTATAGTTTGTAGGAGAAAAGACAATGATAGAAGAACAGATGTAGATGCTGACGTCAACTATGTAGTCTTCACTATTCACACAGCTATGAAACAATGATTCAAGACGGAACTGTCAGGCAGTTTATATAGATTGGAATGAGTAACGGTTTCGTCAACCCGGAACTTCGTTCGAAAATAGAATTATATGCAGGATGTAGTTCAAAAACTGTTACGACCTGCTCTTATACTTTAGGCGTATTTAGAATTATATGACTCAACCGGATCTTATAAGAGTACATCCTTGTTTACAGACCTAGATACAACGACCTTTATGCGGATATCAGATAAAGGGTTTTTCCTTATCTTGTTACGACCTGTTCCTATAAGGAAATCATATTTAGAATTATATGAGTCAACACGTTCTTACGTTAGTACGTCCTTGTTCAAAAATAGATAGTTACATAGTTAATTAGAAACCGGAACCGTATTTCTTAGAACTTTCACAAGTTTCGTATTCAAAAATAGAATTAGGTGGGGGAACAGGATTTCATACAGGATGTTTACTGACAGCAATTACGTTATAGTTTCAAACTTATTCAGACATGATGCAGATATCAGATAAAGGGTTTTTCTTTAACTTGTTACGACCTGCTCCTATACGGAAAAACACAGCTTGTGATAACGGAAGACGTGGACTACCTCTATGTTAGGAGACGTTGTAAACATGTTTTCAAACTCCTGCGTCATCCAACCCTTGATCATGAAGTAGATGAACATGTAGACATAATGTCCACAAACTCCTGCGTCATCCAACCCTTGATCATGAAGTAGATGAACATGTAGACATAATGTACACATACTGCCTTTGTCAGTCCTTGCTGTAAGTACCTCTATGTTAGGAGACGTTGTAAACATGTTTTCAAACTCCTGCGTCATCCAACCCTTGATCATGAAGTAGATGAACATGTAGACATAATGTCCACAAACTCCTGCGTCATCCAACCCTTGATCATGAAGTAGATGAACATGTAGACATAATGTACACATACTGCCTTTGTCAGTCCTTGCTGTAACTACCTCTATGTTAGGAGACGTTGTAAACATGTTTTCAAACTCCTGCGTCATCCAACCCTTGATCATGAAGTAGATGAACATGTAGACATAATGTCCACAAACTCCTGCGTCATCCATCCCTTGATCATGAAGTAGATGAACATGTAGACATAATGTACACATACTGCCTTTGTCAGTCCTTGTTGTACAGCCATTGTACCCGTTAAGCCTGTGCTATTCCCGGAGACTAGTTTTAATTCCAGACCCTTTTAATCAGTTCGGTGCTTCAACCATGGAGAGGACATAGCTTACCACTCATGAACAAGATGGCGGGGACTAGTGCTAAATTCAGTCATCTTACACTCTTATGCTATCCCTGGACTGCTATATGGTTTCATCATAATATGCATGTTAATTTAATGGTGATGTTGATATTAGAAGTTTCAAAAAAGTCGCAAGAGCTAGGAGATATTTATTTTTTAAAAAAGGGGCCTGATATTAGAAGTCTCAAAAATGTTGTAAGACCTAACATCCCTACAGGAGTTGAGGATATGCAATGTGTATTTTCTAAATTGACGGAAATTCTGGATCAAGATGAATGTAAACTATTATTTTTCAAACATTCAAATCACACCATATATGAGAACTATCGAGAAAACTAGTTAATGATTTTGTAGAGTACTCCTCAAGAGCACGGAAAGATTGAAATACAGTAGGATATACCCATGTAATGAAACCATACTAACAGATCTATAGCTATGTTTTATCATGATTACTGATTAATGATGACGTCTATGAATAAATATAATAATAGAATTCTACATGCTATGAGATAATTATCAGAATACATAATAAACACTTATGTAATACACGGAAGCAGTACGAAGGTAGAATAAACACTTAGGAATGTGGTCAGATTGTAGTAGCGAAACAATCAAAGAACGAAGATGTTTACTATATTGCTTGAGCTGAATATAAATACCCATGTGATGTGGGCGATATTTAAAGCAATCAGTTTGTGTAATCATTGTGGTTAACGACTCAAGGTAAGTAATTATTTATGGCAGGACCTATACCTGTTAAATGCGACTTCGATAAATAAATATGATATAAGCATGTTGTGAAATATTACAGAAAGTTGACACCATACATTTAATTAAAAGACTACTATAGTTATCTAAAGACAGATCTATGGTAATATTATAATTAAAATAAAGACATCGCAGTGAAGTGTAATCACATAACTTTCTCGAACCTAGACACTGACAATAGTGGCCACCTAGGGTTATGACAACACTGAACTTTAACGAGATATGTTTTCATCACTGCAATATTATGGTGCAAATAAATACATCAGAGTGATATGTATGTACATAACGGTAATAAATAATTTAGTTTTCATAGCGAATGAAGTAGAAACAATACATTTCCAAAATAACTAGGAGCAAGTTAGTAATATTTGCAACATTTAAAACAATAATTTACACTTTCTTTTTTTATACACAAGCCATGCCTTGTAATGTCTTCCTTGTACACTTTAGGAAACTAAATTATTTATACAAGTAATGGATGAAAACTGATACTGTATAAAACACAACTTGTGATTAATGTAGAAATGATTACTAACATGAACCAAATTAATTTGAAAATGTCTTACATGTGCACTTCAATCGCTATGAAAACTATTATTTCATACAGATCAAGGTTGAAAACTGACAAAGCGTGTCTTTTCATACTGTAAAACACAACTTGTGATTGAAAACGTACAATTGTATTCAGATGTTGGAAATAATAATGTTATTACAACCCAAGATGTGCCAAATTAATTTGAAAATGTCATACATGTGCACTTCACTTGCTATGAAAGCTAAAATATTTATACAACTCACGGTTGAAAACTTACAACGCATGCCTTTTCATACTGTATAAAACACAACTTGTGATTAAAATCGCTAATAAAACTATAATATTTATACAAGTCTAGTTTGAAACTGACAAAACATGTCTCTTCATACTGTATAAATCACAACTTGTGATTGAAAACGTGCATTTGTATTCAGATGTTGGAAATAATACTGTTATTACAACACAGCTTGTGATAAAAACGTATAACATTATTTAAATGTAGAAATGATTACTAACATGTGCCAAATAAATTGAAAATGTCATACATGTGCACTTCACTTGCTATGAAAGCTAAAATATTTATGCAACTCACGGTTGAAATCTTACAATGCGTGCTTTTTCATACTGTATAACACAATTTGTGATTAAAAACTATACTATTATTACTAACATGTACCAAATTAATTTAAAAATGTCGACATGTAAACTTAAGTCGCTATGAAAACTAAATTATTTATACAAATGTCTTACATGTACAGTACAACTGCTGTGAAAACTAAAATATTTATATAGCTCTTGGTTGAAAACTGGTCTACCGTGTTCACAGAAAGAACGATGAAACAGTGTTTAATGATGGGTGACAGTAAAATCAACCTTATTATAGCGATATTAAATAACTGGTTCCCCACAAATCATGGTTGAAAACGGACAAGCATGCCTTTTCATACTGTATAAAACACAACTTGTGATTAAAAACTATACTATTATTACTAACATGTACCAAATTAATTTAAAAATGTCGACATGTAAACTTAAGTCTATATGAAAACTAAATTATTTATACAAATGTCTTACATGTACAGTACAACTGCTATGAAAACTAAAATATTATACAGCTCTTGGTTGAAAACTGATAATACGTGCCACATCATACTGTATAAAACAAAACTTGTGATTTAAAAAACTGTATACTATTAATTAATTCTAGAAATTATTACTAACATGTAATAATTAATTTGAAAATGTTGTCCTTGTACAGTTCAACCACTATGAAAACTAAATTATCTATACAACTCGTTGTTGAAAACTGACAAAGAATGCCTTTTCATATTGTATAAAACACAACCTGTGATAAAAAAACTGAATAATGTATTTAAATGTAGAAACTATTACTAACATGTACCGAATTAAATTGAAAATGTCGCTATGAAACTAAATTAATTATACAAGTAGTTATTTTGGAAATGTATTGTTTCTACTTCATTCGCTATGAAAACTAAATTATTTATTACCGTTATGTACATACATATCACTCTGATGTATTTATTTGCACCATAATATTGCAGTGATGAAAACATATCTCGTTAAAGTTCAGTGTTGTCATAACCCTAGGTGGCCACTATTGTCAGTGTCTAGGTTCGAGAAAGTTATGTGATTACACTTCACTGCGATGTCTTTATTTTAATTATAATATTACCATAGATCTGTCTTTAGATAACTATAGTAGTCTTTTAATTAAATGTATGGTGTCAACTTTCTGTAATATTTCACAACATGCTTATATCATATTTATTTATCGAAGTCGCATTTAACAGGTATAGGTCCTGCCATAAATAATTACTTACCTTGAGTCGTTAACCACAATGATTACACAAACTGATTGCTTTAAATATCGCCCACATCACATGGGTATTTATATTGAGCTCAAGCAATATAGTAAACATCTTCGTTCTTTGATTGTTTCGCTACTACAATCTGACCACATTCCTAAGTGTTTATTCTACCTTCGTACTGCTTCCGTGTATTACATAAGTGTGTATTATGTATTCTGATAATTATCTCATAGCATGTAGAATTCTATTATTATATTTATTCATAGACGTCATCATTAATCAGCAATCATGATAAAACATAGCTATAGATCTGTTAGTATGGTTTCATTACATGGGTATATCCTACTGTATTTCAATCTTTCCGTGCTCTTGAGGAGTACTCTACAAAATCATTAACTAGTTTTCTCGATAGTTCTCATATATGGTGTGATTTGAATGTTTGAAAAATAATAGTTTACATTCATCTTGATCCAGAATTTCCGTCAATTTAGAAAATACACATTGCATATCCTCAACTCCTGTAGGGATGTTAGGTCTTACAACATTTTTGAGACTTCTAATATCAGGCCCCTTTTTTAAAAAATAAATATCTCCTAGCTCTTGCGACTTTTTTGAAACTTCTAATATCAACATCACCATTAAATTAACATGCATATTATGATGAAACCATATAGCAGTCCAGGGATAGCATAAGAGTGTAAGATGACTGAATTTAGCACTAGTCCCCGCCATCCTGTTCATGAGTGGTAAGCTATGTCCTCTCCATGGTTGAAGCACCGAACTGATTAAAAGGGTCTGGAATTAAAACTAGTCTCCGGGAATAGCACAGGCTTAACGGGTACAATGGCTGTACAACAACGACTGACAAAGGCAGTATGTGTACATTATGTCTACATGTTCATCTACTTCATGATCAAGGGATGGATGACGCAGGAGTTTGTGGACATTATGTCTACATGTTCATCTACTTCATGATCAAGGGTTGGATGACGCAGGAGTTTGAAAACATGTTTACAACGTCTCCTAACATAGAGGTAGTTACAGCAAGGACTGACAAAGGCAATATGTGTACATTATGTCTACATGTTCATCTACTTCATGATCAAGGGTTGGATGACGCAGGAGTTTGTGGACATTATGTCTACATGTTCATCTACTTCATGATCAAGGGTTGGATGACGCAGGAGTTTGAAAACATGTTTACAACGTCTCCTAACATAGAGGTACTTACAGCAAGGACTGACAAAGGCAGTATGTGTACATTATGTCTACATGTTCATCTACTTCATGATCAAGGGTTGGATGACGCAGGAGTTTGTGGACATTATGTCTACATGTTCATCTACTTCATGATCAAGGGTTGGATGACGCAGGAGTTTGAAAACATGTTTACAACGTCTCCTAACATAGAGGTAGTCCACGTCTTCCGTTATCACAAGCTGTGTTTTTCCGTATAGGAGCAGGTCGTAACAAGTTAAAGAAAAACCCGTTATCTGATATCTGCATCATGTCTGAATAAGTTTGAAACTATAACGTAATTGCTGTCAGTAAACATCCTGTATGAAATCCTGTTCCCCCACCTAATTCTATTTTTGAATACGAAACTTGTGAAAGTTCTAAGAAATACGGTTCCGGTTTCTAATTAACTATGTAACTATCTATTTTTGAACAAGGACGTACTAACGTAAGAACGTGTTGACTCATATAATTCTAAATATGATTTCCTTATAGGAACAGGTCGTAACAAGATAAGGAAAAACCCTTTATCTGATATCCGCATAAAGGTCGTTGTATCTAGGTCTGTAAACAAGGATGTACTCTTATAAGATCCGGTTGAGTCATATAATTCTAAATACGCCTAAAGTATAAGAGCAGGTCGTAACAGTTTTTGAACTACATCCTGCATATAATTCTATTTTCGAACGAAGTTCCGGGTTGACGAAACCGTTACTCATTCCAATCTATATAAACTGCCTGACAGTTCCGTCTTGAATCATTGTTTCATAGCTGTGTGAATAGTGAAGACTACATAGTTGACGTCAGCATCTACATCTGTTCTTCTATCATTGTCTTTTCTCCTACAAACTATAGAGGTAAGTGACGTCATGTTTGTTTGTTTGTTTGTTTGTTTGTTTAAAAAATATAATTAACTTCTTGTTTGTTTTCCTATTTCTAATAGATTCTATTTTTTTTTACTAGTTTTGTTAATTATATGTAGGTCCTTCGATTGTTCATTTTTACATAAACACGTGCTACAGTTTAATGTTAACATATTTTATATACTAAAAACTCTTTTCTTGCTTTTCAGATGGTTTCAATAATCGAAAAATTCAACAAGACCACTTACGGAGCAAGGTGCGTTTCCATTTCGCAACTAGTCCTAGGGCAAACATATAATGTTCTATCAGCTGAATTAAAACACACTAAGTATGGGGACTCTGTGTTGTTGGAATTACAAACGTCAAACAAGGAGGAACTTCTGGCTGTTTTTCTACCAAAGAAGTATTCAGAACAGTTTGAGGCGAAAGATTTTGATTCTATAAACACAGGCATATGCAAATTAGGGCTCGTGTATAAAGGACATTTCGACGGATCTAATGCATACAATTTAAGTCTGGTTAACGTTTCATGAAAAAAAACAGTGTTCAACAACGCTATTTTAAAAGGAAGAAAGAACAGATCTTAATGACAAAGAAACACATCATTATTTATTTTATATTTGCGTAAACGTCTGAATTTTGATAGTAATACATTATTTTCGTTTGATCTAGGAATGGTCGCGTTGCAGCTATAGACACTTAGGAAATATAGAGAGTCTATGAGATCACATGTTAAAAACTATTCTCTTTTGTACATGTCGTATTGATTACACATTACAAATACTGACGCGGATGTGTGTGTGTGTTTCAATCACTTCCTTGGGATGAAATTCCATTCTGTAATCGTGTTTGTAAACCAAGTATGTTGAAATAAACTATGCAGCACTACTAGTGTGAAACCCTTTGTTTATACATATTATTTCACAGGAGTGTGACAATCTTATGATACACAATAAGGTTGTGACGTTCTGAAATGAAATTTAACCTTAACCGTTTTCCTAATCCTTACACACAGTCTTTACATCTAGTTAATAGTAACACTGTTCATCTAGAAGGAGAAAAGATGATGTATAGAAGAAGAAAAAGAAAAGGTTATGTAAGTATAAACTTATTTATCATTTAATAACTAAATATTGTTAGGGAAAATGGTAGTGACGCTCTGAAATGAAAATTAACCTTAAGCGCTTTCCTATTCCTTACACAATCATTTACAAATAGTTAATAGCAATACTACTAACATTGTTCATCTGGAAGGGGAAATGTTGCTGTAAAGAAGAAGAAGAAAAAAGTTATGTAAGTATGAACTTATTTATCTATCTTTAATTAACTAATCATTGTTGGGAAGTTTATTATAGCCCCCATTATTTCATAGGTGCGTGACAACCATATGAAACAGAATAACGTTGTGACGTTCTGAAATGAAAATTAACCTTAACCGTTTTTCTATTCCAACATCACACTGGTCTAATGACCTAGTAACAGACGTCTGGAGGATTTCAGATAACATAGTGCGAAAAGGCGTAACTACATTGTTCGAAACGACTATCCTAACGTCCATAACGCCTCTTGGTCCAAAGGGCCTAATTACAGTCTTTGGGATGAATATGAATAACATAGTGCTAAAAGGCGTAACTACATTGTTCGAAATGACTACCATGACGTCCATAACGTCTCCTTGGTCCAGAGGGCCTAATAACAGGTGTCGGGATGAATATGGATAACATAGTGCTAAAAGGCGTAACTACATTGCTCGAATCGACTACCATGACGTTCCTGATCAAAGGGCCTAACTAGATCGGATCAAACGGCCTAACTATGCGTCAGGATGAATTGGGAATAGCTTAGTGTGTAAGGGGGTTTTCGCGGTAGTCGCCATCTTGTTCCGTTAACTAGTGCTATCTAGTAGACAATTATGAAAGCACAAGATTGAATAACATGACGGCACTGAGAAAAACTGAATATTATAGGAGACAATGTTTTGAATTTTGAATTTAGCGGTAGTCGCCATCTTATAGCATGGTACACAACTGCCATCTAGTAGATAATTACGAAAGTAATGACTGTTAACTAGCACTATCTAGTAGACAATTATGAAAGCACACATTGAATAGCATGACGGCACTAAGAAAAAACTGAATATTATATGAGACAATGTTTTGAATTTTGAATTTACCGCTACCCGCCATCTTATAGCATGGTATACAACTGCCATCTAGTAGATAATTATGAAAGTAATGACTGTTAACTAGCGAGATCTAGTAGACAATTATGAAAGCACAAGGTTGAATAACATGACGGCACTAACAGTTTCAATCAGTTGTAGAGATACAGCCACTTACGATTATACACAGTATGTGAGAACGTTTGCCAAAAACGCATCTCTTTATAGCCTGAGGAACATGTCCTGTAGAGGAGTTACAATTAGCATCCAGGATGTTTGTGTGTGTGTATGTGTGTGTTGCAATCACTTCCTTGTGCTAATTTGGTTATGTTCTAGAATAGTTTTAAGATCTGTGTCATCAATGCGGACTTAAACACAAGTTCAATACGGATGTTAACGGATGTGGTGAAAGTGAGATGTGGTGAAAGTGAGATGACCTACATATTCATGTACTATTTATATTGTGTCCGGCTGATTGTTATTGCTAGAGGTGTTATGAAAATAAACTAGACCAGGATGTTTGCGTAGATGTTATCTATAATAGAATTCTTTCTGTATATAACTGCAAGGGAACCTTCCCATACTGGTACCATAATATTTCGAATGAAAATAAAAAATTATTTTTCTGAAAAATGTAAGTTTTTATTTCAGCCTTTCATCATCAGCTCCTATCCAAAAGGCTAAAATATGCAATTAGGTCTAATGGTGTCTAGTATTATTTAAAGCCATTTTATCCTGAAATCTAATTTAAAGACAATATTTTAAATTCTGAATTTAAAAAGTAGTCATTGTATTCGTAAGGGGGAAGCTGTTTAATAGCTTTGGCGCTGCATCCATAAAAATAAGTTGGCCTACCGTACACAAAATTCTGAATTTAAAAAGTAGTCACTGTATTCATAATGGGAGTTGATTAACAGTTTTGGCGTTGCATCCATAAAAAGGTGGCCTACCGTAATGATGACGTCATATGGAGGTCCTGGGATAGCGACTACAACTGTCAAAAGGTCATAACGTTTTGCGGGATAAAAAAGTTCAAAGTGTAGGGACTTCATATGGGATAGCCAAAGTACCCAACTGCAAACGTCCCGAGAAAAAACCTCGCGTAAGATTGCGTCTATGGCATAAGGGTGTAACTAATTGGTAAAAGGCTTGCATAAGAGGGGAGGGGATCCAGACGTCCTTGGCATAAGGGCTTAACTAATTGGTAAAAATAAACCTAGCGTAAGAGTGCATATCCAGACGTTCTTGGCATAAGGGCTTAACTATTTGGTAAAAATAAACCTAGCGTAAGAATGCATATCCAGACGTCCTTGGCATAAGGGCTTAACTATTTGGTAAAAATAAACCTAGCGTAAGAGTGCATATCCAGACGTCCTTGGCATAAGGGCTTAACTATTTGGTAAAAATAAACCTAGCGTAAGAGTGCATATCCAGACGTCCTTGGCATAAGGGCTTAACTAATTGGTAAAAATAAACCTAGCGTAAGAGTGCATATCCAGACGTCCTTGGCATAAGGGCTTAACTAATTGGTAAAAATAAACCTAGCGTAAGAGTGCATATCCAGACGTCCTTGGCATAAGGGCTTAACTAATTGGTAAAAATAAACCTAGCGTAAGAGTGCATATCCAGACGTCCTTGGCATAAGGGCTTAACTATTTGGTAAAAATAATATTAAGACTTAGCACATTCTTGCATTTTTAAAATTTTGAATTTCGCGCTAGCCGTCGGCGCTAGTCGCCGTCTTGATAACAATTTTGAATTTTCGAATATCCCGCCATAAAATTTCGACTTAGCTCACTTTTGCATTAATTTCGACTTAGCACACTCTTGCATTTATAAAATTTTGAATTTCGCGCTAGCCGCCATCTTGTTTCGGAACAGGAAGATCCGCCATATTGTTCCGGAACAGGAAGATCCGCCATTTTGTTCCGGAACAGGAAGATCCGCCATTTTGTTCCGGAACAGGAAGATCCGCCATTTTGTTCCGGAACAGGAAGTGCCGCCATTTTGTTCCGGAACAGGAAGTGCCGCCATCTTGGAGGGGAAGTGATGACGTCATTACCCCCACCACTGATGACGTCATTACCCCCACCCCGTTTCCCCTACCGGGCTTCAACGGTGGTCTATAACTACTTTTGTCATAGTAATGTAATATAAGAAATATAAAATAATTAAGATTTGTCTAACACAGATATTCGTAAGGTTTAACCAATTCCAAGAGCACAACCAATGATTTCAGTACCACGATGAGAATTTTATCACTTGGGGATGTTACTTTTAAAGGAACCTAACTAACAAAAATAGTACAAGAAACTTCATTCTTATAACAGAATTTCGATATTTAAACACAGTAGCACTAATGGAGGGTACTTTACAAAACAAAATTTGTGACTAACATTGTAGAAGGCACTTCAACAATACACACTTCAACTGTAATGTCACTCACCAAGACAAACCAACTCTGTAACAGTAATCGTACAAGGTATTTCATAACTACAACAGAATTTTAGTACGTAAATAGTGTATCACTTGATGCTTTTTCAAGTCCAATTTTGCAACAAAAGTGTACGAGATATTTCAGAATTATAACGCACATCACTTGGATATGTTACTCTTCAAGACCAACTAAGCAACTAAGTCATAATAGGCCTACACGGTGCTTCATTACTATAAAAAAATTCAGTAGGATACGTACGAGGGCCATTCAAATTAAAAAGACAAAATGACCTGGAGAAATAACAGTTTATTTTTACATAACAAGACTTTTCCTACTTTTCAATATAATCCCCATCAACATTTATGCACTTGTCCCAACGGGTTACTAGCTTTTTTTTATACAGGCTGCAAACAACTCCTTGTCTTGGTGTCGGAGCCAATTTCCCACAAATTTCTTGACATCCTCGTTATCCTGGAACTTCTTCCCACGTAATGTCTCCTTCATTGGAACAAACAAATGGAAATCAGAGGGTGCTAAATCGCAATTTCAACAGGCTGGCCAGAACGGTGTTCGTCAGTCACTGATTCTCGACCACTTTTGAACTGTTCTACGCACTTGTAAAAATTTCCACGGTTCATACAACTTTCACCATACACTTTAGTCATTCTAGAGTATAGGCCTATATTAGCTGTTTTTTCACCTTCAGCAAACAAAAAACGAATCACAGAACGTTGTTCAACCAATGTGGAATTTTCAAGAAGACCAGACATCGTTAACTTAATTTTGAGGGTATAAACAGAGCAATGTTGATCCATCAACTGATTAGAACTTATCCCAGTGATGCCAACTTATCCTAAATGTATAAAATTGTACTACCAACCGTCTTTTCCCGAGACCAATAATTGGTCTATTTGTCTATTTAATTATTGAATGACCCTCGTAATTTCTGTATCACTTGATGATTTTACTCTTCAAGACCTTTTTGCAGAAGTGCCTATCTTGCACGAATATAACTTCACTTTAACTCCTTGAAACATTACCAGTCTAGACGGAAAAAAGAATATTTAAAGTGGTCGTATATAAATTGTTGAGCACAGACATAGTAGATACTTCAAGATGTAGATAATATGCACGAAGATAAGAGAATTTATGTTTGTGTTAATAACACATGTTGCTTCCAATTGCAGGTTCTTAGTGGAGAATACTAGTTGTAAGTTTGACTGCTTCATATTCGCACCCTGCTCCAAGCTGGTAATTCTTCATAAAGAACTGGATAGCCTTGAGGTGTGGTGGTCCACAAAGCGAGACCACCAAGTAAACTTAATTTTATAGCTTTGTATTCAGCGGTATACGAGTATCTTGAAAGGAGTTTAGTAATGTAAGCATGCATACGCAATGTAGAGTTACACATGCAAATTACCACACACCTCCAGAAGAGTTCATCAGGTTGAACGTGATATACAAAATAAATACAGAAAATGTGTTCAAGGTAAAATCTGAAATCCAAAGGCTTATTTTCGTTGTAGTTACTAAACAAGCATGGAAATTTCGACAAAAATTTTACGGGAATTGAAGCGTTTAAAAATAGCCATGCAATTTCTAAAAGACGAAAAACGAATCGACACTAAGAGTTAAAACTTCTGGCTGATTTATGAATGTAAAGCTAAAAGGGATATTGGAAAACTCTCAAATCGTCTGAAAAAATGATCTGAAAGTACGTTCTAGAAGATAGCACGAATTAATTTAAATAGGAAAAGGAAGTATTCAAAGACAGTAGGCCTAGCTATAAGGGATAAATAAGTTGTAATGATTATGTAGGGGAGAGTGTTGTACCTTGGGCCATTTTTTATTATGTTGCCTTTAACTCGAATTCTAATAGTATTTACTTAGTTTTTTTAGTCTCTTGCCAATGCACTGTGCTTTCTTAACATATTGGCATTTGTTTTAAGTATGTACTCCAGTAAAAAATAAGTATAAGACAAAAATTAAAATATACTGCACAGTGGCTCAAGGTACAACACCCTCATGTACCATGGACCATACTGCATAAGGGCATAAATAGAAATTTCCAGAGGCTGAAACCTATGCGAAGTGTATGGGGGGAATGTTACCATCACTATACCAGCAGCTGATGCCTAACCAGAGCATCAATAGACAGATGTGTCTCGTGATTGTCCAAGATCAAAAGAACCCTATTTTCTTCAGTTAAGAAAATGGTCAAGAAACTTTAAAAATATTGCTTCAATTGACCACCCAGATAAATTAGCAGCTCCCATACACCCTAGAAGGTCACCAAACAACATTCTGTCCTTGAAATGAACACGAGGGAATATGAACAAAGGAGGTAGTTAGTTTCCAACAGCATTCACAGCTTCAGTCATAGTGACTAGTTTCCCTCTTTCGGTTGATGTTGCACTTCCAATCTGTTTTAGACTTTTAGGATCAACGATGTTTGACTGTCCCTGCACAGTGCTTAGGCCAGTTTCGTCCAAGTTCCATATGTTTCGAGAGGAATGGGACCAAATATGCTGTGAACATTTTTTATGTTATCGAAGAAACATTTTCTTCTCTGGATCATTCAAATTAATTTTCTTCTTCTTCTTCTTCTACATCAGGGTTTAGACTTTCCAGTCTGTTCCGCCTCAAAGGTCATCTTCCCATCGAGTTCGTGGTCTTCCAATTGATCTTTTACCAACCGGAGTGTACAAAAAAATTTGCTTAGTCAATCTGCTAAGATCCATTCTTTCAATATGGTCATACCACTGTCTTTTCAAAAGCTCCATTTTTTCTTGTAAATTAAAAATTTGGAGTTGGTTTCTTATATCAGTATTTTGTTTGTGGTCCCATAAAGTATATCCTAATATTCTTCTCAGAAATCTCATCTCTGCAGATTCAATTTTCCTTTTCTTTGCTCTATTAAGAGCCCAATTCTCACAGCCGTAAGTTAGAAGTGGAACCGCTAGAACTTTGTAAAATCTTAATATTGTCTCTGTTCTTGTTTTATTCCTTAGAGTTCTATAAATAGTACCACACATATATTGGAATTTAGATAGTTTTTGTTCTAGATCCCGGTCTTCGTCATATGCAATTAAACATCCCAAATAGTTAAAATTATTTACTTGCTCAATTATTTTTCCGTTTAATTCTATTTTCGATCTAATGGGATCCTTACCTCGGAACGCCATTACCTTGGTTTTATCTATTGAGATTTTAAGATTATAATTTATTGTTACTTCTTGTAACTTATGTGTGGCTCTCTGTAACCCTTCTTCAGACTCTGAGAGGATGACTTGATCGTCAGCAAATAATATAGTGTCTAAATTAAAACTTCCTACTTTAAAATGCCTTTCTAACTGCCTTTGCCATTCATCTATGGCCGCGTCAATATAGATGTTAAAAAGCCCTGGAGACAGAGGGCATCCTTGTCTGACCCCCTGATTTACGACTACTTTCTTCTTTGAATTTTTATTTATACTTATTGAAGTATCATGATACAAGACTTTCAACGTCTTAATTAAATGTTGAGGGTATCCTTTTTCAACCATGACATCCCACAGTTTCCTTCTTTTAACCATATCAAAGGCTTTGACGTAGTCTATAAATAACATATGGGTTGGGAGATTAAATTCACGTCTTTTTTTAATTATTTGTTTAATAATGAATACGCAGTCAGTACATGATCTTCCTTTCCTAAACCCATGTTGCTCCTCTCTTAGTAGAGTATTTGATATAGTGTCCAGCCTTCTTGCTAACATCTTTGCATATATTTTATAAGGAACATTCAAAAGACTTATGCCTCTATAATTATTGCAATTTGTACGATCTCCTTTCTTGAATATTGAGCAGACCAATGCTTCTTTCCATGCTTGTGGGATCTGATATGTCATCCAGCATATATTCAAAATACTTAAGAATCTTGTTTTAATTTCTATAGGGGCATACTTCAATAATTCAATATTTACATTATCCATTCCCGGACTCTTCTTGTTTTTACAAGAATTCAATACTGTTTCTAATTCTTCCATTGTTAGCAGGTCTACTGGATTATATATCAAGTCCTCATTACTATTCATACTATTTTGTTCATTCTCAACATACCAGAGTTTTTTGTAGTGTTCTAACCAAGTCTTTTCCGTAATATTATTTAAATCTGATGTGTCTTTCTCATCCTTATTAAGATGTTTCATAGCTTTATAGGCTGTACTTGAATCTCCATAAATTTTATGTTCTATATCACTTATATATTTCTCCCAACTTTCGTTCTGCAATTTACGTACTTCTCTTTTAGTCATGGCGCTTAGCCTTTTGTATTCTATTTTATCATTATCTAACTTTGTATTCATCCATTTCAAATAAGCTTGTTTCTTTTCCTTAATTAATTTTGCAATTTCTTCATTCCAAATTTTCAGGCCTCTGGTCCTTCTCCTTTTATTTCTTGTTCCTAATACCTCTGTTGCCGTTTTATAAATGAGTTCTTGTAAATCATTCCATTCTCTTTCAACGTTCAAACTCATGGCGCGAAGATCTAAATATTGGTTTAGTCTTTGACAGTATTGTCTCCGTATACTGCTCGTTTGAAGGAGATGTACTTTAAACAGTTTATCTTTATTTTGGGATATACCTCATCTTTTAGCCCATCTACAAATGATATTAATCTTAGACAGCAGCATAAAATGATCAGAGTTTATATTTGGACCTCGATATACTCTTGTATCTTCTACTTCTGCCGCTAATTTTTTATTTACCAACACATAATCTATTATTGACTTGAGGCCTCTTGCTGACCATGTAAATTTGTGTATATCTTTATGCCTGAAAAAGGTGATTGTAATTCTTTATGCATTGCTAGTTGCAAAATTTATTAGGCTTTTTCCATTTTCATTCTTAGTTATTTCTCCATTATTACCCATAATGTTTTTGATTGGTTCTCTTCCAATCCTCGCATTTAAATCTCCTGCTACTATAATATAGTCTCTTTTATTTATTACGTCTATGTGTCTCTGTAGATCTTTGTAGAACTGTGCACTTTCCTCTTTTTTCCCTTCCTCTGGCGCGTATACCCCTATTACCGTCAGAAATCCTCTTGGTATGCTAATCCTTACATTTATAATTCTGTCTGTAATGAAAGTATAACTATGTATTCTTCTTCTGAATTTATTATTTATCATTAATGCTATTCCTGAAGAAGCTCGTCTATTTTGGGGAACTCCACTATAAAATAGAATATAATGTTCCAAGTCTTTTGTCCCTCTCAGTTTCTTTTTTGTTTCTGATAGGATAGCAATGTCTATCTTCATATTTCTTAGTTCTGATTCCACTTCTAATTCTTTATTTGTCAATCCTCTTGTATTCCATGCGGCTACTTTTAATGATTCCACTATATCTTTGCGTTTATCCTTATTCATTGCCAAGGTCTTCATCGGTTTTAACAATTGACTTCTTTGAGGAGTATGAGTAAGAATAAAGTTTCTCCCATGAGCGAGTTACCAGCTCGTTGCCGGGATAGCTTGATGGTGGGGCTGCCACCTTTCCGTCTTCAAGCTTACGGGATATTTGTATCAGGTTTCTTTCCCTTATAGAGATTGCCTTAACCTGGCTATGAGCTCTCTCTACCCATGGTTTAACAGTCGTCCACTCTGGATCAGACACTGTAATTGCTGATTTTGGTTCGCCCATGGTATTTCATTTCCCAGGTACCACCTATATCTAGGAGGCATTCCCCTATCCACCACCTGGGGAGGCGCCCGATGGGGGATCAGCAACCCCACACGGGGTTAATTTTCTTAAGAGCCTTTTTCAAAATTCTTGCGTCAGCAGGCTCCCGGGTCTTATTACGAATCATTGTTGTCCTGACAACAATACTGGAACACATAAAAATAAAATATAATGTAACCTCTTGTACCATGGTCCGCCGGCTCAAGGTACAAGATGCAGTTTTGGCTCAAGGTACACGATTGTCTGTTTCCACACAAATGTGGCTATCGATATGATCTTCCGGTATCTAAATAACAAAATGTATGGTCATTTTACTCACCAAATAATAGTGAATCCAATGGATATTCGCAAAAACATCTTTATGCACAAGATAAACTTCAATTATCAAGCAACTGACGAGGAAAAATTTTAGTTTTCACCAGAAAAAAACAACTTTTTGGTCTTGCACACGCAGATCTGAAGCAACACGTCGAAAATTGCACAGAGAATGCCTGAGGACACGAGAAGCATATAGTTCCACGGTTAGCGCGCTAGATGTCAACAGTTCTCAGATATTAGAGCTGGTCCAAGGTACACTATGGTCTTGGTACAACACTCTCCCCTACGTATGTACTTAGATGAATGTACAGGTTGGGAAAAAAAGGCGGAACAACTCTTTTAGCTGGATATAGGCCTAATATAATTTGTGTTAATATTTTACAATAATATTAATAATTAATATATTAAGTTATAAAACAATACGATTAGAAACCATATTCTGGGTATCGAAATGAGCTAAGTCAATAGTCGACACTAGAACAAACTTCAATACATTCCCTGCTATCCTCTGAATGCCGCTTGGCATGCGCAGTGGCCATATCGGCAACTTAGATATTTTAGTCGGTCCGCTTTTTTTCCCCTACCTGTACAGAATATAAATATATAAAAATACGTAGAATATGAAAGATTATAAGGTGAAATAATTAAAGTCAAGTATTCTCGTTTTGTTTTTATCCTTAGTCTTTCAGGACTCGGGATATTTTAACATATTTCCCATGAAAGAGGAAAAAAGGAAGCTTTTGGAAATTTACGAGTAACTCATTTTAACGTAATATTACTATCATTTTAGGGTACTTATTACTGTATATGACGATGAATATGCGAAATGTCAATGCAAATGAAATAAGATCTGTTGTGTTACACAATTAGAGTTTGGATAACGCCTTCTTTGTAAAATATCATGATCACTTTTTTTTTTTAAATCGACAACCTGAAGATTACAAGTTGTGATGCCGTATTAATTTTTGAAGTCCGCATACGAAATGTAATAGGACGCAAGGCATGGTCTACTGCAGGACCTGTAAAATGTCTAAAAAATTTACAGACCCCTAATTTTACATCCCATTTTTTAAAAGGAGGCTATATTCTTAATATTTGTGGTATTAATTATAGGTCATTATAACGAAATAAATCTATTTTTTTTTAATTCCACGTAAACACAGTTATTGAATTCGAAGTAAACTATTGACAGTAAAATTATATTTTGAACATATTTTAATATTTATTACCAATTTTATAATATAATTAGGAATTATGTTATTACTCACTTTTAATGGGACGGTTGAGCTTGTCGCATCTTGCACAGTTCCTGGATATTTGGCTCAATATTAGTCAAATTTAGTCGAAGATCAGCAGATACATTAAGTCGGTTTCTGTATTTTGTTTTTAGTTGAACGAGCTATGAAAGTCCCTTCTCACAAACATAGGTTGTTGAAAACTACATGACGATTTTCAATGCTTCTTCAGATAATTCTGGAAATTCACTTCTCACTGAAATGTGTTTGTTTTACATTGAATGAAAGAGGGAACCACAGACGTCAGTGCATCAGGAGTTTCAAACTGTGGTTCGTAACTGCAAAAGTAAGGAAACTTGCAAGATTTTAAAAACTTTGACATCTAGTGTCCATTTTATGTGAAAATTTTTTACTTCTTTACTTTCCACTTGCTTTATGATATTTCTTAAATTATGTTTGCAGACCATCTGCAACATAGGTTGAGAAACGCTGGTCTACTGTTCTAACTAGAGGACTGTATGAAGTTGAGACATATCGACAAACGTCAGCAGGATGCGTACAGCTCGAGACGCTGCAAGATGGTAGAGACAAGAGAGCTCTCTCACGGCTGTTTCGGCAAGTCTTCGATTGTATCAGATTTATGAGAGGAACACGGATGGGAATGAAAATACGAACAAGTAACGCCGGCGGTAATATTATCTTACTAGAAACTTTGTGTACACCACTTGCAGACTATATATAGCCCGAAGCAATGAACGTATAACTATCAAACTTGCTCAAATGTTCTATTTCGCGAATACTGGCAACTTGAGACATGAAATTCAACATCACAAAATTAAAATATAGAGTACCGTCATATGGGGTAATTTCGGACTTATTAGGTAATTTCGGACAAAATGCTATCTTTTCGTTTTATGTTGGCTACTATGCATCACACCGTGATTTAATTTTCGCGCGCGCAGTTTTTGTGTTTAACTTGAACACCTGCACCTAGTTTTGCACGTGAACTTTGCATTACCGAAGGCACGTGCTCGCTACAAGGGATCATTGTTGTCGGCTTTATTTTAGCATGAACAGATGTTACTGAAAATTGTTAGTATTCTCGGCTAATTAAAGAATCAAACTGCTTTTAATCTGTTGCTATAATTTCTGCAGTTGTGCACAAACGTATGTGTGATTATTCCATGTATTTTTTCTGCACAGTTTCAATTTCACATACGGTTCTTTGTAAATTTCTTCAACCCTGGGGTAATTTCGGACGATGCCGCGTGTCTACAAAAGGAAGCCGGGAAGGCAGATCTATGGTAATTATGATGAAAAGAAACTGGCTGAAGCAGTAAAAGCCATTAAATCCGGAAAAATGACCTATCGCAAGGCCCAAGAGTATTTTAGGGTACCACGATCCACCTTGGAAAATAAGGTTAATCGCACAAACCCTAAAGCAATTGGAGCACCAACTGTCTTAGATAGTGAAGAGGAAGAAATGCTGGTACATGGTATCCTGAGGGCAGCACATTGGGGATATCCTCTAACTTCAACTGATATCCGGTATATTGTAAAAGGGTATCTTGACAGAGTGGGAAGAAAAGAAAAACGCTTTACTAATAATCTTCCAGGAGTTGAATGGATAAGATCTTTATTGAAGAAGCATGCTAATGTTCTTTCAGTTCGGCTTTCTGAAAATATTAAAAGAGCTCGTGCAGAAGTCAGCATTGAGTCTGTCCGGGAATATTTTGACAACTTGCAGCCAACTTTGGAGGGAATTCCACCTGAAAACATCTTAAATTACGACGAAACTAATCTGTGTGATGACCCGGGAAGGAAACACGTGGTTGTTAAGAGGGGCGCCAAGCATGCAGAGAGGATAATGGATTTTTCCAAGGCAAGCATTTCCCTAATGATGTGTGTTAGTGGAGATGGAAAACTACTTCCTCCGTACATTCTATACAAGGCCGAACATTTATGGGATACTTGGCAGGAAGGTGGCCCACCGGATGCAAGATATAACAGAAACAAGAGCGGTTGGTTCGATCTTCCCATTTTTGAAGATTGGTTCTTGTCGGTGGCATTACCCTATTTAAAAAGACTGGATGGGGTAAAAATTATGATTGGTGACAATTTGTCAAGTCATGTATCACTGGCAGTGGTTAAAGAATGTGAAAAGCACAACATTTCATTTGTTCTTCTTCCACCAAATAGCACGCACATTCTGCAGCCCTTGGACGTGAGCTTCTTTGGGCCTCTAAAAAAAGGTATGGAAGAATGTGCTGACAAATTGGAAAATGTGCTCACGTGGCCCATTGTCTAGAGACGCCTTTCCAGCACTTCTTAAAGAGACATTGGAAAAGATAGAAGCACATAAAGCGGACAACATAAGAAGCGGCTTCCGCACGACGGGATTGATTCCGTTTGATCCACAGAGGGTCATCAAGAAGTTCCCACATGTTGTAGATCCTCATGAAAAATCAACATCCTGGTCCTCCAGTTTTGAGACTGTACTATCTCAAGCACGATATGGTACAGGTACAGCCACAAGGACCATCCGTCGCCGTCGCAAGCTGGACGTACCTCCGGGAAAGTCTATCATTGGCGCTCACTTTGCTCACAAAGAGGCTGTTGTGGAAAATCAGACAGACAGAAGAGAGAACTCGTCGCACGAGGATTACGATATATCGTCAGTGAATCCTGAACTTAATCTTGATTTAGAAACCTTTGTTGTAGTGAACTACAATTATGAGTCAGGAAACAGAACACTCACTAGGAAGTATGTTGGAGTGGTAGTTGACATAGGAGCACGGGATGTGACTGTAAAATTTTTGCGATCTCACGATGGCAGTAAGAGAATGTTCGTCTTTCCAGATATAGAGGACGAGGATACAGTTGATAAAGAACAGATTGCGGAAATTCTGCTGAAACCAAGTGAGAAGAGAGGAACATTCACTTTTGATAAAGACATTTTGTAAATAATTTCAAAATTTAGACAGTGGAAAATTCAGAACAAAAGTACTTATCCTTTGGAAAAAGTTGTAGAAATTTCTCTTATCTAGATGCCATGATTTAGTACCTAGGTATAATCGTTTGATTTAATTTAAGTGTGAACATACTGCGTTTCACTTGTCTTGTGTGTTAAGAATGTTCTATAACCATTTTATATAGTGTAGTAATAAATAAAGAGTAGGTGTACAGTTCAATATATATTTTTTTTGTTATTCTGTGTCCGAAATAACCCCATACATGGGGAAAACACGGACAGAAATGAAAAACTATTGTCTGTCCGAAGTTACCCCAACCAGCGGGGTAAATTCGGACAACTTTTATTATTTTTTAAAACTTTGAGGTAAACAATTAGTTGCACCTCTCAGCATTTATAGTGCTCCTAGATTGTTAACCTATTCATCCAAAAATAAATAAATTTCGTACGTCTGATGGTAACCAACGTACAGTAAAAAATAAGCAAAAAGCGTCCGAAATTACCCCATATGACGGTATACTGTAACCATCAATTATTATTATGTAAAAGCAAAGAAAAAATTGTTGGATACATTATCGATAGCAAAATAGAGAAGTTAAGAATCTCGTCAGATTTAAAATACAAATGGCTTAGTTTGCTTAAACATGTTGTAATTTTTTACCTTAATTTTAGTGGCAGTGCTATTTTATTTTTCTTGCTGTATACAGGCTTTGGTGTAGTCTCTTTGCGGTCTCCTAATAGTGCGACTACTACTGTTAATGCGATTTCTGAATTAAAGAATTCACTGTGCACAATACTAATCAGTAATCACTATACAGCTGGATGTCATTCTGCATTGGTGTCGGGTCCACATGACGTCCAGAACATTTATAGCTATACCCTTAGCAACCAGGGAAGGCGGTTGAGGCCAGGTAGGTTCCTTCACCCGCTTAGACCCTCACATTTACAAGGGCAGGAGATTTGGGACCAACCGTAATTTCCTCCCCATGAGTCACCTAGTCTACTTCAATCAATCAATCTTAGATTTTTGTAATATGTCATTTTATCTTAAAATGTTTGTTATATATCAATTCTACACATAATTACAAGAAAAATGACACCAAACAATGTATAATTTACTTTAATAGGAACATAGGACTTGAAAGCAGTTTTCTCGTAACTTTTATTTATTTGTTAGAAATGTTCCTATTAAAGTAAATTATACATTGTTTGGTGTCATTTTTCTTGTAATTATGTGTAGAATTGATATATAACAAACATTTTAAGATAAAATGACATATTACAAAAATCTAAGATTGATTGATTGAAGTAGACTAGGTGACTCATGGGGAGGAAATTACGGTTGCTCCTAAATCTCCTCCCCTTGTAAATGTGAGGGTCCAAGCGGGTGAAGGAACCTACCTGGCCTCAACCGCCTTCCCTGGTTGCAAAGGATATAGAATAGGGCAAATGTTTCCTGGATCTGTCTGCTTACAGCTAATAGAGTTGTTGTTCACTGATTGACAGGTCTAAGGGGAGTGGGTGAAATAGGATAATTACCAGTTCTAGGAAGATAGTTCGTCATCTGTACTGTCCTATATAAAAGCTAATAAGAAATTATATGTCTGCTAGCCAACTAGAAGACACAAAGATAGAGCCTTTTTATATGATCTTCACACTTGTTTGTATCTTATCTAGCTGGTTGATCGTCCTTAAAAGTGCGGAAAACATAATATGCTCGTTTTTTGCATTAACCGAGAAAAAAAAAGGCTATTTATGTATCAAGAACGCAAAATAAGGCTTTAGCGGACGAATCTAGCATTACTGGATGAGTCCGCTAAAGTTTTTGCGTGCCTGGTGCATACAATAGTTTTCAGTAAAGGTTCTGTAATTTTACTACTAATGAGCTCAGTTTTTCACTCATTTTCAATGATTCTCCCTAAAGAAAGAAGAGATAATGACGATTATATCAGATTTGCCAGTTTATAAACTTCGCGTCTATTTATATTACTATTGTCATGATTTGTGTTCATTTTAACAGATATTGATTTTAATGATAGGCCTATTAGGTGAAAAAGCGGAGATAAGTCATAGAATATGACCCTACTGTTAGGCATAAAAACAATGTTCATGCAAAATTTCAAGTAGATCTATCAGTTTAGTAGCTTTTGTGACAAATCGGAACCGATAGGAACCAATACATGTCTATATAAGTTTGTATATAATCTTAACAAAGAATAATATAAGCACACCACTCACTATCTCTCAACAGACACAAATCTAAAAATAAAAAAAGTGTGCGTGGACAGAAGTGTAACTTGTTTTAATTTTTGTATTTTTTTCAATTTTGCGTTAGGGAATTTTTTTTCAATTTTGGATTGTTGGACTTTTTAATGTTGGGTTTTTGGACTTTTTTTACCTTTGGACTTTGGATTTTTTAATTTTTTATTTTAATTTTTTTTATTTTTAATTTTTAAAATTTTAGATCTTAGAATATTTTATTTTTTAATTTTGGATTTTCATTTTTAAATTTTGGATTTTTTAATTTTGGATTTTTTATTGTTTAAATTTTGGATTCCTGAATTTTTTGAATTTTGAATTTTTTTATTTTTTAAATTTTGGATACTTGGATTTTTTAATTTCGGATTCTTTATTTTTAAAATTTTGTATTTTTGGACTTTTTATTTTTGGATCTTTGAATTTTTAAATTTTGGAATTTTGTTTTTTTTTTAATTTTGGATAAGACTAATCATTGAGTTGATTGTTTTCTGTGAAGTCCGTTCCGTCACACCTCACTAATTTCGTGACGATTTTGAGCGTAACACTAATTTCATGACGATTTTGAGCGTTACACAATCTCTCGATTTACCCCTACCGCGGCTAAAGAAGTTTCACTTCAAAAAGATAATAACATTATTACTGATCGAGCTTCCTATTCAACCTGGGACAATACCATCAAAACACGTACAATATATACATCTCATATATTCTACTGAAGTAGGTATGTCTATTTATGCTCAACAACCGGGTCATTTATGACTATGACTTTGATTTTAGGTCTTTGAGCTGAAGGAAAGTTGATTGGTTTTATGGTTATTTAACGGCGGGGTTGCACTGCAAGTTACGCCTAAGACCGTTGCCAGCGTGCTGGAATTTTGTCCCGCAGAGTTCCTTTACATACCTGAAAATCAAACATGGGCCTGTCACATTTATGAACACATATATGCCATCGACCTGGGCCAAGATCGAACACGCAACATTGGACACAGAAAGTCAGCTCGATACACCATCCAGGCCAACTCTGAAGGAAAGTAATAATTATTTAACACGTGGTTTTATTTTAGCATCGTTTTGGTCACCAAAATGCCAAGGAGGTTTGACCAGAAAGGACTGAGCCAACTTTTCATTCAAAATATTATTCTATTTATTGCACATAAGTAAAGTGTTTTAATTTACTTTCAATACCATAACCATAAATGTCAACGCTATAATATTATCTTGAAGCATATTCATACTGGAGTTGTATGTAAACGGAGACAAGACAGATATAATGTAATTGTTCAACATTACATTTCCTCCCATTTTATTCTTCTGTCTAGAGCAAATGAAAGATTAATGCGTTCGGAATTATGCCTTCCTGCAATGCACTGTGAAATGCACATGTAAATAAATAGAGAATGGCACAATAGTATCATTACAATGTTCAATTGAGGGCAGATGGTGAATAGGGATAATTTAACGCCCCGGGCCACAATTTGGGCGCTGCTAAACACATCAGAACCGGTGCGTGAAATGACCCTCAGGATTTCAACAGCATTTCGACAAAGCTGACTACTGTTTGGAATTGTACATTTTGAAGCAATGGTAATCTACTTAGTAAAATAGTCGCCGAAGTTATTTAGTAATACTTACCCTATTTTGAACGCGCTCTAAGGCAATTTCAGTTACAAAGCGGCTCATTAATACTAATTGAAAACCGTAAATTAGTTCCGAACGAAACTTTACAAGAAGTTTGGTACATCCCCCTCTCTCAACTGACAGTCATCAAAATATAATCCCACATATGCCGATAATACTGGGACTTAATTTTGTTGTGAAAGTACGCTTACGTCTAGATTGCGTACCTTCGCCATTACTTAATTTAATCCATAAGCAAGATTAAATGGTTAAAGGAAGGGAAACATCCCTTTCTCATTGAGGATACCCTATTTCTAGGCTTACTGTATTTAACACTCAAATAGTATTAAAATATCCCGGATGTCATGCAGACACGGCAAGCTAATAATCCTCCTCGTCTATCTCTACGGGTATTTCAGTCATACTGGAAACATGTGGGTCCGTTTCCAATTCAGGATTCCAAACACTCCATGACGAAGGTTCCTCTTTGTGATGTAAAGTAAGATTATCTAAAATAATTTATCTCCTAAAATTGTACAATATACTCCTATACAATTAGTGCTGATACTGTACACATCAGGGTTAAGCTATACCCAACTGATAGAGGACCATCAGTGAAGAGGGACCCTACATAGATACGCAAGATTTTTAACATTTGAATTATATGACGGTGCTTTAACCTGAAGACTTTTGTAATTTTTAATATTTTAACTTTGTGACGAAAATATTGTAGAAGATAAGTTATCTTAGATAATCTGATAATAGGCTATATCACAAAAATGTTAAATTTGAATCTGGAGTTATCACATGAACATTTACTATATAAGAAATAGACTTAGGTCTACTATGTAAGGATACCCTATGAAACGTGTTTGAGTGTCTAAGGCGAATCAATACCGTAACCCTCATCGAGTATGAAATATATCAATGATGATTCACGTATGCGTAATTATTTCCATTCTAGTTCATGCTGAAATCAAGTCAAATTTGAAGAAAGATTTCAATAACATAATTAGAACGTTACAGACATATTTAACCAACTACAGAACAGTTTATGTTTTACGAGACTACAAACTACATGCGATGAAAATATTTCTGAATATCATGTAAAGAATATTCGAACTAATTTATTTTTATAACATAGCTTCTCGGGATTCACACCAGGTGAGAAACTGCCCAAAACCGTTGTTCGAGCTTTACAGGGACAACTTGAACCTTTTCAACCGGCTGGAATCTCAAGAAGCCATCGTATATAACTAACATGAGGAAAGCTTCAAGTCTCTTAATTTATTTCTATTATTTGATAATATTTTCTCTTCACGACGATATAAAACTGTTTAACTCAAGGCAATTAAAAAGGGATTTAAAAAACGTAAAGGACGAGATTTTAAGTAATTAGTGTTGTTTATTGTAAGGAAAAAAATGTATAATCTCGGATACTGAGAGAAAAATCAAAATCTTCTCGCTTCAGGGAGAAGCTTGGGGTTCTATATTATGATTTTGCCTTCTATTTTGTCCTTAAGGAAATATCCGAATTATGAAGTTTACGAAATAATACGAATAATAATGTTAGGCTATTATGAATAACGATAACAGTCCTTTAAAAGAGAGAATTCTACGAATTAATCATCTATAAGTAGAGATAGAATTTTTCGGTGTTTTCAAACCGAAGAAAGCGGTACTTTGAAATGTGAAATTCGGTGGGTTCAATTGAACTTTTCGGTACTTTCAAAACTATAGTAGATTCACGGGAAAGCATACCTTTTATGTGCTCAATGGAATAAAATTCATCTTTCTGATATTGGAAAGCCCTATCCTTTGTGCTTAGTTTGTTATTTAGCATCTTGTGGCCTTATTAATTTATTATTCGACAATTTTCACAGCAACAATCACGACAATCATGTGAGGTCTTATCATAAAACAAAACCAAAACGATGCCAAACTCTAAAGAGAACTAAATACGTCATACTAATACTAATCCTAATATAATCGATAGAGCTTGTAAAAATACAATGCAAAGTTATTTTTCATACTGAAGGTCGATCGTGACGTCTTGCGGTAAAAAGTCCAAAGAGGTTGTAAAAACACAATATGAAGGTACCATATCTATCCGAATATAAGCCGCCCCTGCCTTTTTAGCAATAAAGTAAAGTAAAAATAATTAAATTAACCCCAAAGTGAAAAAATAAATTGCCTGATATTCATAATATTAAAGTAACACATTTCTTAGCCGAAATAGACCTGAAATAAGAAAAATAAAGTATCAGCTGATTTAAGTTAAGATATTCTAATTTTATTTAATGTAATTAAATAAAACTGACGAAAAAGAAAACAGAAATCAGTACTTTCCACTTCATATGACTTTCAGTGTTGAATTTCGCGCGATTTTTCTATTCTTCATAACTGCACTTTCAGTTACTATCAGTTCAAAATTGCCTTTATTCACATTCCCATGTTACGGCATTTTTTTTACTTCTGAACAGCTCATAATACATGCATATTCTGTAATACCGCTATCAAAAATGCCCAAAATAGCAAAACATCACTTGCTTACGCATTTTTACGATGCTTCGATTAAAATCGATATATTTTTGATGTTAAATCGATTAATATATCGATAGTGCTGGAGATTCGAGATAATCGATAGATGGTGGTGCTTGGAGGAGGGGAACCAGCTACGATGGATCAACCGGCTATATTGTGCTCAATTTTACAATTACCGTCTAAAAACACTTGTGCGCGATTTTAGCCGCAGGCTCATTTTGCTGGGCTTAATATAGGAAAAAAGTGCGACTTATATTAAGATAAATACGGTACTTTAGCGTTCAGCAAGTTTTCAATAATTTTCGGCCTCTTTCTCGTAAAAAAAGTAAAAATTCGTGCCAAAATCGCATTTTAAAGTAAAAATTCGCGCCAAAATCGCATTTTAAAGTAAAAATTCGCGCCAAAATAGCATTTCCATGCAAAATTCGCACTTTCATGCAAAATTTGCATCAATTCGCGAGTTCAAAAAGCATTTTTCAGGGTACTGTTGTGTGTGTTGAAGCTAGTTATCATTCCTAATACAGTTCTTAATAAAAATCGTTAAATTCGCGATCGCGAAAAATTCCTATCCCTATCTATAAGTATATATTGAGGGATTGGTTACGAAATATTTTCACGATGTAGGTAAATTGCAAACTGCATTAATTATTAATTAACAATAATTTGTAGTAAAAATCGTATTAACGGCTGGGAATAGTCATATTGAGCGCATGCTCCCCAATATGTCGCCTACTAATGAAATCAAAATATGGAGATAGAGGACGACGCGGACGGACGGTAGGTTCTAAAGCCCCATGTTATTACATTATTATATGGCGATCGAAAATGACCTGGGAAGCCTAATTTTGATCCCGGTAAAGTTCAAGGGATTGTTACTGTTGGTAATAATACCTATGGCTACAAAAACATTGGTATTGTTACAAAAACATAAAAATGTACAAAATTAATCTGCCGCAGAGACTATATGTATTTCAAACATAGATAAAAAGGCACTTTCCCCATATTGAATATACAACATGCATCAGTTAAATTAAAATGAAAAAAGTAATTAAATAGTGTTGAATATTTTAAGGTAGAATTAACATGATGATGATGAGTGATGTATTTTTCTTTATAGAGAACAAGGGAAGTTTTCTAGCTAATAAAACTAATAGGGACGGAGGGATAGAGAGAGAGAGGGAGGGAGGGAGTGATACAAGAAAGGAGATATACCTTCTGTCGTGCTGGTTGGTTAGAAGAGTTCAATTAGCGGCCAACCACAACGCATCTCCCAGTGATATTTTATATGAAATTATGATTTTTACGATATGATTTTATAATACATTGTATATGTAGTCCTCCTTCATGGATATAATTTATTTTTCATTGGTTGAACTTTGGAAATTAAATCAATATGCACATTCGGTCCTTGAATCCCTAATCTCACTGCATAGTAGGGTAAGGTGGTACATTTTCGAACACTTAACAAATATTCTTATTTTATGAACACAGTAAACTTAAGACAAGTTCAACTGTATCGTAATCACAAAGTTGGCAATGTAGTTGACCCTTCAAAAAAATATGAAAGCCAATCAGCTGTAAAATTGGTCATGGCAATCAATCTTTCATTTCCAGAATATCGTTCGAAAATGTACACAGTAGGTACAATTCTAAACACCAGTGGGTACTATTTCGAACAGTGGCATTTTCAACGAACGAATTGCTTTCTTCCAAATATTATATTTTATTATTATTATTTATCAATAATATGAGCTTAATAATGAACTGTCACGTTTTGAATAGGCAGATGACAGGTTTGGGGCATGTGGTCATCATGCCGACTCCTACGTCAGTTATTGATGGCTTACTGAACCGGAGCCGCTACTTCTTTATGAATTAGCTCTTCGGTTGGTGTCAGGAGGCTGAATGCACCCCGTTCCAAATCGCCCTACCTCAGAAAAATTCGAGGAGGTAACGGGGATCGAACCCAGACTTGCGGGTCCGTCAGCAACCACTAGACCATGCAGGCGGGTCTGTCATAACATCAAGAGCAATAATAAAAAATACTTAACAACTCCAGAACGATTTCTGTTTGCTATTCTGTATTGCATAATTGCTGAGATGTAATAGCAATCCGGAGGAAGCGCAGTTCATAAATCTTCGTTGAAATAATACCACTGTTGGAAGCTGTGTGATGCCATCCTTTAAATATTTGACTGGCACAGTTAATAATAATAAACATGCAGAATGCTGTGATAGCAAATCAGCTTTTCCATGCAAGCGATCGCGGGTTAAAGTACTGTTCGAAATTGTACCTAAAATCCGTTCGTATTTGTACCTCGAGCTAGTTTTTGTAAATTATACATAGTTGCAAATTCCGCTCACGAATGACCATTGTTGTGCCAATGACTTACGTATTAAGGACTACGCTATTTGTTGGTATGAGTTAAAAATTGGTCCTCAACAATGTATTCCAGTAACACAACGTGGGATTATAAGCAATTTTATAACGTGCCATTTTTCCAGCATGGAGTTCTTACCTTCGATTGGAAAATAATATTTTATGGCCGAATGAGTCAACTTAAAACATCATTCTCGCGGATACAGATCAACAAATCAATCAGTGAGGACGCTATATTTTTAAAAAGAGGTTGGCTAACATTTGAAACCCCAAAATGGATCAAAATCTTAGTCCGTTCAGAATTGTGCCATGTTCGAAAATGTACCACCTTACCCTACTTATTTTTATGTGGAGGGAAAGTTAGAAAAAAAAGTTTCTTACTGTATTGAACTAAACTGTCCCCAATCACAAGCATTGCTTTTTCGAGTGGCGTTACAATTTACATTTGTTTAGATTTTATATAATAATTTGTGGTAATAAATTTAATATTTGTAATAAACTATTTTTTAAAACTTTATGCAAGTAATAACTAATGCATACTGTTTTATATTTATATTTATTGTTGTGTTCGTGTGTATATATATATATATATATATATATATATACACGAACACAACAAAGTAAAAATTTTATACGGATGGAATTTCGAAAATATATACACAAGAATGTATAAATTTTATACGGATGGAATTTCGAAATTTTACGCCCTCTTAATCAGACTGAAAATGTTACATAAACTACCATATATAAAAGTATGGATTCACATACTACATGCATAAACTGGACATAATGCAGATAAGGTACACCCGAATACAATAAGAAAGGATGGGTAAGGCTACCTTGCCCTAAAGAGAAATAAATCAGAAAAGCTCAATTCAAAGTTTTTCTACCATTTTTGTGTACCTGTATCAGAGGTGTACATATTCTGATTTTAACTTGCCTGCCCCTTTGAAATTCTGCAACCAGTCACAGCTTTTAACTTGCTTGACTTGAAAGCAAGCCAGATTACAACGATGATAAGAAATGCTGTCGCTATGAGACACAAGCTCTTCATAACCTGATGGGTTGCACAGGACCTAAGGAAACTGCAAAGCCTGGCGGAAAGAATATGAAACTGGGTATAGCAGTGCACTGGTAAGTCGTGCAGTTACGTAGTTGAGGAACTTCAGATGTGTTTAGAGAATTTTACCCTGAAGGAAGCCGAGGAGAAACTAAAATGTGGACAGTTTGAATTATCAATGAACAAAGGTAGTACTAGTCCGGCATGGGAAAAATTTTCAAACATTCTCGAGAAAACATCATAAAATCATTAATAACAATAACAAAAATCCCTTTAGGCAGGCCTACAGGCGGAGGTAGATTTCGAAGTGCTTTTGGTTTAATTTATTGTCGCTGCATAGCACTCTTCTTCTTTAGCCTTGGCATGGAAAACCTGCAGTAATAAGAACTGAATTCGGTAAAGAGGAAGAGCCTACAATCATTTGTTTTGACAACAAGAATAGGATATAATATTCTGGGAGGCCGTGCGCAAGATCAGCAATGAATAAAATTAGCAAAGCCGCCAAACAAGACAAAATTATGATATTAATTCTTTTAAGTGTTATTATTTTCAAACATTAAAATCTCGCGTCATATGAGAGCTATCAAGAAACTATTTATTGATTTGTAGAGTACTCATCAAGAGCTTTTCAACGATACCCCACAAGACGTGGTTTCAAAAGTTTCGAATTTTCATCCCCCACCCCCACCCTCACTCGAACCCCCGAATCGTTGGTGTCACTGTGAACTCCATAGGGAGTACTCTAATTTATTCAAACAAAGTTTCCCTCTATACTTCATAGGGGCCGAGATATACATTTTTAAAAATTTCAACCCCCTCCCCCGACCACCCCCTTGGGCCAATTTTGCTCATTAACGAACTTGTCCGAACTATTGGGCCTAGAAATAACATATTAAAATTTGGTTCAAATATCTTCAAAATTACGGCCGCTATCGTGTAAAGATATATATATATATATATATATATATATATATAAATATATATATATATATATATATATATATATATATATATATATATATAAATATATATATATATATCACAAAATTTTTTTTTGAACGGGCGGTGGTTTCGTACTTAGGGGAGCATGAAACGTAAAGATATGAAAGAATTTTTCGAAAATCATAAAGTGGTATCCATTGCAATAGGTAGATTTTTCTTCGAAAATCTACCTAAAAATCCCTTTAGGCAAGCCTACAAGCTGAGGTAGATTTCGAAGTGCTTTTGTTTTAATTTACTGTCGCTGCGTAGCATTCTTCTTCTTTAGCCTTGGCATGACAAACCCGCAATAATAACTGCAAAAAAGAGGAAAGAGAACTTTTTCAAACATTCAAATCTCGCCTTTTATGCGAACTATCAAGAAACTAGTTATTGACTTGTAGAGTACTCATCAAGAGCTTTTCAACGATACCCCACAAGACGTAGTTTCGAAAATTTCGAATTTTCATCCCCATACCCCCACCCCCACTCGTACTCCCAAAACCCCCGAATCGTTGGTGTCACTGTGAACTCCATAAGGAGTACTCTAATTTATTCAATCAAAGTTTCCCTCTATACTTCATAGGGGCCGAGATATAAATGTTTTAAAATTTCAACCCCCTCCCCCGACCACCCTCTTGCGCCAATTTTGCTCATTAACGAACTTGTCTGAACTATTGGGCCTAGAAATAATATAATAAAATTTGATTCAAATATCTTGAAAATTACGGCCGCTAGCGTGTAAAGATATATATATATGTATATATATGTATATATATATATGTACTTAGGGAGGCATGAAACGTAAAGATATGAACGAATTTTTTGAAAGTCATTAGGTAGATTAGATTTTTCTTCGAAATCTACCTAATAATAAAAATAATAATTGTGTTAAGACGCTAAAAGGATTTTAATACTTTATCCACCTTTTATTTATCTGCATGGTGAATTTCTTCTACCAGTAGAAAAGCAAGAAAGTATTACCTACACTAGCAACTACAGTTGTTTAGCTGATAGGAATGTCGCAAGCTTATTCTGACTTGCCTAGGCTGGGTTTGACCTGACCCATCAAGTTTAAAGAAAACTGCCTGCTTCCTAGTTATGACGCTGGCAACTTGCTTGCCTGGCGTTCAAGCGGGTATGGGCAAGCTAAAATCGAGATTTGTACACCTCTAACCTGTATACGATAAAAGTATAATATGTTTAATGTCCCGAGAAGTTTTATGGCAAAAGGTAAGGGTCATGATAGTCCCCAAGGGAACAATACCAGAACGTTTTTAAGATTTAAACATTGCAGCAGTATAATAGTGTCCATGCATTGTCCTACAGCATAATACTATGGTACACTGATATCTCTATGGTTGGTGTAACCTATACAGGTGCAATACTGACAATGTTCTATGTGCATACAATGCTGTCAGTATCGGTTATGGAGACATATGATTGTTACACATAAGAAAGCCTATTCATTAATGTGCAGATCAACTTAATAGAAAGTCTTGTTTCTTAGACCAGTTATTACATATGATATTAACTTATAATCAATTCTGCACTAGGCATTCACTATTTTCAAACCCTAAGTCCAATGCGATCCTATTAAGATATCTGAATTCAATATTATTCCTGTTAATTTATGGGATTTAATTTGATAGCTAAGAATGATTTGCTTATTCGTTAATTCTGTCATGCAATTGAAAATGTCCTTACCTATGTACTTGGAATGCACATTAGGCCATAAAAAATCAGTCTGATTTGACTATTTTGTGAGAAATTATTGGAAATAATTAAATTTGCGAAAATCAGAACATTTTCCTTCACAATTCATATACTTTTAGGATTTCATGCTTTCATGACGTTGATTATTTTGCTATGGAATCTCGGGTTTACCAGCTGTGTCAATGTTATGAAGTTCAAGTTATCGTCCATTTTGATCATGTGTCCTTAAGGATTAGTGTCTGCTATTCCTCATGAAAGCCACGGAGTCAAAATGGTGTTTAGTAGTCCTAATGATTCAAGACTACCTAAACTTTAAACACTTAAAATTGACACGTCTGGTAACTCGAGAAGCTATAAGTTGGTATACCTACATATTTCACCTATGTTTCAATGTATCAAAATTCATTAATAACCCTTTTACGGAAATCAGGGTTTCCATACTATTATTTGTAAAATCTAGTATCTAATGCAACTTTGTGTGGTCTGTATGGTATAGTAAGGTGGATCTTTATATTATATACATAATAAATATATTTTCAACAGAATAAATCCAACGCAGGGTTTATATGGCCATTCGTGCTTTCACTACGCACAAGACAAAATGAGAAAAATATAACCCCAATAATACAATACAATATAGCTAGGTATGATGTAATAATGCTATTCAAAGATGAAGGCAAGAAAGAGGAAAATGTAAAAAATAGCCATAATAATAGAAATAACAATAAAAGTACAATACAATATAATACATAATAGTACATATACAAAGTTTACTCCCCCCTTCCACTCTCTCCCCCCTTCCACTCTCTCCCCCCTTCCACTCTCTCCCCCTCTTTTCTACCCTGAGCTGCCTAACTTTAGACATGAATTTCTTAACCCCCTAGAAGAATCATGTTCAAATATTTCTTTGTGACCTCTTTAAGAGATAGTAAGAGTCAGGCATATATCGTTGCATAAGCATCTCAGTGGCTTCACATTCAGTGTATAATGTCACAACCGGTTATACTTTTATTGGTGAATTACGAGTATACTGTCGTAGATCTCTTCAGTCTGAAAAAACTTTTTTATTCTCGGACCAAACTTCTGTTTTGAAAAATAGTATTTGTAATCTATGAGAAAATGACAATGGTATTATATTCATCATAGTCATAGATCCGTGTCCAGTTAAGTTAGATTATAAGCAGTGTACAAGAATGGAGCAAAAGTTTTGCAGGCGCGAAAGTGACATTTTATGAGAGCGGGGAAAGAAGAAAAAGTGAGAATTCACTACAGTCGCCGCAATTTCCTTCATCCCTTAAGTAACTTTGGGGAGGCGTGTTTTGTTGGTGTGAAGGCTAAGTTTCCATCTCCTCTTCCCACAAAAGCTCACTACTGGAATTGTTATTCTCAGAATTGTTCCAAAACACAAACGAATTGTTGTTGTGGGTTTCCAATATCCTTTTCATACAACCCTCTCTTTCTTTCACTAAGCTTTGCGTGATGAGAACAACTTGGCGCAACAACGTTGCAACCCAAATTGCTTCTAAGGGTCACATAAGCATCGTCTGGTAATACTTAGTTGGTCTTTAAGAACAAAGCTAGTTAAGATCACTGCTGCACCAAGGTGTAAATACGAAAGCCTTTTTAATGTTACTTGTGTCTACAACGATTCTGGCAACGGGATCTTGAATTTGATTAATTACAGCACGCTTGACGAAATGAATGACCTCTTCCATCCTTATGAAACAAGTCAGCTATACAGTGTACACCGTATTGCTTATAGCATGTCTTGATAATATATTAGTTTCTCTCTCGGCTGTTATAATTATTACAAGGATTAAGGTTGAAGAGCTTTATTAATGATGAAATTAGCGTTCATAACCATCTGTTCTGTATTAAACAAGGGAAGGAGAAGTTTGAAAACTATACAAGTTTACACTTCTTTCAGATGTAAAGTCTTGTTCTTTAGTTTCTTAGCTCTGCATTATGTGTGCTTCGTAAGTATCCTCAACAGTTAACCTTAATTCTATACAGGACACAATACTTAGTAGACAAAACGTTTAAAAAGATGTGCAGCGATTAAGTCATTAAGAAGAAAATAGTAATTTTAAACACTCACCAGAACTTTTGGATATCACCAAATAAACAGACAAGACTCGTAATAATTTGTTTATGAAATAAATAAAAAAGCAAATAATAAATAGGTTTAAAACATGCTAATATTTTCACCTGCCGGGAATGTAAGCAAGCATACAGGGTTTAAAGGCTCAGTTTAGTATCTACATAAATAATAATAATAATAATAATAATAATAATAATAATAATAATAATAATAATAATAAAATAATAATATTTGTCAGAAGTATAATGAGCAATAAAAATGATTGTTAATTAATTTCACAAGCATTCTTTCAGAAATAAGATATAGCACTGGATTAACGTAACACTACAATTTACTGTATGAATACGCCAGGTCATCTATAAATTAAACTTCGGTATACAGAAGTAGAAATAATACAACAATAAAATATTCAATAAGAAACTTCTTTGAATTGATGGAATATCTGTAGAAGTTTTAAAGTCAACATAATTATATTAATTAGTAAGCATAATAGCCTAAGTCGAATTTATGTTTCCAATAGGATTAGTTTCCGTAAGATATATCTATAGACCTACTCAGTCCTTATATTTCAGTGATGTAATATACCTGAAACTTTTCTTTGAAGAATTCCAGTATATATTTTTTTTAAACTGGTAATTTTATTGGTATACAAGAAATAAAATAAATATATATTTTTTATTGATGTACAAGTAATAAAAGATATATTATTATTATTATTATTATTATTATTATTATTATTATTGCATACCAATAAAATTACTAGTTTATGAAAATACATACTGGAATTTTTCAAAGAACAGTTTCAAGTTCTATTTCATTTCTTATATACATCTTATATATGATTTTTTACCTCTTAGTTTGTCAGAATATGAAGGAATGTTCCTGCTTTCCGGATACAGTTAGTTTTCGATAAAAACAGGGAAATATTTATGTAATTGCAAATGATGAAAGACAACTGGATAAGCAATGGGTATATAGGCCTACCATCTTTCTCACTTTTGATGGTGATAAAATATAGGGATTTTAATAACACGTTCCTGAGACTGATTGTGTAGAAAATAATAGAAAATATATTTTCTGAAATTTTAAAGGCAAGATTCTAATAGCCTGTTCTCCCATAGTTTATAGTGGTATCGTTATAGTATAATTGCATTACAATATTACAGTATGGCATTGTAGTGAATCGTCTTGTAAATGTTATTGTTTTATGTAACTTATATTAATGTATCTATAACAAAGAATCCATCCCTGGGTAGGTACTTCGCTCATCCAGAAATTTTACTTGTGATTATGTAAATGTCAAATATTTCAATAAATTAAAAGCCTAATAAAGTTAAACTAATTTATATTATTTTATATAAAGCGATGGAAAAAAATGTTAAGGCTCTGAATGTTACAACAAGTAGCATGCTAGTGGGTTGACTGATTTTATTTATATTATTTATTAGGGGTGAATATTTAATAGACTTGTAGGCCTATATGTTCTATATGCTCTATGACGGTTAAGGTGCGCTGTTCGGTACATATTACTGTGAGTTTTGTTCTTATAGAAATTTATCCAGGAGTTCGCTTGAAGATAGAAATTGCACACTATCATTTTCAAAGGGAGTTATTAATGATATTTCCAATTTCATTTTAAATGGCAAAGAAATGAAATTATAGAGTAACAACACATTTTCTTACTATGCTTCTACAGTGTTTATTATAACTTAAAGACTGCTTGCAGTACTGAGTGTTTATAATTTAGGTTATAACATTATAGTATTGAACAAAAGCCCTACATTCTAAGCCAATCCATATATTCGATAAAAGTTGTTTCTTAATCATAAAAGTGAATATTTTAACTTTCACATATGAATTTCTACGAGTAGCTTGTATGTAGGATATCTGCAGTATCACTTTCCTGTAATGAAGAATATATGCTCTGAAAACATTTCAAGATCATGCTGTAGTCTAGGATAAAAATCATGTTAGTGCAAGACTACGTCAAAAATCAAATTAGGCCTATAGAAAACTGTGTTCAAAGCTTCAGTTAGTAAAAATATATCTGTCGATTACAATTAATAATTTTACTTTTATGGTTTAAAACAGTTCAAGGGCTGTAATAACTGTAAATAAGATTTTATACTTAAATTCTTTTTAACGAAGAAAACTAAGCTCAGAAGATTATCACTATAAAAATCGTATATACTATAGCATATAAAGAATATATTAGAGTACACAAATTAAATCAATGTAAGTATGAACAAAACTGTGCATGTCCCATTGATGAACGTATCTAGGAAACTTCTTGTTAATTCAAATGGATAATATAATTTCTGGCACCAATAATTAAGGAAATAATTAAATAATGAGGCGATTCAAGTGCAGAGAACCAATCTATTTCATTCTGGGAAATTGCTGTAAGTATGAGGAAGATTGCTAATAACTGTCCTTGCGTGACTACACAGTCCTTTCCGTAAATGAGGAGTAAATATTGTGAAGTAAAAACAGAATTACTTTGGAACATATGCTATTTCCGAGGTTGTACCACGTGTCTGTCCTTGCGGTTTGCCGATAATTTCACTAGCGCATGCTCGCACAATAAACCAGTTTTATATTTATAATTTTTACATTTTTTTTCTAGGGCCTGCGAACCATTTCAAGAGTGATCGTCAGGGTTATAACGAACCGGAACCAAAGAGGATAGAGAAAAGCTGTTATTAGAGCTGTTGGGAAATGTTATTTAACATAGAATCCGAACCAAGTTATGCTTCACTTAACATACCATTCGCACGGTGATGAGTTTGGAAGTGATATTACCACTAATCCACAGGACATTCTATATATCATACCCACGCATAGTTCAAAAATTTGCTTTCCCGAGCTAGATTCAGGCAGCGCTATTCTAATCAACAGAAATTATGGCAAGCCAGAAAAGCCATCTAACGTTTTTTTTTTAATTTAATGCAGTTAAAAATAACTCTTAAATGGCTGTTAATGCCAAAAATTATTCACTTTAATAACTTTTGTTTTAATTTCTCAAAAAAGAGCTGAAAACACAGAACAACAAAAACCCACGAAATTGTTTGTAAGGTAATAAGTACCTGTACCGGATAGTTAACGCCGAAATAATTATTAGGTCCTCATTGGCCAGGAATAGAGCAAAATAGGTCAAAGACTGTCACTAGTTCTTCACTTCCTTCCGGCGGAAGTTCAATCATGTGTTACACTCAATCATTCACCATAATGAGTAAATTATTTTTAACCGATCTTGAAACAGTTCCTTATGTTATTGCATATTATGAAGAATAATTTTAAGATATTGAATTATTTTTAATCATAGGCTTTCTGTCAGATTCAGAATTCATTTTAGACCGGTTGATAGAGCCAGCTCAATTTCTTCTGGTTGCTGTGAAGACATTCGTAGTGATAGAAGTCTCCTATTTGCTTTGAAGTATGCTGATATCCAGCCAACATCCAACAAAAGCGATTTGAACTTCCTGTAATTCACCTCGATTTTACAGATATGTTGCCACTATTAACGCCAACCCTCGTATATCAACGAAATAAAAGCAAATAAACGAAAGGGAATAAAATTATCTCGAAGTATTGTGACTGTTAGCCCAAAAAGTTGCATCTTTCTTTAATGAGCCTTATATAGCCTATTTATCTTATAAACTTTCTCTTTTGCCTCAATCAGCAGGATCTATCTTGTGTACTATACTGCTAGGTGCCCGTGGCATCGCCCACGATAATTAATTAAACATTTAAAAATTTAAAATTAAGAGTATAATAACTATTAAAGCAATATATTTATTAACACTTGCACGCGAATCATTCATAAACTAAGCCATTAATAATTAATGAAACAGTTAAAATTCCGGCTTCAGAGTACATTCCACGATTAGAAAGCGCCGCCTGAAAAAACGATCTCAGATTCAATTATGCAGTTCCAAAGTTAACTGTGAATACATAATACGTATTGTTTCTCAACTGTTTGTTACGAAAATGTTTAAAAATGTATGACTATTATTTAGACAACAAATTTGGAGAGAAAACTCAACCGCTCTTGATAAATGGACGATGTTAAAATACTTTGCTGGGAGAAGAGTTAAATCCTTGGAAGAATTGTATGAACATCAGGATAAAATGTTTTGTTAGAAATTTCACAAATGAGATGAAATAATCTTCTTTAGGCCCATAAATTAGGCCTAAGTGAATAATGAGAACATACTGGTTTGGATAGGTAAAGAATTCTTGGCATAACTGAACTCATGTTTTTTCTTATGCAATTCTTAGAAACGTTGTATCTGCCTCCAGTGAATACCAAGCACTATTGCATTTACTCCTGGTTTGCATGCACTGCCCTTTCCCGGACGCACGGCGCCATTACGTCAGGGGCGTCCCGCGGTGAGGACGGCAGTGAAATATCGGCGCCTAGCCATGGGGCGCCTGAACAGGACGCCTCTCCTCCTGTTGCCCTCTGTCCTTACAAAACACAGAAAAGCGAAAGAAACAAGAAAAATTTATCTCATTAAGCGTTCTTCATGTAGAAGAAAGACTTAGGATGTAGGCTATATAACTTAGCTTTCAGTTCTATTGGCCAGCAATTAGGCTAGAGTCCGTCATTTATGGAATATAATAAATCTTCATGCCTAAAGTAGATATAATACCAGACGTTTCAAATCGCATTTTTATCATATTTAATATCAATAACATATCATAAAATAGAATGCGGTGATTCTGAACCGTTACGTGGTGCAAAAGAGTGAATACAAAACAAGAAATAAGTAAATTATTCACTATAAAAATAAGTGGTAAAGATTTCACATTCCTCTCATAAAACACTATTTATAGATGAAAATTACAAATTGTTGTAAGAATTATTATTGATGCACTTTGATTTATTTGATTGAAGTTAGTGTAAATAATGACTTAATTCAAGTCATTGTACTGTATTATCTGGCAACTTTTTATGCAGTGAAGTAACATAAATGGTCGACATAACAAAGTGTATAAATCCTGGGCTATTTACGATAGACTGGTTATAAGTGGCATTTTATTTAGGTTAATGAGAAGGATGTTTGTTACTCTAAGACAGAGTTGAGAACCCTATTAATAAAACAAAATAATTCTATTTCCTCCCAGGAAATATTTTCTTTTAAAAAGTAAAAAATAAACTCAGTGCGATGCAGCCTTACGATTTCCATTAAAAAAACATTAAGCTGCTAATAAATTATCTTTTATCTAATCAATTTGCTTTCCTTAATAAAATACTGGAGATATTAATTTACTGTAGGCTATACATTAATAGCGGGATACGCCATGGCGTAGTTTTTGAGGCACTGCGCTACAAATGGAAGGTAGCGGGTTCGATTCCTGATGAGGTCGGTGGGATTTTTCATTGGCCTAATCCTCCTGGTGGCACTATGGTCCTGGGGTCGACTCGGCCTCTAACAGAAATGAGTACCAGGACTATTCCTGGGTTTAAAAAGCGGCCAGTGCTTATGGCTTATAACCCTACCACCTTCCTGTACCGATAGGCCGATCTCAATCTGGGAGCCTCAAGCTCACGGAAACCATACGGGTCTCCATTGCCCATACAGGGATCACTTTAGGATACTTTTCTACCTATACATTAATAACACACTGTAACCGTAAGAAAAGAGTGTAATCAGTTAGAAATAACAATTCTCTATTACTGCAATAGGTTACACAAATATCTTTACTTTAACAGATCGTAAGTACAATTGAATTGAACTGAATAGGAAATCACAAACACAGCAGATTGGGCTATAATATGAGAAAATCCAACGGAGAAGAAAAATGTGTTTTTACCAATGCACATTCAAATAGTGTGGCAATGTACAAAAAAATTATGTTCTTGAAAAAGATGTTTTTACTTTGTTCCGATTTTAGCTTCTCTTAATTTCGAGGTTAACTTTTTTGTCATTATTTCGATGGTAGCATTCCATGGTAGTATTCCATAATGCAGTCTGTTCATTAATTCAGTATACCGTGATTTGACTGCTGACACTATTAGCGATTTTATTATAAACAAACCAGAAATAACTATTTTAGAATATAAAGTTATCATCTATATAATCCATTACGTTTTATTCATGGAATAGTCTTAACTATTCCAACTCGTAACCTCTCGTGTGATTACCTATGATAAAACGTCAGCTGGTTATTGGGTACGTCAAAGCATCAATATGCAGTGATTAATATGTCACATATCTGTATTCCTGCCAGTGAACAGGATAAAACTTATATTATATAACATAACTTATCTTGAAAATGAAACAATTCAAATTTGCATTGATTAAAACACACAATTTCGATTCAGTGCAAGCCAATGATGATCTAAACTATTTATAGATTAGGAAAGCAGTATGAAGTTTAGAATGCTAGTTTCCGAAAATTGAACTAAACAAATATCACATCAGACATAGCTGGGAATACGTGGAAGGCTAAAAACAAAGCTGCACTGATACCATGCCCATTGTGTTAAACAGCCTCAAGTAAGGCGTTTCATATAAATGCAAACGCTGGTGGCACAACAAGCTGATATACGATCCATTTTGTATAACGAAACCATTACTGCGTTTATTGCATACATAAACAATACATGTCATCCTAGCGATATGCACGCTCAACTATCATAAAACAACCTTGTTAACATGCGTAACACATTGTAAAAGAGAATTAGTTACGACGATTTTATTCTTCGAAATATAGAAACTACATCCTCTACTTCAGAGTATATAGGCCTACGTACGTGTAGGGGAATGTCAAATGTTTCCAAAACAGTACTTCCAGAGATGGTAGTACCGCAAGGTAGATAGTGTAGCCTTCAAACCTCAATTTTCGGAAGGATATATATTTGATCCGACAGTAAGATTAAAAAACTATGAAGATAAACAAGAAGAATGATTAACGAGAAAAGTGGTATTTACGAACTAACCATTAAGTAGGCTATTACAACGTTAAAATATTATCATCTGAAATCCAGCACAGCATTAGGATATATCCCAAACTTAGCTTTCAAAAAATTTCGGCCTACACAAAACAATCCTTACAGAAACATTAACTGAGGGTCTATCGCCAATTTTCACAATAATACATATTAATAATGACTTCTAGTTTTTAATTTCAAGTTTTTCTGTTGTGATTTATCCGTTCGCTGCCAGTGCTTCACTATTTATTTAATTTACGGTAAGCATAATTATACCAACGGCGAAGCGCGTCTTGTCACTGGTAGTAAATTTAACTAATCAGACAGTCTCCTACCCCAATGAATTATTTTTAGTTATTCCAGGAACCCACTTCGTCCCCGACTGGAATATGTTTCGTTTATCCAGGAACCTTTCTCGTCCCAGGAGTTATCATGCATCGGCAATTTGACTCAGTAAAACCACTTTGCTGTCATTATAGCAAGCATCCGCACAGAGTCACATTCCAATACCCATTCAACTCTTCTGATAGGCCTACGTTGACTGAAACATCAGTAGTAGGCTATATTTTGGTAACGACCAAACTCATTTTATAAGAAGTTAATTGTAATGTTTGTAATGAAAAAAAAAATGTCACTGGACACTACCTGGAGAAACTTTCCTGGAGGTAAAACGGGCTGTTGAGTTAAAAACATCCGCTTCTAATCCGTAAAAAGTTGAATCTATAAGAAAAGTACCTAGTTAATTATAAAAATGGGGAATACTCACGCCTGAAATTTGTATGGATATGTCGGATAGTTACAGTTAAAACGAGGCCTTGTTTACTTATAGTATATGATTTTTATTTATTTTTAGGTAGAGCTAATTTCATTATCTGATGACATTGTTATAAAGTGGACAGCATTTTACTCATGAGAGATAACTTTTAATAACACACAAAATGGCTACGTAGTCCCAAATCTGCACAAGGTAGGAAGAAATAGTTTGCCTTCACCTGGTTTCACCTCTCTCGCACCTGAGACAGTTGCTCCGAAATTTACTTGGGACTAGACTGATGATTCTGGGGCGAGACAGGTTACGCCCTATACCCATTATTGTTGGGTTTTAAAATCTATGTCGTTGTCATTGCCAATCTGCAGGTGTTACAAACAGAAATATAAATAAAATAATTATAAATATGAGCTTTTACCTAAATCCTGGTAAACTTTGTATCAGAATATATAAATACATCATAGCCACTATAAGGTAACAATAGCCCTACATGAAACATAGCAGGGCGGCGAATCAAATCCGCAACATCGCTAATAGTGGGCGAGAAGCTATGGCCACTAGACACTAAGATGTCAAAACTAAAACCTACAAAAATGTATGCATATTGTTCGTTTGTTTGTTAATCAGAAGTTACAGTTGTTCAATTTAATAAAATTCTGTATCCAGTTAACCTTCAATAATATGTTATAGTTACATATAAACCTATAAGTTAGCTCCAGTGAGCTGCAATGAAAAGTATCTATTACTTTATTACTCTGGAAAATGTAACACAAAATAGTTTAATGTACCGAGGGTTACAACATAAATTTTGACGTTTTTCTCAATATTAAAATAATCTGATATCTAATAAATTGTAATATTGAAAAGTTTTCTAAATTGAGAAAAAGAAACTACGCATAGGCCTATGTAATCAGGATTAAATTAGCCTGAATTTTAGTTGTTCAATGTGGAAATGACTTTTTATTTTTAACGACTTATGTGGTTTTTGAAACAATAAAAACATCAAACCTAATTTGAACTTGAATGGAATTGGACTGTCTTTTGCACACTATGAAAAATGAAAATACCTTTTCGCAAAATATCACTTTAACCAACGGCACTTTCTATTAGTGTAGTTTAATCCGTAACAAGAAAAGGTCTGGTGCTTTTGTAACACCTTCGTATATGAGTACCTTAAAAGAGCTGCTTTGCAACGCTAACACAAAGCTAATTGTGGTTTTGCTATTACTATAATGGAGAAGCACCGAGCGTAGCCTATCCCAGCGGCTTTATAATAGGTTTGTTCGCAAAGCAGTCAGAAACCAGGAACAAATCATTCGCGCATGCGCTCTTTCTCCACACACGTTCGCAAAGCGAGAATCCGTGATTCTGATTTCAATCTTCTGTTCGCAAAGCTCTGACGGACAGTTTCTGTACTATAAGAAAAATTTGCAGGCTCTACCATGAATTGTTATCAGAGACATGCGCAGTAACCTATTTTCACGCGCCTGACTCCTCCCTCCAAATCCTTGCTCCAGATTTATAAGCATAGGCTACTTATATGTATGAATAATGGAAGATAATTAAAAGTTTCCCAAAATATAGTTTATATTGCCGATGTATATTGCATGGAAACATGTTAAAGGGAAATATGTATTTTATTTGCATATCATATCGATTAAACGCAGAAACTATCGATTCCAAATTCTTCTAACCGTTCGCAAAGTGCAAATCACGGGTAAGTTACAGACTGGACATGCGCAGTACAACCAATTCTCAAGCAGTCACGGATTTGCTTTGCGAACAAACCTAATACGTCTACTTGGATTTCGGCGATATAGTTAAATTTTTTATTATTGCTTATAAATAAGAAACCCGAGTTAAACGTTCTGTAATCCATTCTTAAACATAAAAATGTTCTGTTAAACATAGAGGGCCCTCGAGGGTAGAGAGGATCCCATCATTGTGGGTTGATGACTATTAAAACTGCAATTACAGTAACAGGGATCTACAGGTAAACGTGGGCTCCGAAACAAGGTGGGCCTCCCTATGGTTCGCTTAACAAGAATTTCCAGAGGTAAAAGCTACGGCCACTCATCCAAGCTCTCATCAGCCAAATTCGCTTATCCCAGTGATCACTACACCAAAAGTTTAAGGCCACCAGCATATTTGAAAGAAATGCGTATTGGCTTTATCCTTTTGGGCTGTACTAACTGATTTTTTGTTTGTTTATTATGATTGTTATGAGATGCTTGGAAATGAAAATAGAATGGAATTACTGCTATTTTCTTTACTTTTACGATTTTTTAAAAATATATCGATAATTTAAAATTACTACATTTTATAACGTTTCAGGGCATGGGAATTGATAATAATACAAATAACGGGTTACTTTTTTGTATGATGGTACATGTATAGTTACACAACAAATTGATACCTAAGGGTATACTATCTGGATGTGTTTTTTATAAAAATTAACACAGGTGAAACTGTTTGTAATATTCCAGAAAAAGTTTCTACGGTTAACACATTTTAAAGAGTGAATGTCGAGTACAGGAGATTAATAATTTTAAATGTGGACCATGCTGCACTCTCCTGAGTAGCTCCAGACTAGTATCCGCCGGATACTATCCGGCATTGTTACGATGCCAATAGCTCAATTGAGAATACTCGACATTCACTCTTTCAAATGTGTTAATCGTAGTAACTTTTTTCTGGAATATTAAAAACAGTTTCACCTGTGTTCATTTTTACAAAAACACATACAGATAGTGCCCTTAGGCATCAATTTGTTGTGTAATTGTACATGTACCATCATACAAAAAAGTAATCCATTATTTGTATTATTATAGAATTACCATGCCCTGAAACGTTATAAAATGTAGTAATTTTAAATTATCGATATTTTTTTTAAATCGTAAAAGTGAAGAAAATAGCAGTAATTCCATTTTATTTTCATTTCCAAGCATCTCATAACAATCACAATAAACAAACAAAAAGTCAGTTAATACAGCCCAAAAGTATAAAGCCAATACGCATTTCTTTCAAATATGCTGGTGGCCTTAAACTTTTGGTACCACCTGGTAGTCCACAATAGACCCTCGAAAAAAACAAAAAAGGATTGACATGGCTTAATAACAGAGATTTTGTGAAAGCGAATAATATATAAATTGAAAAGTAGAATCATCAATGATTAGCTATTCCGAATTACAATTTATCCAATATGATTAATGGATGAATTCTTAAATTTTCAAAAATTGGTTTAAAAGAGTTTGAAAAAACGAAAGCTACGCGACTAATATTGAACTTACAGAGCACGTATTTCTCTTCGTCCAACTGGTTCGTAATATTATGGCAAACACATGACAAGGAGCTGAAGTTAATAGAGTTTTACGCAATGCTAAGGAAATCCCCTCTTACTTTCTAATTTATATGGCCTATGCACAATTTAGTAAGCCTATCGATTACCTTGATTCGAAATCTTCAATAAAATAAAAGGAGCCTTTTAAAATAAAGCATATCATGAAAGCGTAGGAGGGTGAGATAGGGAGCTTCCCTTTCCGAATTACTCCCTCATGTACTCTCGCGGCCGCTTGTCAGGTTGGATGCTTCTGGAAGGAGTCAGGTTAGGATGAATCGCATGCCACAAAGCGGAATATGCTCATCTTTCACGGTTTTAGAGGCAGCAATGAATACTATATTTTACTAAGGAAAGGTCCTAGAACAAGGGCTTACGCCGAGAAAAGCGGCAACATCTCAAAACGAATTTCCCAGAAATAGAAGTCAGAGAAGACAATACTTCACTTACCGGTATACCAATATTTCATACTTTGATTTGGTAACTGAGTACCAAAACACATTAACTCTGAAATTAAGCATTAAACAATATTGCACACTATGAAAGGCTTGGTTATTTTACAACCAATATAATCCGGTATTTTATTATAAATATAATTGTTATTTTTTATATCCATGGATGGTAACCTTATTAACTTACGCCACAAATAGGCCTACATTTTGGGGTTTTAGTTTACAAACTAATTATAATAATTATATAAGTTTACGCATTATTAAATAAATCTTTATAGCTGATTGTGAATGTCGGTTAATGAATGTGATAAATTCTTTAAAACAGTAGATGTTGTAGAATAAACGGAAACATGAGTTTGAATAATATCTTTTCACACTGAGATGGATTCAGTTCAAAATCGAATCTTCTTCTTTAAAATAGTGGGCAGTCAAATAAAGGAGTTATTTATATTTATACGACTCATCATGGTAAAAAAAATAGTACATTATGCAACAAGCCTGTATTGGCATTATTGAGAAAAGAGTATCACTCAAACAAACGACAACGAGCTCACCATGCCCTTCGCGTTAGCTGATTGTCGTAGTTCTTGCCTTCTACGAGAGATGACAAGTCATGTCAGTCAAATCAGAGCAACCTTATGGTTGTTTTCTTGAAACCAGCAGATTTTCACAACAAGAATTGAAATCATTGTAGTATATTAAAATTAACACGAACATATTTCATTTTATTTTATATACAGGCTAATTATTATGTAGTTTTCAACTCCTACTTTCAAGCTCACAAGATTGTTCCATGTTCGATAGTAATCGATACCACATTGATGTCGAAATGAAAAAGTTTCGAAATAAGTGTTATTATCAGGGCCCGAATTCTGATGACCTAAAATTGTTTGAAAAATGACCTATAAAATGACCCTAAATTTTAAAGAAAATGACTTAATAATTACAAAAAATGACCTAAAAACTGATATTTTATTCATAAAAAATTATTATTGCACACACAAAGTTATAGACTAGTTAGTACATAATTGTAAAAACTGTAAACAACTGTAATGTTGTGAATGTTCTTTTCTCACGGAAATTTATACTGGCACTGAGGCACTGGTGAGTCAAAATTCGGCACTTCCTTTTGTGGTCTGCCGGATTATATTGTTGTTTATTCAGGGTAAACAGTAGCTTGCACTATCAATTCCAAGCAGGTGCCAAGTCAATCTAATAACAATGTAATATAATACAAAATGTTGGCGTTTCTTTGATTCTCACTTCCGACATGTCAACACTTTAACGCCGAATTTTTCTTTCTTGCATGAACAAACAACATTTCAAAGACAGCACCGTTAGCGACGAAAAAAGTTAATACACTCAATGTAAATACATAAAAATGACAAATAAGGAAGCAAATGACACGAAAATGACAAAATAACGACCTAAAATTGAAATAAATGCCCTAAAAATATAAAATTGCACGAAATGACAAAAAATGACCTAATAAAAATGAATTTCTATAATCTAGAGGCCATGATTAGAATTTATCTACAAGTTGGCAATGTCTATGCAGCATCAATAAAAAGATGACATGTCATTAGAATCCGGGCCCTGGTTATTATGATACCGTTACGTCCACGTAATAAGCGTATTATACTGGTAGTATGGTCGAACAAAAGTATATATTTTAAATATGTTAAACCAATAACTTATATGAAATATAATTTCATTACTGTGGTTAAATATTTCGATATATTTTATTTCCCATTGGGATTTTGAATAACCCGACAGCCTTGGTTTGTCCATCATCCATTTACTTTCATATGTAGAATTACGTAGTCTTATTTTTGCACAATACATCTACTTATAGTATTAGGTACTGTAGTTAGGTCAGCTTGTTTTCCATCGAATTTCAGTTGCTAGCAATCGGTGGAAATAGCCTGAGAGATGTTAGAATAAACAATGGCATTAACATGTGGAATAATAAGCCAGTGTTAATAAACAAAACTTATCTTTCAGCCCTTCGGACAGAAAAACATTGAACTGAAATGCAAATACGTATGTAAATAAGTTTTATATTATCATAGTGTTTCCCTGATTGTACGGTATTTATTCAGTCTACACTGTTTAGTTGTTAATTGTTTCCACAATGAAGTGGAAGCTTTCATTTATATATGCAGTTAATACGAGTACATTGTCTATCTTTAATGCATATCCATCCCATCCAGGACAAGTCACTTTATAAATTTTCAGGTTATGATGAAAATGAGGTTTTAATTAGGACCAGGTTAGATAGCTAGTTATTGTGAGTATAAGGCCTATTGCAAGATTTCGAATAATTTTAAATTATGAACATGAAAATCTGAAAGCTTGCAGATATTATTTAGTCATGGTTCAACAATGCAGATAGGCTTTGTTGAAGAGTTACTGACATGTCACTTTCGCACCGATCGATCAAGCAATTTCAAGGGGATGGTATGAAACTGATCGTATTTGAAAAGCAGTATAATACCTAACACTTTTAAAAGAGGGTCATTGTACTCGTAGTAACAGTGCAATAATGTTTAAATTGTTTTAAATTCTCCTTTCTAATTTGAAATAATATAAATTAATTCATTTATCAGTAGCTCTAAATAAAGGCTAATAAATATTGTATATTACTTTATACTATTAGAACAACTTCACTATAAGAACACTGTAACTATATCAGAGCGAGAGGTATAATAGTATATTTATTAATTAGGAGATTTAACAACACGGCAAAGGGGATTATAAATAAATAAACTGTTAGATCATGTTTATTTCCTTATAAATTGACAAGAAAGTTGTAAACATGACGCAACGCATATACATTTTCACCTTAATAGGACTTAAAGAAGTGGAGAAATACAATTTGTTTTTCCCTTATTGCTAGCAAATGGTCTTATGGTATATGCCAGGGGAAACAGAAGTACACCAAGTAAACCTTCCCCGACCTCATTTTGTCCACCACAAATACTACATGGATCCACCGAGATTCAATCCCGGATCCCAGAGGTGGAAGGCGAATGGTCTAAGCACTCAGTCAGGGGGACAGCCAGAAATACAAGTTATAATTTTTTAAAAGTAGGAATTGTATGGTTTCCCTCATTCTAAGGCGACTGGTCAATAATCCCCTCAAACAGATACACGCACTACAAATCTCTAGAATACATAACTACAAGTCACTAAAAGAAACACTCCGAAAATGTAGCACATAAGACCTATCCGCACTTAGGTCAATCCTGCGGCAAAATACAAAGACACAAGTACACAGCCCAAACACGTCACACCATCAACATCCCCTACGGATGTACATAAGGGCACAATAGGTATACACGCATCAGATATGGTTACCAAAATTTGGTTTGATCGGAGGTTTAGGTTAATTGCTTGGCACTCCGGGAATAAGGGTGGCCTCCCCCCCCCCAAAAAAAAAGCCCATTGAACCGAAAATAAAATTTAAACGACCTTTATACTACTGAATCATAAACAATATCCACGTGAATCTGTTTACATGAATGCTTTAAGGTGGCCTTCAACCTCTTTCTTCGGTGATGATTAGCAAGTTGCAACCCTTGGTTCTTTTTTCGCTACTTCTGAAGAATATAAAGGATAAGAATTAATGAGTGTCATGTTTGAGGTTCGAAGTACTGTATTTTACATGGAAGTACGTCACGTGATGATTTGGAGAATTCATTCTAAGGTGAATTAGTAAACTCAAGAAAATGAAAACGGAAAAACACTTTCACATGAAGTTATATTCACTGTGGAAATGGAGATGAAACAACCACTAGATTTTGTAAGTTCTTCATATTTTTTATTTCTTCCCCATTCCATAACTAGAAGAGAGTGGAAGAGTTCTCGGGTACCGGTATGCTAAACTAAAACAAAGCTCCCTCGAGGTCTAAACATCGCATTGGGCTCCTAAACACGTACTCCACCAATACGACTCGGCAGGCAATTTTTCTCTTACTCTTTGTCACGGCTTCTTTTCCATGGAGCCACTCTCTATCTCTTTCTTTCCTTACCGCCATTTTCTCTTATTCACTTATCTTTCTCCTTTTTTGTTACATGATAACAAAGCACATACATTAATCCTCTTGGCTTTGAAAGAGAAGTGGAACTCAAATTTCTATCACAAGATTCATGTGCTCACATATGAACATTGTTTTGGCTTCCTCAACTCTCTGTAATCACGTACCTTCAATAAAAAGAATCAGCGCATCTTACATGTTCGGGTTTGAAGATATTATGAACGATTTCTTACTGTGAACAAATGAAACGAATTTAGTTACTTTTGAACATTACATGGATTAATATAGGATACTATCTAACATTTAATTCCCTCTCCAATTTTAAATTAATTAACCTAGCGATGACCTCCTGTTTTAACTCGACAGTTCGCAATTTCATCTGTTTGTCTGTAAATTTGTGTGCTACGTCCAAACGTGAAGTTAGATTTTATTCCAATTTGGCACTTATGTTCCTTGAAGTCATTAAAGCGAACCATATGTAAGGATTTTTATTTATTTTTATTCCGCTACAAGATTGTGGCCGTTTTATTGGTTACGTTTCATGAAATGTTCAGATTTTAAAGATTTAAGCCAAACTGTTTATGCTATTAAAAACTGAACTCTGGTTCAACTCTCAATAAGTAAAATCTTCTAGGTCTATACCTATGTTCCAGTACATTATTAACGTAAATCTAATGTATTTTCAACACTTTGTCTGTTATTTATTATGCAGTTACGAGCAAACTCGTCGCTCGACAGACTTATTTGGTCTGGTTCCACTGGAAGCAACGTCGTCTTCACAATGAATGACTTTTTAGAGTAGGATAACTCTAATGGCTTATCGGCATTTCGTCTTGTTCATACCTAGACACAACTAAACGATTTTCTTCCAATTATGCATGGATGTCCCTTGAAATCATTAAAAATGACACTATAAGAATTTTTATAATTTTATTTCATTTCAAGATGGTGGCAGTTTTCACTGATCAAGCGCAGATCATAGGTGTCGAGGTCTGCTGTTCACAGAACTTCTAGAAACACTACAATAATGTTGATAATAATAATAATTATAATACTAATGATAATCATAATTACATTTGACTGATTGAAATAACAGTGATAGAAGTATAGAAACAATGCAGTTAATTTGAAATAAAAAGGTATGAATCAATGACAAATAAATTTAATATTTCAAGAAAACTGTAGATAGGCTATTCTTAACTTCAAATTTTCTTCTGATCGGATTTTGCAATTAGGAATCATCTCGTCCAAAGGACAGCATGGATGATGGTAAAGCCACATGGCCTCTACTCCGACTAAACATAGATTACGGTTTAATTAATTGATGTTAAAATAAATCCGACATGAACATAAATACGTGGAGAATTTAAAATCCATATAAAAATCATGTAACTGAGAACTACATAATTATTTCTTTTCCATTAAGCAATATTGAGAGCAATTACCTGAATCCCTCATTTTATGCGTTAATAGTGAAAAGTAAGTATACTATATAAATTTAAATTATTTATCCGTGTGGAATAATTCTTAAAATGAACATTTTTCTTTAAGAAAAATGTATTTTGACCATGTATGATCGCATTTTGATCGTCTGCGTTGTCTACAGATCCGCAGATCTGGGTTCGATCCCAGGTAGCATCTCGAATTGTTCTGAGGTAGGGAGAGTCTGGAACGAGGTGTACTTTGCATCGTCACACGAATTGAGGAGTTCAGTGATAAAGAAGAAGGTACTTCGGTGCTTTGTAGTCGTCATGCTGTCTACATGCCTTCCAATCCTAACATCAGCCTATTTTTAGGTGCAGCGGTCGGATGATAATTTATTATTTTATTATTATTGTTGTTATTCAGTGCTAGAATTGTACTTTCTAAGATTAAATGGTGGACGGGAAAATGTCTGTCCGTCTGTCCGTACCTCTGTACGCGCGATAACATGAATACGCTTTAGACCATGGGTGCGCAACTGGTGCACATCGTGTCACTGTGCGGTAGGGGAATTTCTCCCACTACAGTCGCCCCTGACGTCAGCATAAAGCAGTTTCGACGTGACACTGAACATGAAGAACAGGTTTCTTACGTCACAGAATAGATGGGGGACTAAAACGTTTCCCCTCAGTTGCTCACCTATGCTTTAGACCTATCACATTTCCATTAACTTAGTATATGCACTTACGTCCGTAGGACGAAGTCTATTGCTTTTGGACCAAATCGGTCGACCGGTATCGGAGTAACACCCAATTAACGGTTTAAAAATAACAAATCATCACCATACTACCATACTAACTCACTCATTGACATAATTGTTTGCACACTTCCGGATGAGCCAGGAACTTGAAATTTGGCATACTTATAGCTTATAGCTTGTAACCGACGGGCATATTTCAACAAAACACGTTTTTTGGTCTCCTCCATTCCTATCACTTTTGGCATTGACTTTTTGAACATCCTGTATTATAAGTATAGTCTAGGTAACGTTTGCTATTATAGGCCTACTCCTATCTACCCAGCACAGGTGAACGTTGTTGAACAATAGATTATTGTGTAGTATACTGTAGTAGGCTACACATTACACACAAACATAATGTGGAATTGAATTGATTGTTATAATCCAAAAGCCACTTAACATAAATTGGATGACATTCTGCAGAAAGGAACCAACCCACATGATTTTTAAGCTGAAAACCAGGCATTTAAAGTTAAATAAAAAGCCACTTGGATCTTTTCAGTGTGTTTTTGTTTGCTTAACAGAAGGCATATAAATGGATGAAGAGGGTTGGTTAGTTTGCACAACGTAAATATATAGTTCAGTAGCAAAAATTTAGCATCTATTCCGATTTTTTAAATTTTAGGGTTGGTTCCTTTCTGCAGAATGTCGTCCAATTGGGGATAACGTGCCATATTACACAAAACAGAATTTCTTTATTTGACCTAACTTATCAGGTTAAAAAACACATCTCTATTAAAACGTTCGCTCCTTTAAGTAAAATATTCCAAAGAAGTTAGTTCATAGCGTATTTTTCAAAAATTATAGTCCACATATTATAAGGTAGTAGTATTAAAACTGAGATATGCGTACCCGTAGGGGTAAGCTAAGTTGGTTCTGGAGTACATCCAATTCTTAGGCATATTTTTTTTTGAGTGATAAAAGAGCACAGAATAACACTCATTTTCAAATCGTTAATTGCATGTGGGCGCACATTTCAATTGCGGAACCATTTGGTTGCATTTAAGGACTCAGAACGGCGATCAGCCGACTATTTGGTTGCACAACCAAAAATTATATGTGGGCGCTTAGCAAAACTTTGCCTTGAAGTTTGAACAAAGTTTATTGAGAAGTTACAAGTATATAGTTCTATTTTAATATGAAAAAAATAGGAGTACCACAGAAAAACCTGACCTAATTTTCTCCACCACAAATTACACATGGATCCACCGAGATTTGATCCCGTATCCCATCTGCAGAAGGCGAGCGGTCTAACCAATCGGCCGTGGGGGGCATTACTACTATAAAACAAAATTTGTAGACTAATTTCATCTAGTTGATATCCGAAGGAACAAACGATACTAATTTACCGTGTCTTCAAATATGCCACTCATTAGGGTGCGAAAGAGACCCATTATCAGGTCAATATTCACCATGTTACATTGTCACTTTTGTGGCATTGTTAAATTATGACAGTGGATTCCAGAAGAGTAGGCCTACGGGGACTACTTAAAAACTTGTCGAATCGGGATGACGTAGCTAATTTTCGTGAAGAAACACAATGATTTATTACCAAATGTATGTAATGAAGGTCTTCATGGCCTTATTTAAACTTTTTTTCTGTGGTTTTCATAAATATTTGCGTGAAAATTAATTTTCGTTGTTGTTTTGTCATGTAAAATATTATATTCTATTATATTACATCTTAAGTTCATACGAGACGTTTCAAATCTTAGAGCCATAGAATCTTAAAAGCACCTCTCCTCGGGAAAACCGATTTTATTGTATCTTGTTAAAAAAAAGTTGTTTCTGAACTCACAATAATAAATAGATGCCACTGTCAGTATTGTAATAGATTTTCAAAAAAATCATTAAATATTAAACCTGCATCTGACAGTTCTTTTAAAGGTTCGCTATTATTACGCTCTTGTGTAAAAAAAGTTTTACTTATGATTCAATGGTTCTCAGGTATAGAAATGTATAGAAATAGAACAAATATGCTGATAATCGTAGCTATTTAGCAGCTGTGCGAATTAGGTTGGCACTTATTACAAGTGAAAGAAAGTAAGAAAATAACATATTTAATAATAGCTACCACCGGTATGGTATCATAATTTCCAGCATATATGGCAATAGACTGGAAAGTTTGGAATGACTGCTTATGCTTTCAAGTGTCAGTGTTTTAAGTTAAGTTCAAGTTTAAAACATCGCAAAACTGATGAACGGTTTTAATTTCTCTACATTTCAATTCCAAATAATAAAGTACATTGTTTTTATATTAAGAAAAGATTATAAAGTCGCTGAAATAAATCCTTTTTAAATTTTATTTTTAAAAAATTATTATAAGCTGGTGATTTTTAAAGAAGGGAAATGAGGAATATAAAAATCATTATTGACCTATAATATAAAATAAGCCCACATAATGGAATAAAGAAACGAAGGGACTTCGCATAATAACCTGCATTTCTCTTTTATGAGCAAAATGGAATTACCAGAACACTCTCACTATTATAATTATATAGCTTTCGAAACCACAGTAAGGGCACAATAAAATTGTTTACTTTGTTCTTTCTCTTAGAATTTCCTGCACTATTGTTTTTTTCGTTCGTTTTCTATCCAATCCTCCAACCATTCAATGAGACTATTAACGCCTCTTCCTCCCACTCTATTTTCATCTTTCCACAGATTTTATCGCATTTTTACTACAAGAATTCTACTTTTTTGTTCCTACATATAATTCGTGGAACGAGTTACAATAAACTTTGATGGCGGAATTTTAGGAGGAAGTAAGCTGCTCAAACATCAGAAACCATTCTGAATAGAGAATTCAGACAGAGTTTTATACGACCTTTGCATTTAAATGAAAAGTTATGTTTTAAAATATTGCATTTGTTTGGAATGAGAGTAATCCTTCGCTAATGGAACTTGTATCAATATTTACATTCAAACATGAAAAGAGAATGGCGTCTGACAGAACTAAATAATTTATGCAAAGCCTAAAACATTCAGAGGAATTTCCTGTCTATGGAACTGAACAATAAAACCATTTAATTACAGACCATACAATTATTCGGTAACATGTTTTTAATTATTCTTGTTTCGTACCATAAAGGACGAATAAGAAGCTACGTGGCTTAGAAGAATCAGTTAAATAGACCTACATTGGGTTTTAAACAAATTTATAAAATTTATCTCATTTTTACACTAACTCAACTCCACAAATAATAAATTATCGGTACCTCTAAGATAACTAACTGCATTTATCTTTTTCTCAATTATATTTTTACCGCGAAAGGACCTGGCCACCCTATGCGGTATCATCCGGCCTTGTGTCCCTCGGTCGGGTCTTGGGCCTTCCCCCATGGCTCTGTCCCAGGGCAGGACCGGCCTTCGGACCGAACACTTCATCATCATCATCATCAGTTTGAAGTATTATTCATATTTACTTGTTCACTGAAAAGGGTCTTTGCTCATTGACTTATCCATATGGATTGGGGTTTTTTCTAAGAGTTTCCTTCTTCTAGATTGGTTGCCAGGCAAAGCTACGGAGTCCCATCCACTCCGATTTCTTCTTTGGGTAATTAACCCTTGACGAGTTGCCTTCACTCGGCGACAAGCCTCGTCTACGCGTTGTGGGTTACATAGGTTACAGAATGCATTAAATAGATTAATAATATATGCAAAGAATATGATTTTAAAATATCTAAAGAAACAACTAAAATAATAGCCTTTTGGGAAAATGAACAGGTAAGATCAAAAATTGTAATTGATGACCAAATTTTACTGCAAGTACCAAGTGTAAGTTATTTAGGACGTACTTTTAGTATTAATAGAAAAATAGACCTGGAGATAAATGTGAAAGTACCGAAATTCCAAATAATATGCGGAACGATTCACAAAAACATAAAAAATGAAACAAGGAAAGATACAAGATTAAAATTTTACAAACTATGGCTGTCCCTATGCTGTTTTATGGATGCGGAACCAGGGTAATGATAAAAAAGAGATGGAAAGGAGAATACAGGCTGCAGAGATGGACCAAAGTTTGTACAAAATTAAGTAGAATATGCAATGAAGATGTAAGGACAGAATTAAATATATATTCGGTAAATGATAAAATAAAAAAAAATTAAAAAAAATGGAAGCAACATCTGGAAAGAATGGAACCAACAAGATTGCCCAAAGCAGCATATGATTATAAACCAAAGGGTAAAAGGAATTTAGGAAGACCTACGAGAAGATAGGAGCAACTGTGAGGGTGGAACAGGCGTTGCCTAATCCGTGAAGTGGAGGAGGAGGAGAAGAAGAAGAAGAAGAAGACATATGAATGAAAAGGCATAATGAATTATGGCCACACGCAAGAGGTAGATTTCATGTAAGTACAACTGAAAAACAAATAGCCCTATGTGTTAAACTGATTGAAAATCATATTGAAATGTATTTTGACTAGGAGGTGCCCGTGGCTTCGCCACGAAAATTCTTTTAAAAATAAAAAATTAAGAGTATAATAATTATTAAAGCATTATATTTATTAACACTTGCACGCGAATCATTCATAAACTAAGCCATTAATAATTAATGAAACAGCTAAAATTCCTGCTTTAGAGTACATTCCACGACATGAAAGCGCCCCCTGGGAAAACTATATCAGAATCGATTATGCAGTTCCAAAGAACCTGTGAACACATAATACGTATTGTTTCTCAGCTGTTTATTGACATGAATATGATGTGAATTTTATTTTATCAATTCAGTGTAATTTTCAGAAATTATATAATGTTTCAAGGAAAGGAATGGTTTGTTTGGATTATTATTATCATCAGCGATATTTCAAGAGATAAAACCATCAATTTTACAGCTGTTGCCCCCGGCTTCGCCCGCCATTATTCATTGACTCCAGGATTTTTAAGAAAATTACACTGGTAGATTATTAAAAATGTTTGTGGTTCAGAGCTATGAAAATTGTAAGTAAAAATAAAATTAGAATATTTGTTCATTGTGTTCATTTCACTTAGGCCTTATATAATAAAGAAACGGTTTTCCTTCCTAATTTTGTAGTCGTCATGAAAGTTTTGACTGCGAGAGACGAACATCGCCGAGTATACCCGATGTCTCACGAAGCGGGCGAGCAAGCACGCTATTTAGGGCCGTTGAATTGTATAAGAGTAGATAGATTATTATTGTAGAACATGATCGTCGAATGTTTAAATGATGGTGTAACATATTAGTGAATCTTTATTGATGTTAAGTAGATTGTTTTTTAGTGTTTCTTGAGTAATGCTCAGTCTATGTATGGTTTTACATATGAATTCTTAGCCTATAATATCATCATGACGTAATGAAACAATATAGATTATTATTTTGATTATAATGAAAGCACTGTAATCATAATTTCTCTCTACTGTCTTCTGATACACTGCATCCTTCTGTTTATTACTCCTTTCAAGGGGTAGTGACAAATATGTCAAGTGAAGTTTATTGGCTACAGAACCCAAAAACTAAGATATTAAATAAGCTAATTATCTATTTTAGTTAACTTTGAACAACAATTATATTTACTGTAGATATTCTATTTTTTCTATGGTTATGTTTGAATTTGTTGGATCCACATATACGCCTAGATTCATCTTGTGTTTACATCGCACCACTCACAGTGTTCGTGAAGCTCAAGCTAGGAAGGAGATAGTGTGCATATATGGGTGTTTAAAATTAGAGCGTCAATCACTTGGCTGTATGGTTAGATCGATCCGCAAGCGAGTAAACAACCACACAGCCATATCGATGGTGAATTCAACAGCCTAGCGATCAAAGTGTTGTAGGTTTGGCTACGCTTCGCCAAAACCACTTATTCAACGAATGCCTTAATGATGCATGTATACAACGGTTCAGTTCACATGTACACAGACCAGATGGACACTTTGGTCATCTCAAGTGTTACCAATTCCTGCAGGACAGTTCCTGTTACCGTAATGAGGGTCGTCAGAGTAAAATTCTCAAAATCGAGTTAGTGTCGCCTAGGCTTATCAAACATTATGCATTAAGAAATAAATTAGACGCAGGGGTTCAAAGTCATTATTGATATAGGTTGGGAACTGTTATAAAGCCAGATTGGAATATTTATTTTTGCTTTATTTCGATACATATTTTTAGACGATTAGGGTACGATGTGCTTCAAACCTGAAGGTCGGGAGTTCGAGTCGCCATTATTTTTTAAATAGATTTTTGAATTGCTTAAACGTTCTGGTAGTAGCCTACTATAATTTTGGGGTCGACTTATTCCACAACATCAAATGGTATCAGAAGCAATCCCGCGTAAAATGCTGAGAGCATTGCCATCATCATGCATAGATCGTCTAAAAACCCAGGATCCTCGTTATACAGGAAAACTAAGAACATCCAATGGGAAGTATTTTGTTATGCTTTACTTTACTTTGCATTATTTTTGGTTGTTAATGAAAAATTAAAGTTCAGAAATTCGAAATGATAATCAGAATTTCAGCACTGACCTTTGTTTTATAATTATTATTATTTTAATCTTCTCAAATTTATACAGGTTACATTAAGATCGCGGCATAAGACATAACGATGTAAACAAATGCTTGGACTACAAATAATTTATATTGTTTTACACACAGAAGTACCATAATTCCACATTTACAGTGTGTTATGTAATTAGCTCATATAGCCAGCTAGAATAATATGCTACGTATACATTTAAAATAATTTTGTAACAATAATGTCCATATAAAAATATTCCATTTTATAAATATTGTATTTTAATAAGCAATTTATTATTACATGGAATCTTGGCATTACCTGACTCTATTATCATTACTCTATTACTCTACTATTTTATAAAATAAAATAATTTATTTTATAATTCTACAGGCCTAGTATGATTAATCATTGATTCGTATCAATAATAATTTCATAAGATATCAACTTGTCATTTGGATGTCAGATTTAAATATTTTGGTGGTTTTTTTAAGCTTATTAACTACAGTGATAACTAATTCTCTCTGTAATGACTTTGTATCAAAGTAAAAACTTATGCGTTTGGCATAAGGTGGATTTTTCATTACGATATTATATCAGGCTACCACAAACGGAATGAAGTTGATCAACTAATCCAACTAAAATGTCAAAAGATCACAAATCCCAAAGCGGTTATTTCTTGAGACAAAAAAAAAAAGACGCATTTACACCCATTTTTAAAGTATTTCCATTACAAATGAACGTTTGGCCGCCATCTGCGGCCATCCAGAATACAAAACAATAGAAACATATAATAGGAACGAATCAATCGGTTTACTTGGTTATCTTTCGATTATATCGGGAGGATAATCTACATCTTGCTATGGCTTCAAAAGATAGGCCTATCGGGATACAGCTGTAATAATACTAAAATCATTCCAGTAAAAAGTAATTAACTGACTTACTAAGATTACATATTAAGTTCTTATGAATAAAGCAAAGGAAATATGTTTCAAGACTTGGAAACTCAGCCAGCTATTTGCCAGTTTCAGATTCAGTTTGCTGAGCAAACGGATCGCCAATGTCAAATTTTAAATTCTACTATTTTTAAAGCGTACACCTGGACGTTTTTCAGTTCAGCAGAAACAAATTACAGCACGCGAGCTGACAATTCGTAGCTTAAATTAAACATTTGTCAAAACTGACCGCGTTAGGCGTTAATAGAAACGCATCAATCATTTTACTTTTTGCTTTCAAACGTATGGGTTCTTCTAAATGCATTAACAGGTGTCAAATAAGAGGTCTGGCTGAAATATATTTGTCAGATTTACAATTTACTTTATGACCTGAACACGCATGCCAGGGATTTCCTTGCTTTAGTTATAAAAAGCAATTGATTCGGTTATGCTTGTATAATGTTTATATGTGATATAAGGCAATACATTTTTATGCCTCGTTTTTTAAAATATATTTTAAATGTAAAAAGAGAACATTTTTTTCCACTTACATACATGTTATCGATCGTTTATACATCTTATACAAATAAGATGTCAGCTATTTCGGGAGTCAGTTGTTACACAAACAACAGTGGACTATTGCATGATTGTTAAAGTAGAAATGTTTTATGAAATTGAAAATATCTGTAGTCTATTATATCAGCCTATGACACATGAATTCACAGAATATTACTTCTGTTGAACATTATATAATCATGTAGTATGTTTACGAGAGTAAAGAATGAAATGAAACCAAATTGTTTATATTTGAGCTACGAATTACTTATTGATTTTAGGTTTAAAAAATTCAAAAGCCATTGCTTGTAAGAAAACTACGTTTCCATGAAGTGCCTGGGCCTCCTCAGTAAGTTGAAACCATTCGTCTTTATCTTGTGCCCATTTCCTCCATTTCTTGCATCCAACTCTCCGCAGATTATCCTCCATGTCCTGCAGAAATCTCAATGTTGGTTGTCCTCTTCTTAATTTTCCTCCTTGGATTCCACATAATGCCCGTCAGAATAACCTGCTTTCTCGCAGAGGCTCAGGATGCCCCACTCAACTGAGTCTGCCTGTCTTAATGAAGATACTATACGCGTTTCTCCAAACACTCCCATCAGTTCTTTATTGATTCTGCTTCTAGAGTGACAATTTTCAAAATGGGCCATTTGTCTTCCTAAGGACTTTCCTTTCCAAAAACGTTCATACATTTTCATTGTGTGTTATATATTTCATTCCCAAGCATACACAACTACTGGTCTTATGACAGTTTTATAATTCGGATAAGGCATTCAATTTCAACAGCTTTCTAAGTCCAAAAATGCATACATTATAGTGCGTTTTAAAGTCACGTTAACTACTAACACCAAAGGCTGGCCCGGCAGACCACCATAAATATCTTGAACCGGAGGTTTTCTAGTACTATAAGATTGTAGGTTATTTTGGGGCTTCAACTTGTTTCATCAGCAATTAAATCGCTTTAAAGTCAATACAATTTCATTCGCAACCAATTAGAACGCATTCCTTAATTTTGACACTTAATATTCGACTCCACGTGGAGTGTGAGGGAGTCTGTTTCATTAGTAGTGCCGCTTTTCCATCAGACAATGGTTTAATCCTTAAAGGATGCTTATGGTTAACGAGGCTTTAGAACACACTACACCAGCCATAATTATTTTCTTTATTTTTGACTGAAAGGAACATCAACATATTAAAAATAAGAACGGAAGAAAATGTCAAAATCATTCAATATAGAGACCAAAAGCCACTCACCCAAGAAAAGTAAAAACGCTCCTTCCTCTTTTAATAGGCCAAGGCCTATGTCGCATTACGTGGCGTTCTACGCGCCTCTAATACGAGAAAAGCCTAAGTTCTTGTTACAGAAGCCGGGACCTAAGCTTATGAGGAATCTGAACGCTGATAGGCCTCCTATACGCCACATTTAACGGCCTAATACAGCCTAATGCCAATACCTGTTCCGAGAAAGTGTTTCTCAAGTTAGTGAAAAGCTGGGAAAATGGCAAGACCACTAAATAATACCCTTATTAAAAATGCAATAGGCTACGTAAATCTATCTAAAACCCAATTCCACCCACGCTGTCTATCTGCACATAAGATTACTGACCATTTAACTTCTATCATGTTCGAATTCAAAGGGTACAAAACAAAAACACGGACGGCGCGACCTTTTTGTGTGTATCTTTTACCAGCTGGAAACGATTCTAAACCCCAGAGTTCCCCGATGTAATTTCCTGAGCAAAGCGCCTGGGATGGCCACAACCTGATAACGCAGTGCTGTTTGCACTGCTGCCGAGTGAGAAAGGCAGCTTAATGCATATTCATCCCCTGTGTTTAGGACAGACAGACGGATGGACCGACAGGCGGGCGTTTTCGTAACACCTCGCTTCTTCTACAGTCTCCAACAACTTCACGTTAAATGAATATGGGATTTCTGCAAACTGGAAAAATTAGTATACAGAATGCGAAATAGAAGAAGGCAGAAAACAACAGAGGAAGTGTGCTCCATAAAGGAAAAAGATTCACTTTTATTTTCCACTTTTAAATGCCAACGTTTTATTAAATATTGGTGATATCTTTTTAACAATAATAATAATAATAATAATGATAATAATTTTATTAAGCCATTAAGTAACAATACAATAGGCATTGTCTGTAAAATATTAGGGGAGAGTGTTGTACCAAGACCATAGTGTACCTTGGACCAGTTCTAATATCTGAGAACTGTTGACATCTAGCGCGCTAACCGTGGAACTATATGCTTCTCGTGGCCTCAGGCATTCTCTGTGCAATTTTCGACGTGTTTGCTTCAGATCTGTGTGTGCAAGACCAAAAAGTTGTTTTTTCTGGTGAAAACTAAAATTTTTCCTCGCCAGTTGCTTGATAATTGAATTTTATCTTGTGCATGAAGATGTTTTTGCGAATATCCATTGGATTCACTATTATTTGGTGAGTAAAATGACCATATATTTTGTTATTTAGATACCGGAAGATCATATCGATAGCCACATTTGTGTGGAAACAGACAATCGTGTACCTTGAGCCACAACTGCGTCTTGTACCTTGAGCCGGCGGCCATGGTACAAGAGGTTACATTATATTTTATTTTTATGTGTTCCAGTATTGTTGTCAGGACAACAATGATTCGTAGTAAGACCCGGGAGCCTGCTGATGCAAGCATTTTGAAAAAGGCTCTTAAGAAAATTAATTCGAATGATCCAGAGAAGAAAATGTTTCTTCGATAACATAAAAAATGTGCACAACAGATTTGGTCCCATTCCTCTCGAAAACACAAGGAACTTGGACGAAACTGGCCTAAGCACTGTGCAGGGACAGTCAAACATCGTTGATCCTAAAAGTCTAAAACAGATTGGAAGCGCAACATCAACCGAAAGAGGGCAACTAGTCACTATGACTGGAGCTGTGAATGCTGTTGGAAACTAACTACCTCCTTTGTTCATATTCCCTCGTGTTCATTTCAAGGACAGAATGTTGTTTGGTGGCTTTCTAGGGTGTATGGGAGCTGCTAATTTATCTGGGTGGTCAAATGAAGCAACATTTTTAAAGTTTCTTGACCATTTTCTTAACTGAAGAAAATAGGGTTCTTTTGATCTTGGACAATCACGAGACACATCTGTCTATTTATGCTCTGGGAAAGGCATCAGCTGCTGGTGTAGTGATGGTAACATTCCCCCCATACACTTCGCATAGGTTTCAGCCTCTGGAAATTTCTATTTATGCCCTTATGCAGTATGGTCCATGGTACATGAGGGTGTTGTACCTTGAGCCACTGTGCAGTATATTTTAATTTTTTTCTTATACTTATTTTTTACTGGAGTACATACTTAAAACAAACGCCAATATGTTAAGAAAGCACAGTGCATTGGTAAGAGACTAAAAAAAACTAAGAAAATGCTATTAGAATTCGAGTTAAAGGCTACACAATAAAAAATGGCCCAAGGTACAACACTCTCCCCTACAAAGTATGGGGACTATATCGAGTAATACTTGGCCTAAAAGATTTAAAGTAATTAAATTCTACATAAAATTAAGGCTTAAAATTGCAATCGACACATACATTGAAGGGGGTACGCCGTTAACGTAGTGGTTGAGGAGCTGCGCTACAAACCGGAAGGTCGCGGGTTCGATTCCCGATAAGGCCATTGAGATTTTTCAATTGACCTAATCCTTCTGGTGGCACTATGGCCCTGGGGTCGACTCAGCCTCTAACAGAAATGAGTACCAGGAGCAATCCTGGGGGTAAAGGCGGCCGGTGCGTAAGGCTGACAACCTTACCACCTCCATGTGCCGAATGTCCAAAATCTGGGAGCCTCCACCTCTTGGAACACTCTGGGCCTCCATGTCCTGTATAGGGATCACTTTACATACATTGAAGACATAGTATGATTATACGAAATTAGGCCTATTCTTCATAGTTCTAAATAAATAAATATCTTTTTCTACAATAAACAGGTTTGATTTAATTGCTTATTTACGAAAATGGAGTGCATGTCACTTTGCTTATTTACGAAAATAAGCAAAGTGACATGCACTCTTTTGTGAAATACACATTTTAAAAAGGTTATATGAGGTATGAGATAACTGTTCAGACTTGGATTAGCGCATTATTATTAAATCAATACATATCATATTAACGTCATTAAACTAGCAAAAATTCTATAATATGCTCTATATTATTTACGAATCGTCACTTTGCTTATTTACGAAAATAATGCGCTAATCCAAGTCTGAAGAGTTACATCATATAACCTTTTAAAAATGTGTTACCAGATGATTCGCTTGGGGATATGGTTCCCTTCAAACGCATAAGAACATAGCCTATGTAACTATACTTTGAGAACAGTCTTTTGAGACAGTGGAATGGATTTGTGCTGTCCGCTTTAGAACCGGCCCTAAAGTAAGCAAGCATCTCTGTTTCACTCTTACGTAGATAAGAGCAAAGCGCTAGAGTGAGACAGTTTGTGAGAGTGTTTTCTTCAGGGCCGGTTCTAGTGCGGACAGTGTCTACCCTTCCTACTGTCTCAAAAGACTGTGACCAAAGTATAAATATATATGGCTGAACGTGCTAGATGGATCTTGTCTGTAAAATGGCCAAGATCATACGATGCTGCGTATGTTTTGCACACAAAGACCAGGAACAGAAATTCACAATGTATTTATGTGTAATTTAATTTTCAACAACGAGTGGGTGAAAATAGCAAGGACAGAGAAGTATGGAGAAAACTATAAAAATAGCATCTCCCATAGATAGGCCTAGTGTAGTTAGATTTCACTGGAGGAGGCGAAAGAAATTTCATGTGTATGCGTGAATTGTGTATGTTATGTATCATGTTAGACTACTGGAGTTTATAGTAACTGATACAATGTCTCTACACGTGATAATTACGCAATTACCTATCACTTTATGATTCGCTCACCTAAAGAACGTTTTCTCGAGCTTTGTCCCAGCAAAAAGCAGAAAACTCATAAGGGATTAAAAAAGGCTAAATTGATTTATTATATACTCTATATAAAACTTATTTCCTTACATAGGCGAAACCAGGCCGACCATATGGGGGGGACATAACATCCGCTGGGTCTGGGGGTATGGAATACCCCCCAGGGAGAGGGGGGTCCAGAGGTCCTCCCCCGGACAATTTTAAAAATTAAGATGCAAAATAACGAGTTTTAAGCTTCCGGGGCTCCCCCCCCCCGGAAAATTTTAAAAATTAAGAAGGCAAAATAACGAGTTTTAAGCTTCCGGGGGTCCTCCCTCGGAAAATTTTAAAAATTAAGACGCAAAATAACGAGTTTTAAGCTTCCCACGCTTTATACTTGTATTAAGTAATTTATGGGCAGACTTAAAAATATTATACAATTTTCATTTTTTTAATCAATGGGGGGGGGGGGGGGGGGTTCAAACCCCCAAACCCCCCCCCCTCGGTACGCCTATGTTTCCTTATATCCTTTATTTCCTATTTCCTTTATATCTTTTAACTCGGCATCACTCGCGCGTTAGATCTGATCTAACGTGCGTTTTGTTCTTTAATAGCTATCTACTCTTATACAATTCAACGGCCCTAAATAGCGTGCTTGCTCGCCCGCATCGTGAGACATCGGGTATACTCGGCGATGTTCGTATCTCTCAGTCTAAACTTTCATGACGACTACAAGATTAGGAAAACCGTTTCTTTATTATATAAGGCCTAAGTGAAATGAACTCAATGAACAAATATTCTAATTTTATTTTTACTTACAATTTTCATAGCTCTGAACCACAAACATTTTTAATAATCTACCAGTGTAAATTTCTTTAAAATCCTGGAGTCAATGAATAGTGGCGGGCGAAGCCGGGGGCACCAGCAGTAAAATATTGATGATTTAACTCTTGAAATATCGCTGATAATAATAATCCAAATCAATCACTCCTTCTCTTGAAAAATTATATAATTTCTTAAAATTACACTGAATTTATCAAATAAAATTCACATCTCATTCATCTGTCAACAAACAGTTGAAAAACGCCATTATCCACCGCCGTCTCGAGAATTACGCACGAGAATTAGCCTATACAGTTTAGAAGGCGGATCACAGTTGTCTTTGGAACTACATAATCGAATCTGAGATCGTTTTCCCAGGTGGCAATTTCTAATCGTGGAATGTACTCTAAAGCCGGAATTTTAACTGTTTCATTAATTATTAATGGCTTAGTTTAAGAATGATTCGCGTGCAAGTGTTAATGAATATAATGCTTTAATAAGTATTATACTATTAATTTCTAATTTTTCAGTTAATTATCGTGGGCGAAGCCGCGGGCACATCCTAGTTAAATACAACTCAAACGCATGGAATAAACTTACAATAAGACTTTAATATTCCGTTAACATTTGTAAAAGCAAATACTGTTATATTTTATTTTTAAAAACATAACAAATGACCTTTCCAAAAAAATAATTATTTTATATGATTCTGGCATTGTAAACTTTTAATTTTCTTTCGTATATTATTATTAGTATTATTATTATCTTGTTCTTATTATTGGTGATATTATTATTCAACGTTTTTATAAAAAATCAGTGAATGAAAATAATAGGTCTATTATTAAATTACTTCGGCGTAAATTTACCTCTTATACGAGTATTTATGCGCCGCTTTGTTAACAGCCGCTGCTGACACGTGTGTGATATCATGTTACAGCTGACTTGCACGAATAATTAAGCACAGTTGTTGTAGAAGGCATTGCTAGCAAAAGAACATTCTCTTTCGATATATAATCTAGTTACTAAAATATGTACACAATTGTAAGTTCCGAACTAATAGCGCGGTTAACAGACAAACTTGTCGTTTTTCGTATTTTCTGGTTTATACATTCTAAAACATGTGTACTACATTAACCAATTTCGTTCCTCGGGAATTTTAAGAACAATCAACTTCATTTAAAACACTTTTCTTTTCAGATATCAGTTTATACACTCCAACGTATCATAAGATAAAGAAGACGTATATCTGCTAAACCAACCCTTCGTCACCGACTAATATATGCTTCCAGTTTTAAATTAAAACTCGTTCTAAGCATACTGAAAATATTGCAAATAGCGAAAATGTAAGAGTAAATCCGAATACAGTAAGAATAAAGGCTACGACAGAAAAAATACAGAAAGATATTATCTCATGATTCTCCTTTAGGAGTTTCCATGCGATTTTACAGAAGTCGATTCCATTATAAAACTCCCTTTCTGTATAGAATTGGATTATGTATAACAGAGTTACCAGGTATAGGCAGGAAATTAATAGTGTGGCAGTGTCTTAAACCCTTCCCCCTAGACGTGAAAGTAATTAAATAAGTCACCACAGAGGGTTAGACGAGGGAGAGGAGCCGGTTAAAGTAATGAAAGAGTGGGGAGCATTTTGGGCACGACTGTGGTAGAAAGAGTGTTACGGAATGTATGAGATCGCACATATACTGCACCCCTAGCGAACCAAAAGCCCATTGCCCGTGTGCTGGATAATTTAAAATATCCACCGCTGTAAAATAAAAAACGACCTGGTTTCATCTGCACATTCTATGTACGAATGTTTCGCGTTAAAAATATAACCCGTACATTCCTTTGTTTTGACCAGAATGAAAAAAGGCTGCAGATTAGTAATGAGAACCAATGAATTTTAAAATCCAGAAAGAATAGGAAGAAAATGTTCATGCAATGTAGAGGATGGTCTCAGAACTGCGAATTACAGTCGTAAAACCCTATACTGTTACACTGCTCTATCCTCTTTCCTTGGTAAATCTAATTCTCTTTCACATTACCTTCAGGTGCACGAGTTCCCTGATAGAAAATAAAGCTATTAATATTCAAGGGAATGTGTTTAAATATCTGCATCACGAAACACATCGAAACTAAAAATATGAATATTCGCGAGTAGAGTACGATTACTTCCACAAAGTCTCTGGCCTTGAAGAGTAACCCAGCCAGCGAGCTTCTCGTTACCAGCTGGCGCAAACTCGCATGCGCGTAAGATCACTTAGCTACTGTTGAGCACAGAGTGAAGATCATGCAGCACGTTGCCAGTCGTAGAAAATACTATAATAGTTGAATGGAAGGATAATGCCGCAGCGAGACAGAGACAGACAACACGTGGAGTGGGATAGAAGAGCTGAGCCAATCAGGGTGCAGCTACCTCCCCTAGGCAGGAACTCTAGGAACGGTGAGACTCGCTCCTAAGGTATATACGTAAAAACCCAGAGACTTTGTGGAAGTAATCTTACTCTAAGACAATTAGACGCCACTGGCATCGAACATTTAGCTATTTAGATGGATGGGGGAAGCATACAAGTAGGGCCCGAAAGCTTATGAAAAATCAAGTTTTTAATAATGCACCTTATTACATGCTAGTTTTAAAATATGTACAAGACATAAAATAAATAACAAAAAATTAATGGTTTATTTTGCTTATCGTTGCATCTTTAACAAAACATTTGCGATAATGCATCGTATTTGCTTGATAATAAAATATTTATGCACATTTTATTAATTTGTCACATTTTTAACTACATATTTCTGATATTTTCAATACTGTGCATATCTCTGTTACCTCAAACCTTTGCAGTTAAGTGAATGTTTAGAGAACCAACTGTACAAAAATTTACAGTTACATAGTAATGCTTTCCAAACCGATTGTATAACATTAATACAACGTTCCACTTTGTCAGATTTCAATTTACTGAAATTTGTTGCATTGATCTTATATTTAAAAAAATGTTTTATGTAATTTTTACAACTTCTTTAATATTTTTATAATTTATAATGTACTTCAGCTAGGCCAATAAGAAACATAAAATATTAGAATTACTTAAATGATAGAAAATGCTTCATTCGTTCCGCAGCATATTTCTTTTAAATTAGAGCATATTTGCATACATATTTAGTCTTTTCATATAACGTTAACTTCCAAGCCTTACTTATGAGTAACACTTGGAGTTCTCATTGAACGAGTAACTAGCCGGTAAAGCAGCGTGACATACGTTCAAATGAAACGTTATTTTGTCAGCAGCAATGTACACTCAAGGAGTGGATATACCTCAAGTATACTCCCACATAACTGACCATAATCATGGACGTAGGATGTCAGTCATGTTATGTAAGGACTACTATTAATCTAAAGCTGAATCGAATCGAGATTAAGGATATAAAGAGCAGGAGAATGCAGTTAATCGATAATTTAGGGATCATTTAACTTAGAAATGAACTGAAATATGTAGTTAGTTCAGGATATAAGCACGTGTAGATAATAATAGGTGATGACGTCTAATCATAGATGAGTTAAAGGCAATAAATATATAACTTTATGTAATGTGGTTCAACAAGATCCAGTATATAAAATTTGACGACCTGCCGGAGAGTATTTTTCAGGATAAACATTTCTTTATTCGTTGAAATTACTAAAAGAATCCCCACTCCACAACAAAATTGAAGAGCAAATTTAAAACACACTGCTCTATTTGCAAATGAAAAGATACATCACAAAATCTGACTTTACATTTGGCATTGGGTAATTATGACATCTGAATACTGCGAAAGTACTTACTCAAATTAAAATAATAAATCATATTTATTCGTAAGGGAATTATCATAGGTAATTCAACGAGAGTTGACGAGTTTATCGATAGATTCGCGACTGCGCAGCAGGAGCGAATTTATCTGATGCAACTCGTCAACTCGAGTTGGATTTATTAAGACTATTCCATGAATAAAATGAAAGATTATATAAATAATAATTACTTTCGTGCTTTGTTATATAAAAACAAAACTAACAGTTTTGAGATCACGGCATGCTGTGAATCAACCATCCATGAATCGATTCGAGCTACCTTGGTGTAATCAGTGCTACCACCAGTGCATTCAGTTAACTTCGTTCAGGTAAGCTAACAGCAGAACAGAATAAAAGCACACGAATTGGCTTGCACCGAATCGAAATTGTGTTCTTAATCAATGTTCATTTCTATTATTTCAGTTTCCAAACAAGTTATGTTGTATAAAAAAAATATATATATGTTTTCGTGCCGCTTAGTGGCAGCATCTGATTATTAATCACTGCACACTGACAGTTGCATCTCCAGTAACGAGCAGCTGGTTTTACCGCGATCAAATACCCTCTAGGCGATTCCTACTAGAATATTGAAAGATAAACGGCCGTGATTGGTCTATATCCGAGGAACTGCTAAACGTTATTGGTCAATATCAAACACGCGGCGTATGAGTTGAATAGTCGTTATAAAAGTAAGATATACTTTACGAAAAAGACTGTGGGATACAGAGTAAGCGGAACGGAGGTACTTATTATAAGCTGAATCGACTGAAATACTGAAAAAATCTGACTTCTACCTCTGTCACTGCGTACAGTAATAGGATATTATTTTTTACCATATTTTACAGAAACAGACTGAAATTACGGTGTCATTTTTAATACACCATAGCACACCTAAATTTATATAGGCCTAAATGCCGATTCCTAAAGGACATTATTTATGGTATAATATGTCTGTAATGATACTTTGATTTCGGACTTTTGAGCACGAATATGTTTCTTTTTGTTACCTTATTTTAATCCAGGATGCTTTTATTATAGTCTAAGCTAAATTAATTTTTAAGAGGATTTCGCATATTGCCTTTTTTTAGAACACTATTTAATTGAAAAAGGATAGGCCTTTCTCGAGACTTTACCACTTTTTACGACACCTGATGTCATAGCTGCCCCACATAAATTAGAATACCAAATACTATAACATACATGGAATTGGTATATCTCCCGTTAAACTTTGAGGTACTACCTGAGAGATTTCACCATACTTGTTCCGTTATGTTTTAGTTTAGTAGGTCATGCTTCTGTAATTCGTTTTTAGCAGGCCTTGCTTGCTATCTTGTTTTTTATTTATTGAACAAATGAATTTCAAATAGTTGTTATGTATGGGTATTGTAATATCAAAATTATTCTTTTTATGTCTTGCATCCAATCAGAGACTGGAGATTTTTATTATATTGTTTTGATAGCCAATAAGGTTTATCTTTAACTTTTCTCCTTCTTCATCGATTCAAGTTAACTGTGTCTCATAAAGACATTAGTTTTTCTAGGCTTTAAATGCCTATTCTTTGTGGTAATCAATTCAACTACTACTCATAAGGACATGAGTTTTCTTCTTGGCTTATCAATGCCATTATTTACCTATCAGATAGATCTGGTGGTTTACTTTCAATAACTGAAGCAATCAGCTCTTCGATTCACATTAAGGTTTCATATGCCTTATTGATTCTGAAGACTTCGAACGATTTAAGGACTATTATCACCCATCGTGTGATTCATCGGGTCTTCTTCATTTTGGTGTTGGCGTTGCAAGATCTCAGGCTAACATCTGTATCAACTATCAAAAGGTGGTATTAATCAATTCAAAGGTACGTCATTTACTACCTAATTTATTTGAGGAACAATTTGGACGTAATTTCATCATTGAACTAATATATTTGTGGTTTTTATCAACTGATTAAGCCATCTCAAAGATATTTATGACCTTTAACAAAGGAATTTGTATTAAACATTGTGATATCTACAAGTTCATCAGTGTTTATGAATAATAATATTATACACGTCCAAGAAATCAAGAATTTATGAACTGAGCATGATGTATGTATTGTTGTTGTGACAATAAATTGTTACATACCAGAGAAATTTATCTAAAATGTATTGGGCAAGTTTGGCTTATCTATTTATAGTTTAAGTCTCAATTTCAAGAAGTGTTACGTCATATGAATCTTGTTATATAGTCCGCTTGCTCTCAGCTTGCCCGTACAATACTTGCTACCCAGATATGTGAATATATTCCACTTAGAACAATCACATTTTTACTTCCTCCAAATAAAACGCTAACATAGAAATTGGAATAACTTTCAATCATGTTACATAGGCCTATACAAAAATTATCAGATACAGTAATGTAGTTTATTACTCACATGGATGGTAACGGTAACATTTCTACCATGAGGAATAGGTCCTGGGCGAAAAAGCTCAAGAGGACGGACGCGAGTTATTAAAAGATCCCGCTTGGATCTGCATTACAACGTAAGGGATACTTGGAAGCGAAAAAGTTAGAAGAGAAGAAGCAGAAGGAGAGCATGAAATGAATAAATCTTAATAATACGATGAGGAGGGGAAGTAGAAAGATGAAAATACAGCAAGACGGATTACATAAGAAACAATTTTCATCAGTACGGTGTGGAGCTGATTTCTTTTTTGCTGAATCATGCGCTAATTTGAATTTTTTCTTAAACTTAATGGGAAAAATTAGAACTCTCAAAATGAATATCGCATGGCACTGTCATCTGTATGGCACAGATCTGTTCAGGAAAAAATAATGCCATAATTCAATTCATTGTTATTATTAGCGTAGCAGATAATTTTGTATAAAATGCACGTATTTGGTTTTAATGATTTATTTTCTGCACCCAATGTGAGGGACTATCTCCATGGGAGGAGTCAGTTCTTTTAAAAGTAAGTGTAGATACACAGTTATTAAAAAAATAAAATCATTAAACTTTTCGTGTTTTAAATTCTGCTCTGAGATAAGCCGATCAATTGTACACACTCTTATTTACGGACAGTAATTTGATCAAACAATTAAGTTTCTACCTATGAAAATGTTAAATAGAGGTACATAAATTAATAAATTTTATATGTATACACACACAGAGAACTTCACACTCTTAGAATAAGTATATTTAATGCTTTCAGAGCTAATTTTACATATTTATATAAGGAATCGTCGAATGAAAACATCAGTGGATTATAAATTAAAAAACAATACGAAAAATTTAATGAAATACCTGGTTTCCATCAATGATAACCACAGCACGAGAATAAAAGTCCATGTATTTTAACATAAATTATTACTCTATTAATGTAATAATTCTGCTTTTATGTAAATTTTCGGATACAGATTTATACGTCAGCAGCAGCGAAAAGGTTAGAACAACTTTTTACAAATTGTATGAAACATTAAATTATTTTTTTAAATAAGATTAACTTGTTGCATTTAGATGCATTACCATTAGGCATACCGAAATTTACATGGTATAGAAATGCCTAGGAAAAGAGTAAAACACTTTTTAAAAAGTACATAATTTTAAACTTGGCCAAAAATTGTTCGGCATCTTATACAATTCCTAGGTATCTTATCTAATGCCTGAATTTCAAACTTTGTTGGAATCACAATTCATGGATGTTAAACTTTATTTCGTAAAAATTTGAGGCTACCACATAAACACTGTGTTATTTGTAGACGATACTCTTTTTAGCAACAGATATTCATACTGAAGCTGACTGCATACCATGAATGTGTCAACAGATAAAGAGCATCACCTAATCTTTCATACATTCTCTTAATAATAATAATGGGAGATGACATGAAAATACTGACAAGGACGCAGAAATATTAAGAGAACAGACCTTTACTTTTATATCGTACTGCCTAAATACATTCAAATGAAGGGACCGGAATTTCTGTGCAATGAAATTGGAGCAAGTGTTAACAGTTTTCAATCCCAAGTAATTTTATTATTATTATTATTATTATTATTATTATTATTATTATTATGCAACATCAAAACGCATTTGAAACCAAAACATTACAGCACTTCAAATTCCCTTGTGAGATTTCGGGTGGAAGGGTTATGGGTTCCCATCATAACAGTTAGGTGTAATATTTCATTTCCAAAACTTAGATATAGAAATTGCATTATCCCGAAACCCAAAGCACAATTATCCCTCGCCTTCATGCTGGAGAAACGTTCATATAATAAACAATAGCATAATATCTAGTACAATTGACCAGACTGCTATAGTGCATAGAAGGCGAGTGTATAGAAGCAGTAACCAAGTTTTAGCGCCGTGCAAAACTTGAATTGGCTACCATTATTATGGAATTATATTGTAAGTGGGAGGGGTTGAAAGCGGGAGAGGTGGAAGGGTTCGTTAAGCTGTTCTCTCGTAGAACAGAGGGTATATACCTTTGGGAGTATTTCGACGCATGTATATGTATTCCAAACCCCTCAAGCACTGCCTGAGTTACGAGTCCATAACATACTTTAATGAATGTCTTCTGTGTACTATGTCTTTGAGGATCGACAACAAACAAACAAGAATGGACGATAATAAAACAACAGAACATTTCTTGTAATAATGCTTGATATTTGAGCTAGTTTAAACTCTAGTCGTAAAATAAGCAATCAAGCATTGTACGGGTTATGCAGTAGTAAATTTGCATTGTACCAACGAACGAGTTATTAGCATTAATACTAGCTAGCAATCTATGCAGACAATATCACAGACAGAATGGCTTTGATATATAGGACTAGGTGGTGAATCTCTGTAACTCGAAATGTTAAAGAACCTTAATATAGTTAGTTGGAATGGACGTTGAATACATTTCAAGTTTTATAGACCACGTTTTATAGAACTATTGGATGAAGGCATTCTAGTTTTATTTCTACTTGGCTAAAATAATTTTTTTTTTATCGTAAATCAATCACAAATTGAAAAGAGAGAATAGATCAAAGCACCATCCAAAGCATCTTTACTAAGTTATGACGTCATCTGAATACTGGGGTATACTGACTCCACTTTGCGGGAGCTCTTAGCTCAGTTAACAGTTCGAAATACAGATTATTTAACTTTTCATAAAAAGTTTATTTAAAACATTCCAATACTTTCTTGATGATGTATCTAATTTTTGCAGAGGTATAGGCCATATATCGCAAGCAGTATTTACACTAAAGCGGTGCCATATGACCTTTTGTTAATTTCTTAGTTCTGTGTTTTAAATTTTCTAAATATAAAATTAAGCCTGTTCAAATGTACAGATAATGTTCAATAAATTTACAGAAATAAGTTATATCTATTCTATTGAATAAAGTAAATATCTAAAACAAATGGTGATGCTTTTGATTCGAAATTTATAAAAGAACCGGATAATCTTTCTGGTAATATGTTATAGACTATAATTTTATGATGTGTGAAATATGTTACATTTCAGCCCATTCGTAGTAGATTCACTACGGGTTACAACGTAATGATTGATTTGTCTCTTTTTTATACAGAAGAATATCTTCGACTGTAATATTAAAGATTTAGTAAGATTATTTCAAATATAAAATAGATAACTGACTATAGCTGCAATTTCAGTGGCTTGATTCCAGAAATTATGTAGGCTATATCATTAGGCTAGTAGGAGGCGGATTTCTATGACATGTCATATTTTTCCCCTTTGCATTATTTCAGGTTTCCGACTAATTTAAACCCGATTCCAAGCATCCTGGTGAAAATGGAACGGCTTTTATTGTGCATATAACTGCATATTTAGGTTATATTTTTTGCATATTTGTGTGCATATTAAAGAAATTTTGAAGTTTCGTATCATATTTTGTAAATTTTGCATTATACTGATACTTTTTTGAGAATTTATGATATTTTAAATAATTAACATTATATTTTAATAAAATGAATTGTAATGAAATTTAAAAAAATATATACAAAATGTGCAAATGGTAAAGTCATATTTTAAATTTTATTGGTCATATTTTAATGTTTTTAGGTCATAAATGCATGCATATATCCTATTTTTTAGGTCATAGAAATCCGCTCCCTAATCATTAGTAAGCCTATGTGTTCTAAAAGGGATTTTGTACGTATTATAATTTCTTCGTTTAGGCCTACAGGTGAGGAAAGTTTCCTGCAAGTTTGATCGCACCATTTTGTTACATTCTGTATACTTCTAAATTTTCAAAAGAAATTTTAAGCTATTTCATATAACAAAGTTGCAATGAATGCTGCCTGGGGAATATGATCTCCAACAACGAAATTCAAACCTGCTATAGTACGGTGATAACAGCAGTGTAACAGTAGATGCAGTTCACTTATTTCGCTTTTACAACGTGGCACGTTAAATCTAAGAGAGAAGGAATGTTCCTTGTAATTACGAAGTCTAATAACACAGCCTAGAGCGTGTCATTTTCAGACTGCAAGATAATGGCGTAAATATGTTCCTCTCTGCATCCTTGTGTATTTAAAAACAACCTATGAAAATCGCCCATTACGTAATCAGGATTATATGTTGTAGGAATTACTTATTCAAATTGTAGGTTTTGCTTTGTTATTCACTTCAAATTAAGTTCTATAAGCTTGTAAGTACATGAAAATGTATATTAATCAAGCTTGATCACAGTACAGCTTTCCTGATCGTCTGATTAAAGTCTACCTTGCGAACATGTATTGGCCTACACATGACTTAGATTTTTAAGAAAACAATGAACTGAAGATCCTACAATTAATAATTTTTCTGTTGTAAATACTTGAACTTTACAGCCTGTTTTCATTGTGGCTCATCACTTTCCACATAAAATTGGAAGCCATACATTGAATAGGGTCTGTGTTATTGGATGTTTTCTATTTTTATTATAAGCAATTTGAAGAAAAAACTTTATTTGTAGAGAAAAATCTCAAGCTGGACACATCAAATCCAAAGTTCATCGTAAGACTGTAAGTGACTTCACAAAATATTTTTGAATTTGATCTGGGGGTGTGACACGAAGATTGATTATTAATTTCCCTTACATGTAATGCTAATTTTCATGTAGAAAATCTCATTTTGAGCAAATTTCTTGAACACGGCTCTAACATATTTGATTAAACTTTGTGCACTTATAGTCTGAGATTTTCTGAACAGTAGCCTAGATATAAGCAAGCCAACATCCGTAGAAATTCAAGCTGTAATGTTTGCGTGATAAAATAGTACAGGCTGAGGATGAGACCATTGACACTCACTCTTTGGAACACTCATTTCATTCACAACTTAGGTTTAAAGCCTTGCCTCGCGAATAATGCGACGTTGAAACAAAATTTCCTTCCGCATATAAGTTAATAGAAGGAACAATAAAATTACAACTAAAAAAGAGAAAATGATGGTGCTTTAATTTTATATCTAAAGAATTGTGCAATGAATGTCAAAACACCAATAAAATAGCAAATGTTAAAAAAAAAATCACCGTATCGCTATGTAGTCTACTATATGAAAGTCATTCTTTACTTCAAGTAAAATAAGCAATAGCACTCTAAAAGCTAAATAAGTTCTCTTTAAATTTTACATGTTGCTGCGCGAAAAATAAGAATACGAAAAATATCTGAACTGAAGTGATAGATTTAATTCACCAAAGCTACAAGAGAAAATGAAAGGAGATGTTCTGGAAATGTAAGGTGATTCAGTTCCGTCGTGCATGGAATGCATCACCTTGTGAAAGAGGTCAACAAGGTCCTAACCCTCGGGCAAAGAGACTGTGATATCACGACCTTTTGCAATCCTTTTGATCCGAACGAACATCTAACGCACCCACTGTCACTACTCAGAATACAGGCATTGCTCTCAATGTACGGAAAAGAAGGAAGTAAAACAGTACAAGAAAGATCGCACAGAAAGAGAATTCTAAAACTGTTGGCTACTTGAGAACACATTCCACGATCCCAGAAGTTCCACATTGATTACACAGGTCCCCAAACGAAATAAAATTAATATACTGAATTTAAATATTAACTAGAATAAATCTCTCTATATTATAAGAGGCTTTGTCCTGACTGACTTAATGACAGAGAATCAGCGTAGAGCTTAAACTATAATAGGTAGATACTTGAAATTTTGACAGTACCTTCGTTAGGTGCTCACTAAGAAAGGATTTTGAAATTTTTTTATTTTAAATGCTAAAAATCAAATGTTTTGAGAATACTTAGTCCCTTTTTACACAGAATTATCAAATCCAAATCACAGTTAACATGACAACAGTGTATTGTTGGAAATCTTTACAAAAGGCTTTGGAAATAAATGAAACAAGACTTTGAAAATTAGAGACGGTATTACAATTTATATTTGAGTAAATTATGTATCTCAAAATTTTGTAGATTATGTAAAATAATCAGTAAATTCAACCCTTTAATCGAAATGTTCGAATTAATCAATATGTTATTTACAGCTTACAAGTTTCGCGGGCAAAGCCTTAATGGAAAAACATGGAATGATTTGGACAAAAACACTATGCGGGTTTTTAATTTTTAATTTATTTATTTATTTAAGGGAACTCTAATCTGAGGTCTTTTCTCCCCCGGGTGGCGCACTTTGATCGTGAAATGCACCTCGACGAAACCAGGTTTTTAGTTCCTTATAATAAAATTGTTTATGCATGATTTGGGTAAGGTTCATGAATCTATGGTTCATTTTAATCGTTTCATTTGGAATTTGTATGCCCACATGGTAGTTTAAGATTAGTTTTGTTCGTTTATTTATATTTTTAACGTTAAACAATATAATTAAGAGTAAAATTACGTAATTCCTCCAATTTATGTAAAAACGATGTCAGTGTTAATAAATATAATGTTTTAATTATTTTTCTGTTAAGTAAATGATTTGAGTTGATGAGTTGAGTAAGTAGTCGCGGGCGAAGCCGCGGTCACCTGCTAGTAAACAAATAAAACGATTAAGGCTCTTATATTTAGGGGTCTTGATTATGATTAAGATCATATTGTTTGAGCGAAATCACAGTAATCTATTTAAATCGGGGGTGAGTATAACGCCAATTCCGTAACAGGGTATGCAACCTGTGTAGTAAACAGCAAAACTGAATCAGAGACTGGAACGGTGATATTTTAAGTTTGATAAATATAGGCCAGAGAAGAATATTACGACAGATTTGCAGGGATAAGTGGTATGCAATGATTGCTGTGAAAGTGATAACAGCTGTATTCACAACATGCATTCTACTCATCGCCGATTTAAATGAGTACTTACTTACTCAATGGCAATAGACAACTCCTAAGAAAGCTAAAGGAATATTAGCTATTTTATGGAACCCGAAGGTTCATTTCCGCGCTTACCTAAGCCCGCCATTCAACCCTATTCTGTGCTAACTCCATCCAACCATCCCTCTCAAATCCTACTTCTCTTAAATCTATCCTAATATTGTCCTCCCACCTACGTCTAGGTATTCCAAGTGGTCTTTTCCCATCGGGTCTCCCAGTCAATATTTTTTAGATTCGTCTTTCCTCCCCATAAGCGCAACATGTCCAGCCCATTTCATCCTCCGTGATTTAATTACCCTTACTATTTCCGGTGACAAGTACAGGTTATGAAGCTCGTTTTTATGCATTTTCTCCAGTCCCCATTTTCATCTCTCTTAGGCCCAAACATTTTCCTAATCACCCTGTTTTCGGCTACTCTCAGATTATGTTCTTCCCGAAGAGTAAGCGACCATGTCTCACATCCATATAATACAACCGGCAGGATAATTGTCTTATAAATTTTTATTTTTAGAATTCTGAACAGAAGACGAGAAGATAGAGAGTTAATGAACTGCATAAAAGCAGGCATTTCCTGATTTAAGTCTACACTTAAATTATTTGTGTCTGTAATTTTTTATCCCAGATATTTGAATTTCTCCACTTGTTCGAACGATTTACCGGCTATTCTAATATTTTCTAGCGCATTATTTTGACGTTTCATGACCAAACTGAGTGAGATAACATGTAAGATAATTATAATTTAATAAGACTTAAAAGTTAGAATCGCCACGTTCTGTATGAAGTTTTCTTACGTAAGAATACAGAATGCAAAGAAAGAAAAAAACAACTGCTACTGAAGATTTCAATGTTAAATGCAACTATTGCCCGATTCACCTCGATTAAAATATACATATTCGCAGTCCCCTTGTAATGTCAATATTGTGGTCTAAAAGCGATTACAGAAGAAAAATTAAAAAATGAATTAAATGGAGGAATTCTGGTATAATAATTCTCTAATCGTTCTCTTAAAGTAATGGTATCGTATTCCTCTAAAATACATTATATTACGTCATAATGACACTCCAGGTTAAATATGGGCAGAGCATATATATATATATAGGCCTATATAATTCATATTATAAGTGTACTATAGAACGATTAAATAGCAAGATAACTCAAAATAATTAAATAGACCTGCAAAATCTGTTATGCGCACATATAAAAAAATTACTTCTCATCCCATGAACAACTTTCCACAGGAGATAAATGACTACGAAAGTAAGCATTTACCCACCCACGTTCGGAATTGCAATGGCCAGGCGCGCACTTACATAGAGCAGTGGCCAAATCCTTTTACTTCGCAAACTAATATAATTAGTTGCACGTAAATACAAATAACGCGCAATTTTTACATGAAGAATTCTGTCTCTTTAGAAACAACTGTGGAGCTGCTTGGACGAAGCATACATTAGTCTAGTCGTCTCATTTCTTACTCCTTTGAAATCTTATTAAGTGCCTGTATGGTACTTTATGAGATTGTGTGTGGGGACGAAACATGTCTGTCCGTCTGTCCGTCCGTGTGTCTGTACGCGTCATAACTCAAATACGCTTTTTAGGATTTTCATGAAACTTTGAAAACACATTTATAATGTCCATGGGAAGAACCCTATTGATATTGAACCAAATCGGTTCACCGGTACCAGAGTAATGCCCAATTTAGTGCCTATTTTAATAGATTAACTCAAATACGCTGTATCGGATTTCCGTGAAACTTGGTATACGCATTTATGACGTCCATGAGAAGTACCCTATTGAATTTAAACCTAATCTGTTGACCGGTACCGGAGTAAAACCCAATTTAATGTCTATCTTAAAGGCGCAATAATTCAAATACGCTTTATCGGATTTTTATGAAACTTCGTATACGCATTCATAATGTCCATGGGAAGACATCTATTGATATTCGACTAAATCGGTTGGCCAGTACCGGAATAATGCCCAATTTAGTGCCTTTTATGTTAATATATAAGAAGTCGCGATAACTCAAACATGCTTCATTGGATTTTCCTTAACTTCGTACACCAATTTATAATATACATGGGAAGAGGTCTGCTGATATTGGACCAAATCGGAAGACCGGTACCGGAGTAAAACCCAATTTATTGTCTATTTTAAAGACGCGGTAACTAAAAAAGTTTTACAGGATTTTTATGAAACTTGGTATACACATTTATAATGTCCATGGGAAGACGTCTATTGATATTGGATAAAATTGGTTGACCTGTTTCGGAGTAATGCTCAATTTAGTGCCTATTTTATGGTAATATAGGCCTACGTATTCGAAAGAATTTATGAAATGCAAATCAGTTATCATGACAACATAGTCAATTGTTTTACTGTGATCTTATAAGGCTTTGGCAATTAAAATACAGTCAGCTGTGACAAATAACACTATTGCTTTACATGCACTTATCCAAGTAGACCGTTAAACTGACCCAGGTGGCTGAGATGGTAACGTCTTTGCCTCACATTCTGGAGTTCCATGGTTCAAATCCCGAAACCGGCCAATTTGACTTTTTTTTTTGTATTCTGCATATCATAACCCATATCATTCTGCATATCTAACCCCAAACACGAGCTTTGCTCCTTTGGGGTAACTTATGTAGGCCTAACTCTTTCTGTATTAATTTCAAAGAGTAAATAAATAAATATAAAAATATAAATAAAATAATTGCAATCATAACTGATTAAACAAAAACATACTGGCACTTTGTTACATCAGTTTACCTTATTTTATTTATTTTTATTAAATTGCCAGAGGAAAGCAGAGAACCCTATTATACATTAGTATAATAGAGCTAGGGCTATAGTTTAACAATTACATACCATTTACAATAGATTGAAAATAATGATGAAAGCTTATTAAAGTTGCGATGGATGAATGTTAGAAAATGAGTATACAAACATTGTTTTTTTTAATACATGAAAAAGACGTTTTACCAGTTCACTGTCACAAAAATTCATGTGATGGTCTGGAGTACATCTTGATCTTACAAATTCAGGACAGTCAAAAAAGCAAGTGCTGTACTGTTTGAAAGGATCCACAGAAGCATGAGTAATCATCTGAGGCATTGATTTTAAAACGCTGGAAATATGATTTAAATTTGCACTGGCCAGATAGGAATTGTGTAAGTACAAAGTTCGGCACGAGCATTGCACTGGAGTCGATGCTGGATCTCGGGAAAGAATATTTTCCTCATAACGGGTCATTTCAAGCTTGTGGTAGAGATATTCCACTGGGGAGTTGTGTGGATTTTAATCTTCCTTTTCAGGTAGCACATTGGAGCTCTATCGTATGAAACCACCATAGTAGATTTTGCAGCTTCTTTTGCTAATAGGTACGCTTTATCATTTCTCAATTGTAACCTTATTTATACACTCATACATTTTCTTTATCCCTGTTACACTCTCGATGGAATAAAAAATGTAAACAAAGGCAGTAGGGTCATAATCATCCGTCCACAGACGCTCGTAACCGTAATGTGTGCACTTTCCAAATGTTCTAGTGGCTGGCTGGAGTTTTCTGCGTTAATTTCTTCTCCTGTCTATCGTTGTTCTATTATTTTTACAATTATGTAATGTAGGAGATTTAAAAATCATAAGGAATTATTGCATTACATTAGGAACCAAAATAATCTATATAATTGAAACATTTTGAAAGAGAATCGGGTAATTGTTGTTATAATCATTTAGTTATATAAAAAAACTTGTATATATTTAAATAATAAAGAAGCCTAAGTCGTTGTTTGTATTAATGGAATACATTTCAACTGTTATTTACTTATATCGGATGTAATCTCTGGACTAACGAGAAATATGCCACATTGACATAATGAAAATATAGTCTCAAAGTTTGAACAAATGAAATAGCATGCACTGATAATTGTAATGAGTGTCCATGTAAAGCTGTAACTTCACATAGGAACAAAATTTAGTTTTAATTTCATGTTTTCTGAAGACGATGATTTTGCACTTAAATTGCTAGTCCACCCAGCCCTAAATTAGTGAGTATGTAATAGAGTTAAGCATGTTCTCTATGGAAGTATGTAATAAAAGAGTACGCAGTTCTGACGAGGTTAAATAAAAATGTTATCCACTTCTGTTGTGTCCGCATAGGAAATAAAGTTGTTAAGCCACGGCATTCCTTTTTCGGAGTGGGGGTGAGCTACAAAAAATCCCGTTGACATAGTGATGTAACGAAGAATGGGAGGAACCTGTTTAAACAGTGACGTCAGAAATAAATACTCCCATGGCATAGGCTTAGGTGTTTTTTGCGTACGAGTACTTTTTTATTTGCGTCACGGTTTTCCATGCAGTGGACTCTGTAAAACTTAATTACATCCAGTACTCACTAATGAATTCCTCAAATACACTAACTGCTGACTTTAGAGAATTCATAAAGCTCTGATTGTCATCGCATTCCTAATAAAAAACTCTTCGTTCAGATAAAATTAAGCTATTGTTTTTCAATGCCTTCATTGTTTAGATCCTATTTTGCTTGTCCCGTTGTTTAATGATAGCTGTGTACTACTATAATACAACCAGATCTGCAGCGCTTGCGTTTAATTTGATAAGTAGGACACTTAAGTAATCGATTTCTCGGTATGCCAACGCTTATGAAAATTGATTATTTATTGTAATTGGCAGTTTTTGTAAGATAGTTTAAGTGGTGTTATCGCAACGTTTTTATTACTTAGCCTATTGTTTATTACTTAAGATCAGTAAAAAGGGTATTGATTGTGTTAAGCACCTATATTTACACACGTCAACACCGGCCGCGTTTTCCATATTCCTGCTGAAAATACAACATGCGTTTTTTTGTTGGCACTCCACCACTTCCGGAGCCCTCGACCATAGGCCACACTCTGGCCCCATCAACTTTCTATTTGTTCTATTGCTCCATTTCCCGTTCTCGTGTAGGCCTATCCTAAATCTATGGTGAATGGTGTTTTGAGCTGGCAGTTTGCTTCAGGACATTTTTTTGGCCCCGCCTTCCACCCCCGGATTACCTGAGCCATAGGCTAAATATAATTTTATCTCTGTGTTCAGACACCTGTCTCGCGTTCATTTTGGGCAATTGCCCAAACAATAGTCACTTTTGTGGCTCCCCCTTCCACCCCTAGATTATCTGAGCCATAGGCTCCGATCCAATAGCCGAATAAGCATTTTCTCTAGGATCTCTTGAATATAGAACATAAAATCAGTAGAACGACATTTAACCCATTTAATCCCAAATTATTTTTTTGTTGAGAATAATAACGTTTTTCATTTATTCTAGTCCATTAACCATAATAGAACACATTCGTGTGAGTTTTAGCACAGAAATATACTTTAGGCCCAAAATATTGGATGTTCCCAAATGGGAACAGTGGGATCGAATGGGTAGGAGTAATTTCTAGAAATAATTTGAAAAAAAAAAAAATTAAATTCTTTATTAACAACACAGAGCATAGTATGACTAATTCTGAACATCTATTGACATTTGACTTGGAAATTATATGAATACTGGTATTATGAAAGTTATTTTTCCAGAAACGTCATTAACTTTTTATTAATTTTTGTGAAAATTTTCAAAACACTGCATGTGTAAAGCAACTTGACATTTGTTGCATTTTAACCTTGCATTTTTTTTGCATTGCCCACACCGGGACTGCTTTGAATTGCTTACAATCAAATGATTTACACCATCAAACCGTACATTCTCCATTACTCTCTTGTCCACTGCTGTTACAACTCGTATAGGTCTTCCAAGTGAAAGCCGTCGTGAATATTTCTGCAAGTACGTTTGACAGATGTGTCGTGTGAATGCAAGTAAGTCAAGCTGGTCTGGTTTGCTTCTTTTACACCATCTATGCAACTGCCAGGCATTGTTCACAGATGCGTTGAGTGGAAATGTCAGTAGTTGCCAGTACCATTTCTTCCCTCGTATGTTTACTCTCATCTTTGCAATATTTTCGTCCATTCTATCAACACCCCCCATGTATGTGTTATACAGCACTACACAGGACGGTTGATCAATCTGAATGTGACTTTTTTTTGCCTGACTGTACCGTTTGGCTTTTGTCACTGGGGCTACACCAGCTTGCGTGGAGGCAACGGTCACAATATTGTTATCATGGTAACGTACAAGTGTAATCCTGGACCCAGCTTCTGTAAGCTGGTCATAAGACCCCCTACTCTTCTTTCTTAGTTCAGTGGGAGCGATGAGAGGTGCACCTTCAACTCTATTGGATCTTATAGTCCCGGTACCATTTACTCTTTTCTCCTTCAACTTTTCCAGCAAGCATACACTGGTGAAGAAGTTGTCAAAATAAAGACTGTACCTCTTTTCTGGAAGGTTTTGAATCAGATTCAACACAACAGACCCTCCAACACCTACTTCTGGGTGAGTATTTCCTGTGTTAGCTCCTTGGTAGAGACTGGCCTGAATAAGGTAACCTAACCGTGTACATAAACACCAGGCTTTATATCCAAAACGAATCGGTTTCCCATGCATGTGTTGCTTAGCACCATGCCGGCCAAAGTATGGTATCATTGATTCATCTACACAGAGATTCATTTCTCCTGGGAAATACTGTAGCCACCTTTCATTTAGTAATCTCCATAATGGAGAAATCTTCGCAAAGCGATCATTCTTATCTAAGTTTTGGTTATCACAAACATGAAGGTAGGACATAAACTGTGAAAACCTGTTTCTTGGCATGGCCTCACTGATGGCCTTATTGTTACAGTCAGGGCTTTGTTCCCAATACATTCTATAGCGTGGTACTTGACTGTATCCACTGACTAACAAGACTGCTAGGAATAGTCTAATCTCGTCCTGTGTGAAGTTAGAATTGTGATAACCCTTCTGAAATGCATACAGATTTGAGGATGTAGTGATAACGTCTACAACCTCATCATCATAGAATAATTCAAAAAGCTTTACAGGATCACCATTAGTATCCAGAAGCCACTTCGGCAATTGAAACTCACCCTCTTTTTGCATTGCAATATCTTCTTTGACCCAGTGATATGCTTTTTTCTTTTTCGTGGACAATTTGTGAACAGTGATGCCTTCTTCTGAACATATGGTACTATGCATGTTACTATTGCTTGGGTGGCTGGAAGAAGTTGTGGGAGAACTATCTGATTTAGATTCATCATTGCTGCTTATTATAGGCAGACGCCCTAGATTACTTACAATAATGCCATCATCAGTAACCTTCTTTATTGAAGCTTCAGCTTGAGACAGAAGTTGATTACCAGAAAGTCGGTCTAAATTATTATCATCCTCATCACCACTGTCTTCATCTGACCCATCAGGTGGTAGAACAGATATCTGGGCTTCCAGAACATCATCATCTAATTCCAGAAGATCTAGGATTTCTTGCGAACTGAGTCTGAAATAAAATAAAATGAAATAAATTTACACCTAGGCATTCGTGCCCGCTGTTCCCAAATGGGAACATCAGACTTTAGAAGCATATGGTCACAATGTTTGAAAACATATGCATTTCTAACATATATACTCAAGTCACATAATCAATTAGCAGCAATGTTGTATAGAAATTATAAATTACAACCAGATAATAAAAGTATAATTACTTACGGTTTGCTATAAGCCATCACAACCAGTTACAGCTTCAATAAACACACTCATAACATCTGTAACAATGGACTAAAACATATATGAGATCTGCCAACTTAAGCATTGTTGCCAACAGAAAGAGACTGCAGACAATAATTACTTCTACATATAATATAAATAGCAAATAAAAATCAATAAAATTGTGTTCCCATTTGGGAACAGCGGGATTAAATGGGTTAAGTTCTGGAAATATTTATTATACTTAAACCTGTAACAGTAGTCGGTGTACTTGAATTCTGCCCTACAGTTCTTTTATATGCCTGTAAATCTACAGGGATTGGAATGTCGCATTTAAGATCACACGTAATTTAATCGACTTGTGCAAGGAATATATTCCATTATATACTGTTTTCTTGAAAAAGAAATAGAGAATATAGCTGTTTAAAGTTTCTAACTAATTAATATTACAGGAGCCATCATCTGTAAGTCCATTGGATGATAACTAGCACGATTTTCATCAGGTGAGTTATCTCCAGAAGGGCTTTTCATTCGTAAACTGAGAGGTAACTGCATACTTAATGATGGTTAATACAATTTTAATGGAAAATACGTTGAATGAAAGATAGTGTGCCGGTAGTCTTTATGTTTTTAAATAATATAAAATAGCATAAATGTGTAAAATGGGACGGACCAATTGTATGTAGTTTCGGAGAAATATATGTCTAGGGTACCACTACTTAAAGCTTAAGATTACAGGAACTCATATTCGAAGTTAACATTATTTACTTTAAGAGTTTTCTCAAACCATTCGTCTCATGTTTGTTGCTTGCCCAGAAAATGAAAAGTTTTCTCATTACTCTAAGTACATTATTTCTCCGTACAAAGACTTCATTCGTTAATTCAATATCCGCAGGGACTATATAGCAGTCCAATAGAACAAAATTGTTCATGTGGAAATCGTGAATTTCAGAGTTGGAGACCGTTTGTATAAATTATTCTGGCAATGCTATATTTCCTTGTATTAGAAAATCAGGTATCCCACTATCATCTCTTGTAAGACAAAGTCTCCTACGAACCTGACCATAGCTCTCCAAAGGCGAAGTATTCTCTGTCCCGGAATATTCACCTCAGTCTAGTCCCGTTGTTTGTGACAACCCCATCGGGGTTTAAAAGGGGGCTTCATTAGCTGAGGATATGCTCCACCCATATTAATGACGTAAGAAAGCGCACATGCTGTAAACAGTGTATTTATTTGTTTATTTGTAGAGCTATAGTTGATGTTATTTTAAGTACCTAGTATTGGATTCATGCTTCCACAGATTATAATTTTTGCTGACATTACTCGAAACTATTGATGAGGACAATGGGCCCAAACCCAGAACATTTCGACATTCCGGGTCAACACTACCAACTAAGATAGCCAATGATTAAGATGGAGACAATTTTACTCGTATGATACCGTAGTAGACGTCACTGTAAGACAGACACGGGCAAACCCCTATCCATTGACACGCAACCCGCAAACTTTTGTCAACTTACACATAGTTCGAAAAGAACGGATAGATGGAGACACAAGCAGACAATAAGTGCAGTGGCGGTTGCTCATTCTTAGGGAAACACTAATCTTACTTTAAAATGTACACTACAAGAAACAAATAATACAAACAATCTTGTATTTTTAATTATTCTTTTACGTGTGCAATTATTTCATTATACCATGGCTTAGAATGTGTCATAACGCCTTTCCAATCGGAACTGTGTCGCGACCCGTCACTTCTTGCATGGGAATAATCTACCACGTACACCGAATGTCCTCAATGCCATCTTGTGTCTTATGCGGGAAGTTCAAGAACCACAAGCGGTTCGCGAACCACTTGTGGTTCTCGACCTTCCCGCATAAGACACAAGATGGCATTGAGGACATTCGGTGTACGTGGTGGATTATTCCCATGCATGAATCATATCTCTTTGCATGCAGTGACGGGTTGCGACACAGTTCCGATTGGAAAGGCGTTATGGCACATTCTAAGCCTTTGTATGATGAAATAATTGCACACGTAAAAGAATAAATAAAAATACAAAATTGTTTGCATTATTTGTATATTGTAGTGTATATTATAAAGTGAAATTAGTGTTTCCCAAAGAATGAGCAACCGCCACTGCACTTATTGTTTGTTTGTGTCTCCATCTACCTTTTCTTTTCGAACTATGTGTAAGTTGACCAAGTTTGCGGGTTGCGTGTCAATGCATAGGGGTTTGCCCATGATTGCTGTAAGACATTTACATGATCTGTACTGTGAGGCACACTAGTTTAACGATTAACTTTATTGGGGTCCCATTGCTTATCGGACAACACAAAACAAGATGTACGTAATTATGTATTCATGCTTCCTCCAATAACTGTTTCTGTTGACATTATACGTGAATATTTCGGGTAAAAATCCCTCTGACACCGGACTCGAACCTGCGACTTTTAGAAACTTAAACAATTAACATACCATATAAATCACAAAGAACAGAATTAGAAGTGTACCTTTTTTACCTTATGTAAACCCTTGTTTAGTACTTCTTTAATATTTATAATAATTTTTTCATGTTTCTTGTTTATTAAGTGCCAGTATGGAACTTTATGAGATTGTGTGTGGGGACGAGAAAATGTCTCTCCGTCTGTACGTCCGTCCGTGTGTCTGTACGCGCGATAACTCAAATACGTTTAATCGGATTTTAATGAAGCTTGGTATACAAATTTACAACGTTCATAGGAAGAAACCTATTGGTATTGGACTAGATGGGTTGACCGGTACCGGAGTAAAACCCAATTCAGTGTCTATTTTAAAGGCGAGATAACTGAAATACGCTTTATCGGATTTTCATGAAACTTGGTATACGAATTTATGACGTTCTTTGGTACAAGCCTATTGAATTTGGGCCACATCGGTTCACCGGTACCGAAATAACGAGTATATCAATATTAATTTTGTAATGAATATTCGTCCATGACCCACAATACATGAAAATAATCCTAGGTGAGTTTTTTCCGGGGTTTTCCCTCACCTGTGAGGCAAATGTCAAGTAACTTTAGGCACTTGTGGTCCCCGGATATCATCTGGCTGTCATTATCATTTTCATCTCAATCCTCGCCTTGCTCGGAGTGTTTGTGTGAATGGCGTGTCTCGTCCTATGTGCTCGTGTTGTCTCGGAGATAGCCCCGGCATTGGGCTGATAACTCATCCGGGGAGGCCCTCCATGTCCTTGTCTGGTCGAAAAAGTATGTCTGTCTGTATTGTGATCCATAGTTCATTCCTCTCCCGATAGGTCGCGGGCCGCATAAAGGTCCCTACAAGGGCGAGGTAAAACTACGAAAGAGAATAAAAAGAACTGTGGGTGTAAGAGTATTTCAACGAACAATAACGATGAATTACTAATATAACCTACTAACAAAATAGTTAATACAGGCTTATAATATCTACATAATACTATAACAGCATTTAGCTGGGGCTGTTAAAATAAAATATAAGTCTGTGAGTTAATATGTGGATATATAACAATTCTGACAGAAGACAAGGAAATGCAAAAGTTTAACTGCTTCTATGATTAATCAGGCTTCAGGAGTTTATATAATTAATTATAATACACCACAGCCCACCTTTACACAGTTATAGGATATGCTCTAATACGAAGCACAGGGAGATAATGTAATTTTGTATGAGTTTTCAGTTTTGTAATTAATTACTAAAACTGTAGCAAAGCCTAGTTGCAGGTCTAGGCTTTAATTCAACGTGAGCACACACACACACACACACACATATATAATACACTCATACATGCACGTGTTTAGATATGTGTAATAAAACTAGTGTATGCAATAGGGACCGTATAATGTTCCACGTTTCCAAGCTTCCGGAAAGAACCATTTTCACCCTCGATATTGCATCATAAATTTTAATCTGTCTGTTTCTGGTCTCTACTTTTACCATCTCTTTCCTCTTTTTCCTCAGCAAAATGGACTACATATCAGAGCTAATTTAATTTTAGTACCAGTGCAAAATGCAAGATTTAGATTAGGCTCTACCACACACACCGATTAGTTTATTAATTATTAACATGATGGTATCAACTGTTGCAGTGGTTATTTTATGTAGGTTTGGAATCTAACGTGTTAATTTTAAAATTCACGCATTAAGTTATGTTTACTTCAGTTTAAAATAATTTCAGTAGATAATTGAAGACTGTAAAAAACAAGGTTTTAAGCGATAAAATCAGTTTATTTGTAGTTTGACCTTAAGAAAAAAATGGTATGGCAACGTTTATAAGGTAAAAAGAGGTTTTTGAATCAACTGTGGATGCGAATTAACATAAAAATTTACTATTAATTAAGTGGAAGGAAAGGAAATAGACATTAAATCCATGTCTGGGATATTAATACAAGTAAGAATCAGCTTGAAAAATTTTATGTCATAACCGGGATTTGAACACGGATCTTCGGCTTAACGCGCCGATGCTCTACCATTGAGCTACCATGACAACATGCCAGTCTGAATCAGTTGAGGAATTTGATGTCAGACTGGCATGTTGTCATGGTAGCTCAATGGTAGAGCATCGGCGCGTTAAGCCGAAGATCCGTGTTCAAATCCCGGTTATGACATAAAATTTTTCAAGCTGATTCTTACTTGTATATAAAAATTTAACTCAAAAAACAATTTTTCCTGAATGATTATAAGTGAAAAGGATATATGTGCTGTACCATTTTTCTGACTGCATTTTACAGGCTCCTTTATTGTTGTGACAAGGTACTTACCTAAGAACATGTAAGTGCAGTACCATTTTTGTCATTGTGCATGTTATAGGCTCCTTTCCTACTTCAGAATATCTTCTTGAGAGTTACAGTTTGAATGATTATTAACGGAAGCGCACTGGTAAGCTGTTGCAACAAAACATAATAAAGCCAATATTAGCAGAGATTAGTTATTACGTGCCTTAATGAGATTGTGTGGGGGACGGGAAAATGTCTGTCCGTCCGTGTGTCTGTACGCTCGATAACTCCAAAACGCTTCATCGGAATTTCATGAAACTTGGTATATACATTTATAATGTCAATGGAAAGAAGCATATTGGACCAAATCGATCGACCGGTACCGGAATATTTCCCAATTTAGTACCTATTGTATGGTAATACTTTAAAAAGAATTTATCAAATGCAAATCAGTTCTCATTACGTCATATTGTTATACACTGTTCATATACAGTTAGCTATGACAAATAACAAAACCCACATATTGATTCACATATGCTTATCAAACTAGTCCTTTGTTCTTCCGTAAGCCCTGCTTATTAAATCGATCTGGAGTTTAACTCTTAAATCGATACTGTTTATCGTTGTTCGTGCCAAAATTGACACAAGCGAAGATGTGAGCACCTTATGTCCGGGAGGCACTGACTCGAAACCCGTTGTACAGTTCGACCAACTACTTCGTGGAATTTCTCGGCTTATTTATATGAATTTCTGGATTAATTCAGCGTTCTACTAGGTCTACAAAAGCCCTCTGCACGCACTCTGCTGGATACACCCCGTGGTATTACGTGGCCCATACCGTGTTGTTTTCCTAGACTCTCATTGACTGCGAATATTTTAGGGAAGACTCTTCTCATGCTATGTTCAACAGAAACAAAATTTTGAGGATTCATAAGTAGATATCTACAGACTGTTCGTCGTAGCCTATACATTATTGTATCAACAAACACCCAAATTGTTCGAATATGTAACAGGACAAAAATTGGCTTTAAATTTAGTTATGAGTACTGGTACTCACATTTTTAGTAGCATGTAATTTGTAATGCATGTGATTTTTTAAAATCTGTAAAAGAAGATAAATTTTAGTGTATTTGTTCATCAGTGTGAAATTCATGATACGACTTCAAATAGTTTAGGAGATGCAAGAGAATCGGACTTTTTAAAAATCATGTTAGGGGAAAAAGATACAAACTAATCGAAATTTTATTCTTTTACACCAGTTCACTTAAAGGAAAATTAAGGCTTTTAAGATCCGGTGAGTTTCCTAAGAAATGTGTGTAATGCAGCCGAAGAATTATTACACTCGGTACGAATGCGGGAATATGAAGTCACATAGTCATGTAGCAGAATCATGTACTGAAACCCGTGTTTTTCATCTACATTTGACATTCCCAGAAAACAGCAAATGGAGTCTAAAATTTTAAGCTGATAGCACCCACCTCAGAATAATGCTACTAGGACTGTTCTCGGTCCTATAAATCTGTAGTCTTTAAAGCTAACCACTGATCCAAAAAGGTGGTCGTGAAAACTTCCTAAATCATTGCTTAATTATTTTTTTACATTTAGTAGACCATTTTTGTCTGGAACTTGTACGAGGAAAATATTTCCAATTCAGTTATATTTCCAATTCAGTTAAAGAGAGACTTTTGACCATGCAGCGTATAGCAACAGCAATTATTGGAAGGCTGCAGAATCGTGCTTTCCATTCCCTTAGCTAATATATCTCTCCCTTTCGGTCACCACAAGGGGTGAGTTTGTTATTGAAGGGACCTTAGGGGGGTGGCAATGGCTAGATGAAGGTTGTTATTTGCTGTTTCCACGTACAGGGGCACAGGCTTGATATTACGATACCCCCAGGCTTCCCGGTACATGTCTAAATCCTGATCTGCCTGATAGGAAGCGTATTCGTTTTCCTAAAAGGATATTATGGGGTGAGCCGGGCAATATCACAACAGGTGTTATATTGTTATGCCATGATTATATTGCAGTATCATCCGTGCATTTTGATAGCAATTACTTACGGCACAAGGGGATAGAGTGTATGACAAACATTGACTTCATTATAACGTTGATCACGATAATAACTTCCACCATCATTTTCTATATTGTATACCATGTTCCTAAAGTGTTACATGCAGAATTATAGGATATCCCTTGTATATTAAAATGATAACAAATGCTGAACTTGTACCTCATCATATGAAGATGGGATTAAGGGATTTCTATGTAGCCTATGTATAAAATTCCCTTCAGCCTATCTACTTGGCTTATATATACGTAATTAATACTGGTTAGTGCCTTTACACCATAATAATATACTACATTGAAAAATGTTGTTATAGGAACCCCGTTTTGCTTGATTTTCTCAGATGCAGTTATTTTGATATGAAATTTTCGGAAACAATCTTCTTCTAATAGATGACTAAAAGTCATGAATGAAATAGCATGTGGTCTATAAGTAAACTTTTCAGTGAGACTAAACAATTGACTGTAAGTTATAGTACAATATCTGCATTATCGACTAGTTGGCTTCCTAAAACTAAATAGTGCAAGAGGTAGAGCACATGCAGATAAGTAAGCGATCAGTTTTTCCTTTGCTTTGCCTTTGGACTCTTTACTAGATATTAATATTTTTGTGAGATTAAATATTAAGAAACTACGCAAATTCGAATATGGCCAAAAAATATATATTGAAAAGTGGCTCCCATAACATTGTTATAACAAAGTGAATTATTTAAGAGAGAAACAGATGAATTTAAGTTATAATGTATCATAAAATTATAATAGAAGCAGGGGATGACTTACATCCAGATACTCTTTTACTGATACTGATTGTAAGCTTAATTGGGTTACAGTCAAGTGGACTACTGTTACTGAGCCTGTCGATAACGAATGTTATAGGTCTACAAGTTACAAAATTAACATTTTAAGTTGTCAATGCTCAAGTGGCAATGCTGCGAGGAGCAGGCGTAGCAAACTAAATATGGCAACGTTGTATGATACTACGCTTAACTAACATTTATTTGTTGGAAGTCGGTCTATAACACCCAATGGTCGAAAACAACAGATTACCACACCTATCAACAGTTCCACCACTCCACACAGTACTTGGAGCGCAGGTTTTTACTTTCTTCTTTCTGGGCCTCCACTGCCCCCGGAATCATCGACAAACGGTCATACTTCGGTTCCAACAACTTTTCAGTCTATTTCGTTGTTGTAAATCCCAAATCAATTGGAAAATATGTGTTGAGCTAGCTGACGTAATAAAATAAAGGCATATCACGATCAGTAGCTTCTGTTTGTCAATTAAAATGTGTTATCTAACAGCGTGGCGAAGACCGAGCAGATGTATTCCCTTTATTTCGCAAATCTTTCTCCCAAAAGAGAACACAGCTTGCCCTCGCTACTCCGCGAGATAGTAACCTTAACAGAAGAAACCTGGACTATCATACAGGTAAAAAGAGTGTAATAGCATTTAAGATTAACTATTAAGTACGCCTACTCGTACTTCATGACTATAATATAACTGTAATATAATCAGTTGCGTAACAGAGAAAGGTTAGGCCTCTGCAAAGTTTAATTTGGGCCCCCTAGCAAAATGATTCATGTTCTGCAGGGCCGTCCCGTCGATTTGCGGGTCTCGGAGCGAAAGTAAACTTCGGAGTGAAAATTCCATACCCAGCATAAACAAATTTGTGCAGATTTTAAATTATAATGGAAATGCCATTAAAATAAATATTTAAAGCAATAAGAAAATAAAAACTATAATATTAGTAAAAATAATAACAATCGGATACGTGTATGTACTACATTAGTACCGGTAATTTGTACTATGTTAAATACTATTCGCCCCAGTAACGATAAATGAACCACCTTAAAGTGACATTTATCATTCGCCGCCAGTAACGATAACTGTATCATTTGAAGTGACATTGATCTCCCCGACCACTCCAGTCATAACTTGACATAACCCTTTGATGGGCTGTGGTCATGACAAATTATATCCATCGGATATCTAACACAGAATAGATTTCTTTAAATGCAATCACTGTTGGCGTTACGAGTGCACTTCTTGACATATAAAAGGTCGGAATAATGTCTAATAAAATGAGAATTCAACACCTCCAAATATTTTGAAAACAAACAATGAACTAGTAGTGTTAAAATGTTTACTTTTTTGAAATGCTCAACTATTTTAACTATAGTGCCTGGGGCGACAGCATCACTTGTTCACGGGACCGCCCCGCATGTTCAGGCATATGGGTTCAGTAGCATGTCTGCGACAGAGGGAAATACCACATTTGACTGGCTGACAAGATCTCGGAGACATAAAATTTATGTATTATTACCGGTAGGCTGTACTATTATTATTATTATTATTATTATTGCTTTGCGCGTTTTTCCCCATTATGACAACCTATTTACATTACTTCTTTTTCAGTTCCTAGGAACTCGAGCCCCCCCCCAAGCATCGCAGGATCTGCGATTTTTAGGGCCTTCAGTTACGCCACTGATTATAATAATGATTTACGTTACATCATTTATAAATCTTATGGAATTATTACAAGATGGAACCTGCAATGTAAACGGAAGAACATAGCTTTCAGTCAAGTCTTAAGTTAGGTAATCTTAAAGCTCTCAACGAACTAATTCCGTTTACCATATTCGCAATTCAGATAAAGTATAGCAGTCAGCAATCCAACGAGCAAACTGGTGGGAAACCAGTGATCATGGAATCGATTGCCTTGACTATGATAGACTATACTATAATACTAGTGCAGTCGAACTCAATATTAGTCATGAGTAACATTTTCCCAGGCTTACCGAGGGCCAACGTTAGATCATCGATTGGTAGTTTTGTTATAATTACCATTGCTGCTGAGTTTAAACAAAACATTATTTAGACAAATTAATCTATGTTTTCAAACAAACACTTATTTAAATATGAAATCAATTTACAACCAACGTGAGTCTATTTAAATTTTTACCACGGCATATCTGTTGTGTTGATTCAGAGATTGCACCTTACAGCCTCCTGGGATAATTTTTACTTTTCTTTATTTTAATGTTTCCATTCACACACAAAAAAAAAATCATTCACTTAATGTACTCACTTATAAAATAATATAAGTTATAAGTCACTTTCACTGCGAAGTCCGCTGAAGCAATCCTGGACTTAAAAAATACTACATGCATCTTACTTTTGGAGTCTAGGATCTATAGAATATGTGCTAGAATGAGATAAGACATACCGATTTTTTGTTTACTTTATCTTCGATTCTTAGATCAGAGGATTTTATTTAAATATTTGCGAATTTATCATAAACACTATTATTTTTTGTTTGTTTGAAATAGCCTAAATAATTTGTATGTTGTCTGTTTCATGTTATCTAATACAACTTCCTTGTCTTCGGTTACCATTCGAAAGCTGTTGACGAAAATTCAGGCAGGGTAAGACCGCGACAGTACTAAATTCTTTAAGAATATTTTAGGTTCATAAGCGATGACCGAAGCGTTGAAATATATTTTCTTTACTATTAGATTAGATTAGATTAGATTACAAGGGGGTAGTATAAGCCTTTTGCCGGCTTCTCAACACTGCGACCTTTATAGATCTATTGTGAATACCCTACTCTACTCTTTTCTAGCAGTCATCACCACACTTTTAATTTAGGCTTTTTTTAATATAGCCTTTAATTCTCCTGGGTGATGTCCAGTCCTGAACCCGGGGGATTTTTCGTTGCTGAAAAATCCACTACCCGGCCGGGAATCGAACCCGGACCGCCAGGGTAGAAGGCAAGTATGCTACCTATACACCCATCGCGGCGGACTTCTTTACTATTGCACAACAGCTTGAAATTTGATACATTTAAATAAATTCTGAACAGGAATTACAGTTTAATATCTCAATTTGGTCTGAAATAATAATTTTATTAATTTGTTAAAATACAAATTGAAATATGCCTCCCCCAACAGATATTAAAATATGAACCTGTATTTTTTATTCAATTATTTGGCACATGCCTTACAAAACTATTGACAGTTTTTTAAAAATCTTATTTATGTCTTTGGTATATATATTCTACATAGGAAAATAAAAAGTTTGAAAAATTGAGTATGATGATAATACTTAAAAAGAAATAACTAAACCATATATAAAATATTGGTTAGTAATATTTTAGCACTTATTCTAAAAACAGATTTTGAATTGAACTAGATAGCTTGAAAGTTAAAAACTGAGAAAATGAGCGATTAAAGATTGCACGCACTGGCAGTTGAAAGTGCACGGCACTTCAAATATGGCATGAGCAATACTAGTCCAGTAGCGTAAAACCAAAAAATTAGACGAATCGGAAATAATTGCTACAAAAGGTTTTATTGTTTTAATGGCTTCATTTGTTGCCCAATATGACTATCCTAGGTTTTCCCCCTCGGCGGAGTTGTGCATAAGTGGTGGGGGGTAAAAATGTGACCCCCAAAGGGGTAGTTTTGCGGTTTTACGGTTTTATCTCGTAAATGACTGACGATATCGAAAACATAGTGGTATTAACAGTTGTAGGGCATTAAATTCTGCATTGAATGCGACTAGACACATATTTTTTGGACAACCCGTTCCCATAATACTGCTCATCCAAGTTGGACAAATTTTACATATTTATGATAAATTTTCGTTTTAAGTTCTGCTTTTTGGTAATATCATCTAACTTAACCCATCTATCAATAAAGTGGTCCATACAAAAGTAATAAAGGAATAAATTCTGCGTTCGATGAGATTAGAAGTGAATTTGTTGGACCACCCGTTTCCGTAAAGTTCTACATTTAGTCCAGTAGCGTAAAACCAAAAAATTAGACGAACCGGAAATAATTGCTACAAAAGGTTTTATTATTTTAATGGCTTCATTTGTTACCCAATATGACTATCCTAGGTTTTCCCCCTCGGCGGAGTTGTGCTTAAGTGGTGGGGGTAAAAATGTGACCCCAAAAGGGGTAGTTTTGCGGTTTTACGATTATATCTCGTAAAAGACTCGCGATATCGAAAACATGGCCCTATTAAAAGTTGTACCACTGCTCATCAAAGTTGGACAAATTAGATCATTAAATCTGCTGAGCGCCTCCGCCGAAGCAAAAGACATACTACTCCTGAGGTCATCTTTACCGAGTTATTGGTGGTGACCATGACTCAGGAGCAATTCCTTTCCAACGACAGAAATAAAGCACGTCTTATTAGCTTGCTTACTGAAAGACTTGAAGGTGAATGCTTCTCAGTCAAGCAAGCTGATGAAGACGCAGACCACCTGATTGTTGCCATGGCTCTTGAGGTATCACAGGAGCATGAGAAGGTTGTGGTAGTTGGTGAAGATACAGATCTCCTCATCATGCTAAATGCCCTAGCCACACCATCAGCAAACATATATTTCTCAAAACCTGGAAGAGGAACGACCCCAACAAAAGTATTTGGTCCCAACAGCTTCGAACTGGCAGACAACATCAGAAGGCCACTCATACTTCTCCACGCCATAAGTGGATGTGACACAACTTCGGCACTCTTCAGGTAGGGCAAGAAGAAGGTGGTCAAGCTGTTGGTCGAAAATATACGTCTTCTCGAAGAAATCAAACCTTTCTTCAAACATGACACTCAAGCTGAAGCTAATGCCGAAGCTGGCCTACAATTTTTAACAACCCTCTACGAAGGTAGGGCAGGAGATACTTTAGATAAATTGCGATTTGACCTATTTTCAAAAGCCCTCGTGAAATCCAAAATTTAACCTCGTATCCCTACCACCAACATCCGAAGCAGCCCGCCAACATTGCTTGAGAACTTACCTACAAGTACAAATGTGGTTAGGACACCAGATGGATCCGCTCCTCTGGGGATGGCAGGCTTCAAAGTTTGGACTTGACCCCGTTCCTACCTCCAAGGAACCAGCTCCACAATCTCTTCTCTCCAAAATTTTCTGCAAGTGCAACAAGGGGTGTGCACGTGGTTGTGGGTGTCGGAGGCTGGAATCAATTGCTCATCGATTTGTGCCAACCCAAGGGGAACTCCTGCACTAACTCCCTCCAACCAGATGCAACTGACGAACCAGATGTTGACGAGACCTGGACTGCATATATGGGGCGACGACAATTACAGACTTTTACGAGTCGAGTGATGTGGTGACGGACTCCTTATCGGAAATTACAGACATTTTGAGAAGCCGAGTGGCCCAACGACAATGAAACGTCGACGTCTGTAAAATTTATGTATCTACCATTTTTCCCCTTTTCATCTTCATACTTTTAACTACAATTTTTGTTATGAAATAAAATCATCACTAATTGATTTGAAGAATTATGTTTCTTTTCTACAATTTTCATATTTTATATATTTACTAAGCACAAGACTAGTACAATGGAGTGCTATAGTACTATGTTTACACATCTCTATTACCGTATTAAAAGAATTAGAAAATTCTTGGCCAATTTGCTTCATTTTTTTTAAACGAATGGTATTCAATCACTGATGTTATCGGGCATTGGAAATCAACCAACTACCACCATCTTCGAGATACATAAATTCTGTAACTTTGAGAGGCGATATCTCAGGCAACCGGTGATAGGCTAAGAACACTCACCAGAAACAGCTCTTTAACATGCCGAATTGATCACTCAAATCAGTTGAGTGAGAGGAAAGTTATGCGTGGACAATCAATTTTTATAAAACTGAAAAGGAAAAAAAAAGAGAGATTTTTAATAATAACAAAAAAAAAAATTGTGTTGGGGGTGCAAGAATTTCTTCATCTTTTCTTAATTTTTTTAGATATATTTTTAGTTAACAAAAAAAAAAGTGATGGGGGCTAGACATTTTCTTCTTCTTCTTTCAGAAGTGTTGCAGAGCAGCACGGGTACACAAGTTTTTCAGAAATATGTAAAATTTGTCCAAATTTGATGAGCAGTATTATGGGAATGGGTTGTCCAAAAATATTTGTTTAGTATCATTCAATGCAGAATTTAATGCCCTACAACTTTTAATAGGTCCATGTTTTCGATATCGTGAGTCCTTTACGCGATATAACCGTAAAACCGCAAAACTACCCCTTTGGGGGTCACATTTTTACCCCCACCACTTAAGCACAACTCCGCCGAGGGGGAAAACCTAGGATAGTCATATTGGGCAACAAATGAAACCATTAAAACAATAAAACCTTTTGTAGCAATGATTTCCGATTCGTCTAATTTTTTTGTTTTACACTACTGGACTAAATGTAGAACTTTAGGGAAACGGGTGGTCCAACAAATACACTTTTAATCTCATCGAACGCAGAATTTATTCCTTTAATACTTTTGTATGGGCCACTTTATTGATAGATGGGTTAAGTTAGATGATATTACCAAAAAGCAGAACTTAAAACGAAAATTTGTCATAATTATGTAAAATTTGTCCAACTTTGATGAGCAGTATTATGGGAACGGGTTGTCCAAAAAATATGCGTTTAGTCTCATACAATGCAGAATGTAATGCCCTACAACTTTTAATACCACCATGTTTTCGATATCGTGAGTCCTTTACGAGATATAACCGTAAAACCGCAAAACTACCCCTTTGGGGGCCACATTTCTACCCCCCACCACTTATGCACACCTCCGCCGAGGGGGAAAACCTACGATAGTCATATTGGGCAACAAATGAAGTCATTAAAACAATAAAATCTTTTGTAGCAATTATTTCCGATTTGGATTTTAATTCTACTGGACTATACCTTTCCATGAGACCAAACGGCTAAAATTTTCAGAATTACAGTTTAGGGTATGCTGGATTTTTTACATTAAAAAAAAAACTACATTTTTTACCAAAACGGTTAAACCAACACTTAGGCCTATATAATTCCTTAATGTGGCATCTAGAGGGATCTATAGGCAGATTGAGAAGTCGGTATGCCCCCTTTATCGTGTATACTCCTCTGTGGCAATAAATCCCTGCAGGGACTAGGCTTACCATCCTATTGCTGCTTCAAGTACCATAGGTAGATGGTCAGCATGCCGATACCCATCTTGTATACAATGAGCACATATTGAGATGCATGTGTTAGAGAATTTCTTACGGCAATCTGTCATGAGTTCTGTAGCGTTTCGAAACATGATATTTAATAATATTCTAAAGTAAGTTAGATGCGCACACACACTTTTATAAGATTTTTTTCTAGAGTGTCTAATGCCCATGTCAACTATAGCTAAAGAATTCATCCTCTTGGTTTAAATATTAAATATATTCTCATTTCAATGAGAAATGTTTCAAGGAAATACAATAACAGTGTGTCCAACTGAAAAGTTTTAAAATAAAGAACAGACACACCGAGTGAAAAGGGGGAGGTGTGGGGGGGAGGTGTGGGGGGGGGGAGATGTGGGGGGGAGGCGAAGCTAAATACAACACACGAACTAATTTACCATTAATAACAATATGGTACAGTGTGGAGTTTGTTTTTATCACTGTTTTCATCTGAAGCAAATGAAAACGGACCTTGAATAAGAGTTTGAACAATCTGAAAACCTGTAGAGTTCTTTGGAGGAAAAGTTCAGCTTAAATTTAAGCTTTTTAACGTATTATCTATTAAATAAAGGAAATAGTATATTCTTTTTTCTAAATGGCCTCCTCTTTACCCCTCATAATCATTCCGTTCCTTCCACAGTTTTAATTCTTTACTTTATATTTTTATAAGTTTATTTTCTACATTTATAATTGATTGTACACATTATACAATAACATAAGAATACTAAACTCTGCATGTTTTCAGCTTAAATCTGTGTTTAGGCGTGTTAAACAAAGAAAAAGCTTGTTTTTTAATGGCCTCTTGATAGGCTATATGCATATAAATTGAATATATTATGTGAAAAAGGACAGCACTAAAAAAACGGACAATTAAAGGACTTTTTTAATAATCACCATTTTAAAGGACAGTTGGACACACTGCAATAATTACATATTTGACAACAGAGTGGTAGTACTTACGGTTCATGTCGAGGGAGACAGCGTTAGAGATAGGCGCTACCAAGTTGTTGTTGCTAGCCTGGCAGGTGAAGACGGTGTGGAGATGCTTACGTCCAAGTTTTTCGAGACGAAGAACGTTTTGAACGCGGCGGTCCGGGATTTGTTCATACGAATCGTCCAACAGTGCGTTTTCTTGCCACCACGTTACTCGTGGCGATGGCCGGCCTGAAAAACAAGAAAATCCTTATGTGAAACACATATACCCTTAATACATTTCAGTATCAAACATGACAGTATTGCAGAATTGCGTATTCAGTTGTTACTCGACATCCACTGATCCGATTTACATTTTTTTAAAAGATATATTCTGTAACCAATTAAGGAAATAGTGGACAGTTTTTCGCCTTATACCCTCAAAAATTAGATCGATAAACCAAGGATTGTTTTAACTCTTATCCATGACTCTTATATGGGACTGTCTATGAATGAGCACCTATAAGAAGATAAAGGAAGACTCTAAATTTTTTTAAATTACATCTGTATTTACTGTAATCATAGGGTTTACTACTAGAACAATAGTAGGCCTACCTCTACTTGAATTCTAACAAAGTGACCACTGCAGTTAGCAGTGAAAACAAGTAGTGCAATACTAAAATAATTATATATTCAATAAGGACTTCTGCTTTATAACAGGTTTTATATATATATATATATATATATATATATATATATATATATATATATACATGTTTTAACTAACACTATTAATTATAGTATACACTAACAAGATAAGCTGTAAACATTTAGCAATTTTGCTTTTAAGACAATGTAATTAGGCAATTTTAACGATTATGTAAATATTTTACTCTCAAGACAATGCAAATAGATATTTTAACAGTTATGTAAATATGTGTATTTTTTAGTAATTTAGTCATGTCAATAGAATTTTAAGAATATTGAGTTCAAATATTTTAGATGAATTACAACTCAAAATTGTTTCTGCTATATTATTAATAAATATTTGAGGCTACTGCAGATACAAATTTTCTTGGTTTATCGATCTCATTTTTGAGGGTATAAGGCGAAAAACTGTCTACTATTTCCTTAACTATTACATCCCACAAAGAATAAAAAATGAAATTCATTAGTCCTTTCTGTAACCAGGTTTTAGGGGGCCTACATGTTTTGTTTTGCTTGGAATAAGCTGTGATGATATAGCTGATGATTTAGTGATGATCTCTGTAGCAGGTCGATTGTACGAGGACATGAAGAGTGGTAATCCAATGTAGGAATCAGCTTGATGTAGACGGTCTTATTGTGTTGCCGCGATAACTTGTGTAACTAAGGTGGAAGATAATTAAACAAACTTTTGTTAGTTTAGATGCAAGATTAACAAACATATAGTAGACAAAAAAGTGAGCTGCAGCCGGCAATTACTTATACCATAGTTAACACTGAACAAAATCTAATCTGTTAAAAAATCCGATAAAATATAGTCCAAGCAAGCGGAGCAGCGGCTATATCTAATTTCTGTGGCTTGGTTCTAAAAGGGTCAATGTCAATTTCTTGCAAAAATGAGATGTATGCATTATTGAACTCGGTTAGTCTTTATCTTTCGTAGAATAAAAGTTGCTATTAATAGACGTAATACAGAAACCTTAGAGAATAACGTCGGAAGTTCTCAGTAAAAAATGTTACTTCTATAAAGGCTTCAAAGTCAGTTATCTCAGAAGCAAGGTTTATGACATTGGCCCTTTAGAACCTAGCCACAGATTTATAGGGCTACATTTATGTATAAGACCATGTTACAAACTATGTAAGATAAGAAAACACTGAATTACAAAGTTCAGCAAAAGTTCCATGAATAACTTTCTGAACAACATTTGCAATCACACTGCCCTTAAGACAAAAAATTTTCGTGAAATATTCAAATGCATTCCTAGCCGACAGGTCATTACTATATTATTATTTACTAGCCCAACTTAAATATTTTATTAAATATGGTCATTTAATGTATAATATAGAAATCCTTTTGATATGTTATGATACTTATGATATATGCGAGGGTTGTCCAATAAATAAATTTCCCGAGTGTTAAAAAATATTAAACATATTGTGTTGTGATATAGCTGTTGTGATATTTTATGTGTATCATTTTTGTATATATGTATGGCTGGAATTTATTGCAACACTGCCACCGGGTTGTTGACCCATTTTCAGTGCAACAAAATAAATAAATAAAATAAATAAATAATTTTATGTGTTGAAAGCCTTCTGTTTTACACATTACAACTTTTCTTCTTACTTATCCACATAATCAAAAATTTTTGCAACCTTTTTGGTAACGTGACACCAATTTTTCCAAACTACTCTTGTACAACACCGTTTCCTGTTGTACCACGCAGCAGCAGGAATTCGCGAAACAAAAGTCGAGGGCATTTTCTTTTGATGGGAGCTCGGAGATTCCTCAAAGGTATATCTTTGTATTCATTGATGGACTCCGGAGGAGCTCAGGAGATTCAAGAAGGAAATATTCTCACAGCTTCTATATTCTCCAGATCCTGATTCCAATGATTTTCATATTTTTCCCCAATTCAATTTGCATCTTGGAGGTACGCACTTTCATACTAATGATGAAGTGAAATCAGAAGTGAACAGTTGGCTACGGCAACAGGACACGGCATTATGCAACAGTGGTTTGGAAAAACTAGTGTCTTGCTACCAAAAAGTTTGCAAAAAATTGTGATTATGTTGAAAAGTAAGCTGAAGAATCGTAATATGTAATACAATTTTTTTTCACCAAGTAAATTTTGTTTAATATTTTTTTTATAATAGGGAAACGTATTTATTCTTCGACCCTCGTAAGCTTTGCCTGTCATGGTATACAGTCCCTAATACGTAAAGTAGTGCACTTAACGAAAATATATGAAGCTGATCAATAAGAAATTATTTTCATAGCCGAAAACATTGAGAAGAAGAACTGCGCGATCTGCTCATATCATATAGTCCAAATAAAAGATATTGGAATATAAATTCCAAACAACTAGAATTTATGGAAACATTATATTAATCTTAATTAGTAAATTGGTCATCTTCTGAAAAGAATTTCATGAATACCGGTACGCATGGAAATCAAAGATTTACTCGTACATATTTTAATAATATATCTCTTTAAATTTACTTTTTGACTGAACTCTAAAAATTACATCGCCACAGGCAATAGATGGGAAACGGAAAGCAATTACCTGGTTGGTGTCATCAATGAAAGGGACTACAATCACTTTAAAAATCGACCAGATCGATTATGGGCGGATGAAACCATCCCATCTATTATAACGAGATTTTGAAAACGGCGTTTTACGGCAAACTAGCCTGTCATGGTCGTGTCACAACTCGTTAATACAGTATCGATTATTTACTTACAGATGTATGAGGAATATTAAAACGGAAATTTTCCTAGGGCAAGAGTATGGCTTTATACTTTCACCACCCTTACTAAAATAAATAAATACGATATCGGTATATTGTTTTTAAGCTGAACTAGCATTTATATATCAGTAAAAAGTTTCTTGATATAAAATCTCAAAGTGACATAATTAACATTTAGAATAAAGCAATAATGCTTGATTTTTACTACTTGGTACTTCAAAAAAACGTGGGATGCCTTAGAATCCTATTTAACAATTATTTATGATTTTCCACTATAATTATTGATGTGTAGGAAAAATCTGAGTTATATTTAAATTTATCAGAATAATTTAAATGTAGTGTTAATTTAGTTTAATTTGATAGAAAATATTCCTTACAAAACAGAAGTTTTAAAGAAACATTGAAACGCCTAGTAATCAGAATTTTACCTCCAGCTATGCTCGCTCCCTCCAATAAGGAATCTAGTAAGGACCCCAATATTAAAAAATCATAATGACGTTTCTAAGTAAGCTATAACACATCTTCTAGATACATTGGTCCTTTAGGTTTTGAGTGAAGGCTAACGTCAGAATCTTTTCGTCAAGTTGAACTCTAATCATAAATATCAGACTTGTGTAAAGTTTATACATAGGTCAAGAAGAAGAAGAAAAAAAGATTGAACTAAAATACCTTAAATTTTACGACAAAATTTCCTCAGCTCAAGTGTTGAAATTATTGTACTAAAAGAAAACCATGGGTTTTTCGCAGCTCCTTCAGCGTATGCAAAATTAGATATCTATTTAATAAGAAAAAGTTTTTGTATAGTTACGTATTTGTCTATTTGTTTGTGTGCGATGCCCAGCCAAATCTACAACCAGCAGATATATTAAATTATAAACATAGGTTGACGGAAGGAGTTTTTAATTGTTGCTTTCGTTCGCAAGTTATGAAAACTGGTGGAAAATGTTATTTTTAGCAACAGAACGCAAAAAATTATCGAGGGCTTCGATTTTGTTAGTCCACTTTTATTGATGCATTTGTTTATAAAGTTAAAATGTTTTACTTCTTTGATATTGCTTCAATTTCTCCTTCCCTCCCTCCCTCGCTCTCTCTCTCTCACTATCTCTCTCTCTCTCTCTCTCTCTCTCTCTCTCTCTCTCTCACACACACAGTCTCTCTTTACCTCTCTACAATACGATAATTACAATGGTTCCTATTCATCACTACAAGGCCTAAATATCACCAAAAGGAAAATATGACAGAAGAAAAATTACTCTGACACTGGAATTTGAACCTTGGACCTTCGGCTATCCGTGCCGCTGCTGTACCAACTGAGATGGCTACAGTTCGCTTCACAGCACCAGATGGAACCTCTCTCCTATAAAATCACTAATTAGTGTGCCTCATAGTGCTGCATATGATTTAACTTGTCTTTTAGCGAGATAGACCATTAAGGTAATCACTAGACTTCGGACTTTTAGGTCGATAAAAATGCTGTTTTAGGTACCTAAAATAGGCTCTAAAAATTGGAAAATAGGTTCTAAAAATCGCAAAATAGTCTCTTATAAAATCGTTAAGTTGCCAATTTTCTGAAATATATGTCAATTGCAATGCAGAATATTATATATATTGAAGTCACCATTAATCTATAATCATGATAAAACACAGATATAGGCCTATCGTACACAGAATTACATAGACCTATTATTAGGGCCTGCATTAGTACCTAGTCCCTGCGCTCAGAATCTACGCATATCATACTAGCATATTCAACCCCTTGTAGGCTATCCCTCAGTGATTCAGTGAACTACGTTTTTTTTTGTTACTGAATGTGGGAGTCGGGAGAAAAACACTACATTTTCTTGGGAATCCCAAGGAATTTTTCTACCGAAGACGAAACATTCCTTACTACGCGTATTTAACCACGTACTGCACATTTCGAGCTAAAAAAATTAGTACGAACTGAAAATAAATGCTAGAATTTATAACAAAAATGACTTATTTTGAACTTTAGAGAAAAAACATGCAAAAAGGCAATATTAGGCTCTAACGTAAAAATAGTCTGTTTTAGGTCCTATAAAAATACCAGTTTTAGGCATAGTCACTTATGAAACATGCATATACAAGTTTTCGTCCATATATCACTTAAGGATTAAAATAGGTTTTTACCTAAAATCCGAAGTCTAGTAATCACTAATCAGTAATAGGAGAGAGGTTGCATCTGACGCTGTGAAGCGAACTCTGGCTAATTGAGTTGGTAAAGCAGTGGCACGGATAGCCGAAAGTCCTGGGTTCGAATCCCAGTGTCAAGAGGATTGGTTGGTATATGGTTATTTAACGACAGGGATGTACTGCAACTTAGGCCTGTGTGCACCGGTGTTCCGGAGTTTTGTCCTCCAGGAGTTCTCTTACATGCCAGTAAATCTACTGACATAGGCCTGCCGGGAACGAATCCGCAACCGTGGGCGCAGAAAGCCAGTGTCTGAGGAATTTTTCTGCAATAATATTATCTTGTAATGTCCAACATTGACAATATTCTGTGGTATATCTATCTTTCGCTAAAATGCTACCATTAATGAGAAAAGTATATTGTCAATTTCGACATTTATGATACACCCGTTTCGTCATAGGTGCCAACTTTGGAGGGCAAGATACTTTCTGCTCTCCCAATATTTAAGTTTTTATCATATAAGGCCTCTTTATAACTACTAAAAATGCAATTCTTGCCCCGACTAACAATATTTTCAAGTCAGGGCTTTGCGTTCGTCATATGATGTGAAAATCGTTCCTGGGCACCCCGGTACAACTCTAAGAGACGCTTATGGGTGTAAGTTCTGATTTATTGGTTTTTAGTTTGTTAATTTATTGTGTTATGCTAAGTAGATTGTAGCCTACTAACTTATTTTTTTTAATTGGTAATTGGTAGATCAAACTTTACGCTTGTGAATAACATTTGGCCAGGGATTTGTTCTCTGGAAAAGGGCACCACTTCTGAAATTTCTTTCAAGACGTTTTTGGCTCCAAAATAAAGTAATAAAAAGTAGGCTACTATTAACACAATAGAAAGACTATGCAACAAATACTACAATAAATTCCAGAACAATTTTAAGAAAACTTTCTTAACAACTTATATTAAAAATATCAAGACAAGCTGTCAAAACTTAGTCGTGAGGGCATATTATATGAATAAAAACGCGAGGAAAGTAGGAAGGGAGCGTGCGCAAGTAATCACGGGTTGTTTAAGCTCCTGCGCGGTCAAATTTAAAAGGCTGACTGAGATATTTAAATTGTGTATAGGTTAAAAATTATAGAATTTTAAAACAGGAGTAAATACGATAGTAAGATGCAAGAATTCTTTTAAATCGAAAACCAAGCATATCACTTTGAGAAAAAATGGCCGTACACTAGGGAGTAAGTAGGCCTACTATAAGGTGCCTTAGCCTACTGAGAAAATCACTCTTAACTATGTCCTATAAGGAAGGTAAAAATTACCATATTGAAGACAAAATCAATAATACATCATGAAGTTTCTCCAATGAGAATAAGATTCTAGAGTTACAGCAGAAAGAGAGGAGATTGTTTAAAACCAGTGAAGCATTGTTAGATGGTTGGTATAGGTTTCCAATATTAGATCGTATACGATTCCTTCTGATTGCAGTCTCGAGAGGGTTTAGTATTCGGGGGTAATATCATTTAATGGACAGATTTACAATAAGCCTTTTCAGGGATAATGGAAAATATAAGAGCAAGACAGAGAACCTGATATAAATAGGCTAATAATATTTCAAGACAGAGAACCTGGTATAAGCAGGCTAATAATATTTCAAACATCAATGTATTAGAACATAATGAACAAGTTATTATTATTACTGCTAAAAATACTATTTTCAAGAGTCTGGGGAAGAATAGGGATTTACATTGTAACTAAGGATCTCCTGTATCTAACTTATCTTCATTAGAAAGAGGGCAAACAATTAAATTTCCTATTATTTTTCTCTCCATTTAGATTACTTTTATCTTTATTAACTTGGATGATTATACTTTATTTATAGTTCATTTGAGAGGGATAGCCTATATTCTTTCCGGTTAAACTAGTTGTTCCTTTTAAGATGTAGAATGTTTCAACTTTTGTTATTAACCATCACACAAACAGACCTGGGCCCTGTTTCATAGAACTTGCTAACAAGATTAGTTAATAATATTAGAACTCGTAATATAGGCTAGTTAATATAGTTAATAGGCTACATACATTCCTTTAAACCGAAATCTACATTCGGATACGTGTTAGATTTCAACAACAATTCTAATATCGTGAAGCATAGCAAAGAAAATGACGATGACAAGAGGCATGTTATATAAACATACTGCGGGACCATACAATTTGAACCTCAGAACACCTTCATAAGTAACAATAGTTATCACCATGCTTAAGCATCCCTATTAACATGCTTATGAACTTTAAAATTATTTAACAAGCATTGACTTGTTAATTTTCATAATGTCTCTTTATATTGGGCGATTTAATAGTTTGCGCACAAATTTAAAAAGCTCGCATTCGGGTCGAAATAGGCCTACAAGCCCACCATGGACGAAAGTATTTTTACGAAAGGATGGCTTAGTCAGAAAAGTAATTGTTCCAAAGCTGAGAGGTTTTTAAAAAAAAGTTTATGACGTAATCGTCCTGTAAATTTAAGCGAAATTAAACTTATCACTTCCCTGCAATTATGTAATAGGCCTATAGGCTAAGAGTTCGGCCAAGTCTCACTCGTATATATTCTTTACGATTAGTATTCCACACTTATTAACCATCTAGGACTATTTATCTACTAGAAGATATACCCCCAATCTGAAATTACTTTATTGTGCTCTTTATAAACAATTTCATTAAATTTATGTATATATTGTATAATTATATTATGTATATATTGTGTATACATTTTGGTACTAAAAATTTTTAAATAGGCCTTCGCGGTACGTAAGTACGACTAAGTATGTAATCAAGATTATATGAGAATACTTTAGAACCTGTGACCTTTGGCTTTCCGTGCCGATGCTCTAACAATTAAGCTAGCCTGAGTTCAACTCGTGCGAGACATGGAATCTCCTATGATTACCCTTAATGGTCTACCTCACTGAAAAAGTTTTACGTCATATACATACACACTCATTTATTGTTCTTGTGACCGGGTTTACATTGTTAATGTGCAGTAACAGTTAAGATGTAATTAAATATTAAATATTGTTGTATAATGTTCAATTAAAGCAATAATCTGTGGTTTCATGAATACATAATTGAATCTTAAATGTTATTATATAATAACAGTGAAAACCCATTCTCACATCACTCATTTAGTGTGCCTCACAAACTGTATATGAGCAAAGGTCTTTTAGTCAGGTCGACCATTATGAGTGAGTGAGATTCCATCTCGCACCGTGAGTCGACCTCTGGCTAACTCAGTTGGGAGAGCATAGCAACGGAAAGCCGAAGATCTCGGGTTCAAATCTCGGTGCCAGATGAATTTCTCTCCTACAATATTCTCATATGGTACGTAACTCATAGAGCCTATTATTGAAACCTACAGTACGATTATTAGAACCATTATTTCTACAAGAACGTCACAAACATTAAAGATTGTGTTCAAGGAAATAACATTACCGTATGTAAAAGTCAAAACAAAATTACGTACCAGTAAATAGAAGGTTACAATGTCTCATTATTTTAAAGCTAATTTTCTACATAGAATGAGAGTTAAAATAAAATTATACATAATATAGGCCTACTTACCACCAGTGGCTATGCATGTAATGTTGACACTTGACCCCTCATTGTAAGGTCCCAATATCCTGTGGAGTATGTTGGTTCCCTTATCATCCAGTATGATCAGCCTTTCTGGTGGAACTGTAACAAAGAAAAAACATGTTATAGGCCATTCTAATGTACGAATTAAAGTTTAGCGAAATTTGCCATTATCTCTACCTTACTGACTTTTTAAGCTGCAATGCGCGAAAAGTGCAATTTAAATAACGAAAACTCAGCTTACGATGAGCTAAAAGACAGAAGACTTTACACAGGCCTACAGCAGTACAACATGGTATCTAAGTTATTGGCCGTTGTTTTTAGGTGTAGACGTGGGTAAAATATTGAACATTTTGGGTTTCAAATTTACTTCTTTGGGTGCTAATAAACAATTGATGTTCAGTGAACTCACAGGTCCAGTTTGATATTTTTTCTACGGTAGTGTTTTTTCGTCCATTTCCCGTTCATGGTGCGAACTCGTATTTCTTGAACCTAGTGCCGGTAACCTAACGTACCTGCGTTTTTGCTTTCTTTCTAGCACATAATATTAGCATTTAGCACAATTTATTACTGAATTTTACCATTTCAATCTTACCTGTTCCTTTACTTCCTTTTTATTTTTGTAATATTCACTTAAAGATTTAATTCTCAGCAGATAAGTATGATGAAAGACTACTTGTTCGATGTATCGATCGCCACCAGGATTAAGTAGTCTTACTTTTTAAAAGTTGGTACCTCGTGTAATTTGAGAACGGCATCTTCAATTAAATCTAATGAGAGATCTGCAGTATGCGCTGTAGCGGAGCCTTGTTAGAAAAATGCAAATGTAATTGAAGAATTGTTTGAAGATAAGGCAATTAGTAAGGGCCTATGGCCAGCAAGACCTCCAGATCTTACTGTATGCGATTTTTATTTTTGGGGGAACTTAACAAATAAAGTGAACAAGAATAACCCTCATACTATACAAACTGAAGAACTGAAGGAGAACATAAGAAGAGCAAATGCAGCAATTCACAAGAAGCATTAAGCATGTGAATGGGAGCTCTCTTAAAAGATGCCAGAAATGTGTTGCGGTACACGGAGATCATTTTCAACAACTTCTACGATAAAGGAAAGTGATTATTATAATTATAGCCTAATTAAAAAATCCGTGAACTTGAATTGAGGGGTTATATACAAGAGCCTTTACCGGACAACTTGCTTCCAGGCCGCCGAGCGGAGCGTGCGTTCTCGGCACATCGCAAAAATGTCTCTGAGTCTACCCGTATCAAAGGTATTTATTGTGGAATATTAAGATTCTCAAAATATTTAAGCTTTTCTTGTGTACATTAATTTCTCAAATAGAGTTCCTTCGTTATGGCAGATAATAAATTTTGTCAAATGCATGATTTAGGCTATTTAAACAAAGAAAATCTATCGACTGATGTGTACATCCACTCAATATATCCACCCTTCGCCACTGATTATTATTGTTGTCATTATTATGTCATGGTAAAAGCATTGTACATAAAGATAGTCCCTGATGCCGTCCGTTCTATATACCTGTTAGAGTTATAAAAAGTATTAAAATTAATTTCTCTATAATTTACTTTTTTGTGCTAGATTTTAACACACAAAACTTATGAGAGAAAGTTTGTGCATAATTATTTCTTTTTCTGAAAATGTTTATTATATTTCTTAGTTCTGGGTTTGAAAAAAAGAAACCAAATTTTGTTTGTAGCTAGAAGTCGATATCGAATTTCAGACCAGAATATAATAGCTCCCCTATCACGGAGAAAGAAAAATAAAAGTGGAAACTAAATCAAAAGAATACCAGACACAAAGACCATTCATAAAGGTGCGTTAAAAAGCAAGGGAAAGCATCGTGCTTCAACGATAGGAAAGTTAAATGCAGTCTGCTGAGCATAGGCTGTGGGATTGATCATTTCTAGGTCAACTCAGTATTTTCCTCTCAATGCAACAGAGCTCTTTTGTGAGAATGCCTAAAGAATGTCCATATTAAGAACAGGTGGGGAGTTGAGGCACTTTTTAATATACCATCCCATAAATTGTTGCAGAGCCTCGGTTTCAAAACACGAACCACAAAGCCTCGAGTACAAAACAGACTCATATAAATTTATACTACGGGGCCTTTGCAATAATGGAGTGCTTGAAATATAGTGACATTCATTAACTCCTACCGCTTTACTATCTAATGCATCTTCTAAAGCATTTTTCCATATAAGTACTTGTCTAAAATGTACTTTTTCAAAATTTGATGTCATCTCAAAGACTTCTGTCTGAAAATGTTGAATTTTTTATTTTTTTTGCATAATCTTTTAAGTAAATATATAGAAGTGGTGTAAGTGGCTATGTTTAACCCAGTCATCAAAATCGAGTGATTATAACATGCAATTAATAATGTGTCCACCACTTACAATATTAATAAATAGGATTCGGATGTTTATGACCTAAAAAAAGTGTAAAATATTACTGCAAATATGCCAATATAAAAAACTAATTATGACCCAAAAATCTTAAATATGACCTAATAAAATAACGTATTTTCAAAAAATAAATTTTCCAATCTAAAACGTTTAAAGACACTAAATTCTGATATCACATGAATTCGATGAGATAATCACTTTTTAACCATTTTGGTGATTTACAGTTTTACTTGTAATGAACTTCTAGTTTTTAAAGGAATTGCTCGCTTATCAGCTCCCAATACTCGTAACATTTTGTAGACCTTGCGTGTCCCTTAAAATGTGAACAACTGCATTAATTTAACATTTTAAGTTACTTTTAATTTGGCATGAACATTAAATTAATTAAATAAATTTCAAATTTAACTCGACCATGTAGTACATACACTGTAAAATTATACTCCTTTACCGAATTTATAACTGAAATATGACGTTAAACTACAAATATGGCTAAAATATTACTAAGGCCACAAAAATGGCCAAAATAAGGCTTTATATGCAAAATAAAAACGGTCTGATTAGGATAACAAGAATGCAATTCGAGTTTACTTTGTGTTTCCGGCGAGAACGAGGATAGGATAAAAATATGACATGTCATAAACATCCGAACCCTATTAATAAATATTTCGTACCGATGATCGTTATGGATCCCTTACAACGTAAGATAATATGCAGAAATTAGAAAACATATTAACACATTTATCACTTAGCTTGTTAGATTCTTCATTGCCACATATAATATGATATAGTCTACTGTAAAACAAATATAATACAGTATCAAGAAAAGGCTGTAAAATTTTAACCTTGAAATTTTGGACTTATGCACTAGCGTATTTTGTAGCATTTAAAAAATTACTTCATATGTATGCTGTGAATTAGACAGGAGGGTAAGGAAATAAGTATAAGCACTTTTTGTTTAATCTTTTGTAGGTTGGCTGTACCGCTTTGTGCTCGCGCACGTGTCGACTTTCATTTGTTTCCGCTTGTGAAATGTTTGACCCAGGGTTGCCATATGTACGATTATAGTCGTACAGATACGACTATTTCTTAGATTTTTACGACGTACGACGCAATGATGAGTCGTACGCCAATTTGTACGACTATTTTAACATAGCGTTTTGTATTTTTTTAAATCAATCTAATGACGAATTTTAAATTTTGATATGTATCCAGCTTTTTGTTTTCTCATGGTTTTTGTGGTAAGCATGTTGCTAAAATGAATATGATTGGAAAGCAGTCCTGTGCCTTTTGCAATAATTACAACACTGTGGCAACTACTGTTTATTTACTTTCATTGTATTTACTCAAATTTATCACATCGGAAGATAATGCAACGCTCCTAATCATTTAAAAATAAGATGATTTATTAACAATTACATGGCATATATAAGGTGCATAATACCGATTATTATTATACTATTATTATTATTATTAACGCAATACGTTCATTACACTGAAAAATCACAAAGTATGCGACAGTTTTAACTAGATACGACTATTTTCGGATATTGGTACGACTGTTCTACGTTTCTGATCTGGCAACCCTGGTTTGACCATTACGACTCCAGTGAATGTTGCACATTAAACATGGCTGCACCGCTCAGCGTTTACACCAATGAAGAACAGTGTGCAGCGATCCATTTCGTCATCTGTAAGTGCACCAGGAGTCGAAATCCATCGAAGACTTCCCGCACAATATGGGGGCAATGTTTTATCACGACGAAACATTTACGAATGGATTGAAAAGTTGTTGCATGACAATGCGCGCCCACACTGATGCCCACACTGCTTAAACTATTACGAAACTGGATTTTCAGGTCTTAGAGCATACAATCCCGATCTCGCCCCATCAGATTTCCATCTTTTTGGCCTACTTGTCGATTCACCGCAGACCAAGAACTGAAGGAAGCGGTGCATACGTGGGTTGCTACTCAGTCGAAATACTTTTTTCTGACATCATCAGTAACCTTGTGCAATGATGGATGAAGTACACTGAAAAGCAAGGGACTGTTTTGAAGAATGAGGTAACTGAACGTTTTGTACTGATGTTGCAATAAATTTAAAAAAAGAAAGTGAGGATGCTTATTGACTTACCACCATATATTACATGTGATACATGTATTGTATTGTACTCGTAGTATAACCATGCATCACTAAGAAAATAACAGGACTACTTAGTTAAAATATTCATCTTAACAATAACTTATCACTGTCCCTAGACTTCTTTTAGTTGAGAACATAATGTTGTAATAATTATTGAGGGTTCGACGTGGATTTATCAGATCTTACTTACAAAAATCCCTATTATGAATTATTAAGTTTATTAAAATGGAGTGTTTATATGCCCATTAGTTTAACATGCAAGATTAAATAGCCTACATGTAAAAAATCATATTCTTTACGATATGGTTTGCATAATACTTCTGATCGATATTGAGAGTCCCTATGGGATAAATCAAAATAGAAATTGTCCAAAATATGAAATAAAAAGAGAACACTGTTATACGTGCGCACATTGTATACACAGAACTTCTTTCTCCCAATTTATTAGTTCTATGACATGTATACTACATGTATATTCGTGAATTGCTTGAGAACATTTATCTGTAGGTAATAAGTTGAAAGTTTGAGCAGACCACATCGTAGACTTGCTTTGATTCCTCGAATGCCTCACTCATTCAGGAATGTCTGTTTGCAGTGTCTTGAAATAGGATAAAGGGCATGGGTAGCCATTTCTCCAGAACCCATTCATAGAATCAGGTTCTCGGTAAATCCGCACTAAACTTGATTAATTCCACTGATTTCTTTTGGCCACGACCAAGGAAATAGAAACTTTTGCAACTACTCCAGGGTATGTGCCCACCGTCATTCGAGATTGGAACAAAGGGCAATTAAGATGTAGACACTTGAATTGGCCTATTAACAAGAAAGCAGCAAATATGCAGCAATACCAGGGGCGCATACCTGCAATGGTATAATTAAATTCGAGAAACTCACAGCATAGTAACCAATTCTTGTAAATTCCTGTAAATTCTTGTAAATTCCTGGAATATACAAATTGATCAAGTATGCATCAAACTAAACAAGGCCTGCTTCACAATTAGATGTAAAAAAAATTATTTTTATAGCGGTGACTTAATGCATATTTCTCTTAGCTATGTGCAAACAATTATTTTCTATAATATTGTAAAGTGCTGTGCTGCATTCAATATTGAAAGAGCTTTTGTTATGCATAAAAGGATATTGAGGATGATTTTTAATCTACAGCCTAGAGAATCTTTAAGACAATTTTTAGTAAATTTAAGATTTTAACAGTGACCAGCGCCACCATATGCAAAGCACGTATGTTCTATCAGAAAAAAACACTGACCATTTTAAATCACACAGGGATATATAGGCCTGCTGTTACGAAACAAGAAAACGAAACTATTTGTATGTTGAGAATGACATTCTAAATATCAGAAATATTGACTCTTTTAAAAGGAAGTTAAAGGGTTTCCTATATAAAAGTGTTTATTGTTATTTAAATGGATATTTAATTGTTAAATATTATTCCATTGACGATTCTATCTATACTACTTGTATGGCGAAGAGATAATAAATAAATTAAAACTGAATTGACTATTATCTGACATTTAGTTCAGTAAGTTACCTGTGATAGGGTGCGAAAAATCTATAAAATGTTTAGGCTTATCTGTAACTTCTACACTAATTTTTATATGAAATAGGATAATACGCTACCCTTTAAGCTCACGTTCGAAAAAGCTGCAAATTGGGGAGCGAAGGTGGGGATTGAGAATGAGTAACGGTAATAGGCAATGAAGCTACTTTCTGTCAGTAACATATTATTTGCATTGTGAGGCAGAGGCTTAGTATGATCCATGCGGACCCTTGAAAATTCTTGAAATTTGTTCTCTTAATAGTATTAATATATTAAATACACTAATACACTAATATAACAAAACATTTAAAAAATATTAAAATACATAATACGTTTGATGAAAAATAAACATAAAATTTCGAACATACACTCAAAAATGCTGGAATTCAGTAAATTTGAAAACAGAAAGCAAATTTGAAAACAGAAAACAAATTTGAAAACAGAAAACAAATTCGAAAAAAAGGGAATTCTTCGCATGAGATTCGAAGTTTGTTCGTTTGTCCCCCTAATGCCTAACCCACTACGCTGTCTTGGTTCTACTGGGATACTTCTGTGTTTACAAAACGAAGTTACACAAAACAAAATGACGCAATCTACAAAGTACAATAAATATTATAAATAAATCTCTATGCGTGATATGTCAAAGTGGGAAAAATGATTAATAACAAAATAACATCAAACAGTTTCAAATTTTGAATGCCTTTATCTGAGTTAGTAGTTCACAAACTGTACGGGACTTTAGGAAGTGGAGTACCATCATTCAACTGTTCATCAAAATTACATAATGCATCTAAAATTATACTAAAATTTGGTGGAATGAATTTCACTTCACTAAAACTAATTAGGCCTAATTCATCATTATTATCAGATATAAAAATTGGTTCGGATTCAGATTTCAATATTTACAAGGAAACTGGATTTTCACAAAGACAGAACATGAAGTTAATCTTGTTAAAGACACATTAGCCTACTGGAACTGGATAGTTGTATTATCACTACTGCAATGGTTTAAAAAGCGATCTCAATAAAGTTGATGCAACTGAATAATTACGGCAATACGTAATTTAAATTCCGATAGCTAAATGATGAGTATCAGTTAGACATTATGAGAAAGCATTTAATCAACCCTTCTCAAATATAACGTAAAATTTTATAGAATTCTTATAATTTTATTCAGTTTGTAAAATGATTGAAATAATTTTATTAATTTTCAAATATTTCTTAATGGACAGATTATAATAGCAATAAAACGTACTTGACGCTCTTTAGAAACTGTTGCTTAGGGAGCTATTGTTACATGGGTATGCTAAAATCTTGGCCAGACGCAGAGGATACAGTCAATAAAAAGTATGAGTACCGCTGATCTAGGTCAATGAGTAATGAAATGCAATTATCTAAGTTTCTCGTTGTTGAAGGTAGCACAATTTCTAACTTTGGAAGTTAAGTTGAAGTGGCAATGTACTCTTGGCTAGGAATAAAAAAAAAAAAAACAGTAACGAAGAGTAAGTTCACAATATGAGTACAGTGAGCGATAAGCTCACCACTCTTGCTTCTAGGGGAAGAGAGCTGAGCGAATTCAAACGCTAGCAAAGCAAGCTCCAAAGAGCAATTATAGATTAGCTCGACCCCGGACAAATTAATGGGTAGAAATGAGAAATGGACGCAAGGTGCGAAGGCCGACTCATGAAACGTAAATCAGAATTAGTGAGAGATAACTGGCAACAGGGAAGGCTACAGACCCATGAATCTAACACCGGGGATAAAATGGTACGGCGTGGGTGGTTCTGCGTACAAGGAATCACAATAGTATACAGCACACTTATCGTAAATTCCCAGCAATTGTGTATCCAAAATTCCAAAGGTGTAATACTCTGCTTTCGGACTTCAAGAAGTTGTCCGATAAGGTTGCGGATTACATTGGTCTCCGCTCCTCTAAAAGTGATTATGGCCACAAATGGTCTAAGATTTACGTCATGATTAATTCTAGCTCTACAGGTAGAACTAAGAAGTGAACATTCTATACGACATACAGGGTGTTTCAAAAAGGTTTGAGGGAATGCAATAATTAACTGTAAATAAACTACTGAACTTACAATAATGAAATCAGTTGAGAATGAACGAGGAACTCAAACAGTTTGTGTACTTGTGTTTTGAACAGCCGCCCGCAAGTTGACATTCCTGCCGATAGGCATAATACCAGAATATGCTATAGTGGAACACCAGCGTGATTCACGAAAATGTTGGCAATGTGTTCTGTGCCATGTCAACAGAAAGAGTGGAAGGGCCGTTCTTTTTCATGGTAAGAATTTTTCAGAAAATAACGTTTTTCAACAAGACGGCTGTCCTGCCCTTTTCCACGATGACGTCCCTCTCTCCTTGAATAACATGTTCCCAAGACGATTAATAGGACGTACATCTTTAAGGTGACCAGTGCCAAATGCTGTGGCCCCCAAGATCACCAGACCTCACATCGTGTGACTTCTTCTTGTGGGGTTGCATCAAAGAAAAGAGTGTACGTTCCACCGATGGCACGAAATATTGCAGACGTAAGGCAACGTATCATCGCGGGAATCACTACCGACAGACCGATATTGATGAGAGTGGCAAGAACTCGACTATCGTGTGGATGTATGCCTTATCACCCGTGGTATATACGTACATGATAAGAAATCTGTTTGAGTTCCTCATTCATTCTCAACTGGTTTCATGCATGTAAGTTCAATAGTTTATATACAATAAATTTCTGTATCCCCCAAACCTTATTGAAACGCCCTGTGCACCTACTGCTTCAAGCAATTATTTGTTAGACTATGGTACTGGTAGACTATGACAAAGATTCTTAGATAAGCTAAGATAAATTTTTGTTTCTGTACGACATTCTACAAAATATGTTAATTTAACGTCCTAGGACAGAACATCATAGGACCTATGCCGGATTGGATATTTACTTACTATGAATCGTAATAAATAAAACTTCAGTATTAGTCGAAATTAACACAAGCCATGACGTAACAACAATCGAAAAAGATGTGCATATATAAGTACTTGCAAGGCTTACTGGTAAATCCCAAGTATCCCAAGTATCCCAAACAAGCAGTATGACCTCGTAAATAAATCGTATGTATAAAGCTGAATAAAAAATATTTAAGGCAAACTTTAAAACAACATACACTGGAACTTTGCTAATGGGTATGTTAAATGGCTATAATGTTTTGATTAAAATAATGTGAAAAATTAGTTTTCCAACAAAACAAAATGTACTTTGTACTTTTCCTGGTGCTAGTGATAAATAATATCTTCCCCCACTTCTAACCACTTGGCTTTTGGAGAAATTCGGGGCCGATCTGAGGCTCCATTGTCGAGGCGAACAAATTTTTATCATATAGTCCTATGCTATGCTACAATAATAATCTATGCATATAGCGACTGTGTGAAGAGGAAAAATCTCGAAAAAAAAAATACGAAATCAGGAAATTATTGCAATTCGTTTGTTGTACTCTAAATGACCTGACAATAATCCCATAAGATACAACAGAAATGAGTCTGATCTGCCAGAGGCTTCATGTTTCAAAGTAATAAAGCAGTGTAAAGTATATGAGGGATGTGATGTACTTTTATTTGGCTAATCTGTACTCATTGGCATATTTCCAAATGGTTGACAAGAGTCTAGTACAATTCATAATAATAAACCCTTATATTTCCGCTCCCCTCCTCTTTTGTGTCACGTGAATGGGGTTAGAGAGAGAGATTAATTTGTGTTTGACGTATCTGAATGGAGCTGATCAGTAGAGTTTCGTTAGCCAACCCTTGTGTACAGCAAAATTATATCCTGGCACATTGCTTTTAAATTAATTATACAAATGTGAGACTTCGATATTAATTACAATCCATTCAAAAAATTAACGATTATTATTATATTCACTATCATTATTATTATAGTTTTTATTAATATTGTTATCATTATTAATATTATTATCATCACTATTATTATTAGGTAGTATTTCTAAGTTTAACTTACAAATTTATTTGAGAATACAACGTCAATTTCAGTTGATATAAATATGAGATTTGTTGTTAAGGGCCATAGAAGGAATAATGAGCAATAAAAAAATTTCCATGTTTTTAATTGTTGCCTAAAATATTAAGGATAATTAATGTAATTTACTGTGAACGCTTCAATATCATTAAATGCCAGAATGGTACTTTCTGAGATTATGTGGTGGACAGGAAAATATCTGTCCGTCCGTCTGTATGTCTGTCTGCCTTTGAATCTTATATGCGCAGTAAATTATTATGTCCCAGGTTTCTGGGGAGGAAAATATGAAAGCGATATTGAATTTATTTTTTATTTCAGCCCCGAAGCGATTGTATGGTAACTTGATAGATAGAAATAAAATATTCCCTAAGACAGTATAATTTTACGTTACCAGAATTTTTTTTTATTTCAACTCCTACCAGGCATGGCGTGTAGAAGCAATGTGTTAAAAATTATAAGCCCTCCGTGAGCCAAAATAAAGCTAAATCAAGCGTTTTCTGACGAAATAGTTTGAGTAACATAAGTCGTTCTTCCTCATTTAAAATTCTATATACCTGTATAAGGATATAGAGTTTGAAAATCGAAAGTCCTTCATAAGTTAATTTCTGATTACAAAATACAAAACCTGGGCGAAGCCGGGTCTTTTAAGCTAGTGACTAATAAAATTAATATTCAATTTATTTATATATTATAGTACATTTCGACAGGCGTGTTAAGACGAGGCAACGAATTCCAAAAGTGAGGGATAGACACAGAATAAATGATGAAGAAAAGAATATTGATGTATGTCGGGAAATAAGCAGTATGTTTTGGTTATGCGTTTTTGAGGTCGAAAGGAGATTAAAACGAGATTGTAAATAAGTAGGAGATAAAGTTAACAGTAAGTTATGAAGGAAGATAAGAGAATGTATAATGCTTCGTTGTTTGAGCGCATCCATGATAAGGTTTGAAAAGACGGTGACACATGGTCAAATCGTCTGATGTTACAGATAAATCTAACACAAGGATTATGAGTTCGGTGAAGTCGGGTAGCAAGTTTTGTATTTAAGTTTTCAACAGGGCATGATTATTTTGGAAGGAGTCAGTTCGCTTCCTATGAGAGAATAATACGTATATATTCTATCTATCTATCCATGACTGATTTTTCGGGACTTTGCATTCTACAGAGGAAGGTTTGACTTGAGCGGAAATCGAACCCTTGTTTTCAGCTTTTAGGCTGACGCCTAGAACACTAGACACCATAGGACGTATTCAGACCAATTCCAAATCATCCTGTAGGGCTGTAGGCCCTTCATGACCTCGTTATAGATGTTTCCAGTGTAGCGAGGGTGTATCGGCCTCTGATGCTTTTTTTACCACGGGTTTCAAGTTAATCAAACCTTCAGCATTATTAGTTAATAGCTAGTTAATGTATGGGACATTGCAGTGGAATTCTAGTAGTTCAAGCATTGGCGTATGAAGCTAAACACCCGGGTTCAATTCACGCCCAGGATAAATATCCCTCTATAGATTACGATATAATCCCTTCAATGACACAAAGCTGAAAATCCTGTCATTATTTTGTAAAAAAATTGTTTTCCTCACAGATATATCATTATTTTTTATCACAGTCGACGTCATCATAGAGAAACTTCGGCTACTAACGACGAAGAATATATGAAAAAAACCTTTAAACTTATTCAGTTAATGTGTTTTTGTGATGAGAAAACAGTTCTTAGTTTTTGTGAAACTGTACGAAGTAGAATGACTGTTACAGTTTTCCTAAACATGTTTTCAGGCCTAGGAATTCAGGTTGATTATAACGTCAAATCTCCAGTGCTACTCTCTACAGCCATGATTTAAATTCATTGTGCCGGAGATGAAATAAATCCACTTACCCAATGCGGTTTTCAACAGTTTGCACGCCACTTAGGATTTCGGTTTATCAGTTTAATGGACATTATCTAGGTGGAGCTCGCTTGTCATAAGCTTCAACCAGACCTCATTAATTTGAATGCAAACATGAGGAATAACAACGATGTGCTAGAGGTTTGAAATCTACAGCTGTCAATAAAAATAGCTAATGTGAATGTTTTAATGCTAATACTAGTGTTAATACGTCACTGTTACCGGAAACTTCAGGTTCATCGTTATGGAAATTATCTGGGATAGAAAAAAAGGCAGGAAAGGAGGTAAAATGGGAGCTGTTGAAATATGTGGAAAGATTGTAACTATTAAAGTGAGTCAACAAATGAAACTTAAAGCATTGGAGTGAAATGTTTATAAAATATCCTCCTCTCAAATAAAAGCTAAAAATTTACCACTATATTTGTTGTAAAGAGTTTCGAGAAAATTTTCTAATAACAAACATTAGATTAGACTTTATTATATTTCAAGATTATTGTGGAAAACATGAGCATGTTGATCTTGTAAAACTGTATTTAGACCTATATCAATAATATAGTTTTGAAACGGCTCAAAGTATTTTTAAATCTTGTTTCATTAGAATTTAGCTTTTCAATGTAGAAATAGCATACTGAAAATATACAAATAGGCGTATACCTAATAAATTATGTGCTTTGTGTTACGGCAATTAGGCTTAAATCAATTATCTTAGCGTTATGAATAGACCAGAAAGTCTATTAAAATCTTGTCTAATTTTAGGCCATGTTTAACAGAAGTACCGCAGACAATCTTCAAGTTATTAAGCCACAGGGGCTGAAGATGACTGATGTTGAAGTCGAAATGCAGCCCCGTATTATGGAACAGGATAAACTAAAACCTGCCATTAACATAGTTAATACACCATTCTACAAATACTACAACAGCTACGACATAAGTAGACTACAGCATGCAAGCAGAAAAAGAGAAGAAAGCCAAGAATATAACACGACATACCATGTGTAACTAACGAAGTGTAACACTTTATTCTAGAACTGCTTTACACAACCAAATAACTGTAGCCGCTTAAACATAGAGCTAATTATTTGTTTAACTTATTACTAGTGATGCATGTGATATTTATATTTGACAAAGCTTATACCAAGTTGAGGTTTTATCCCTATTTAAAGAACATATCTAATTTTATTTAATAAGATTCTATAATTGTATTTTAAATTATTATATATCACTTATTATATATCCCTTTTGTGAAACACGGCCTTGTAATAAGAGAAGATTTTAATAGACAGACTTTCTGGACTACTGAAATCGCTAAGATAATTTATATAAGCCTAATTACCGTGTTGCAAAAGATAATTTATTAGATATAGGCCTATTTGTCTCTTTTAAATGTGATATTCCTACATTGAAAAGCTGAATTCTAATGAAACAAGACTTAAAAAATATTTTGAGCTGTTTAAACAGCTGGTTACAGTTTTACAAAATCAATATACAGGTGTTCTCCATAATTTATAATCTTGAAGCAGAATAAAGTGTAATCTATTGTAAGTTATTGGCAAATTTTCTGGAAATCCTATAATTTTCAACAAATGAGGGCATAAGGTGGTAATATTTAGCTGTTATTAATTTTTTCTCATTGAACAAAAACAAAATTCATTAAAATTCTCCTCTCAGATTAGGTAGTAAACTGCAATGTATAAGCAGTAGGCCTATTTTAAAATTGTCTTCTTTTATTCAATCAATACGATACCATTATTTGGAATGTATTAGTAAGTAAAGTAAAATTTTCCCTATACAGGCCACGAAGGCCCAGAGGGTTCCACGAGATTGAGGCTCCAATATTCTAGACATACGGCACATGAAGGTGGTAAGGTTGTCAGCCTTACGCAACGGCCGCCTTTACCCCCCAGGATTACTCCTGGTACTCATTTCTGTTAGAGGCTGAGTCTACCCCATGGCCATAGTGCCACCGGAAGGATTAGGCCAATTGAAAAATCTCAACGACCTCATCGGGAATCGAACCTTCCGGTTTGTAACGCAGCGCCTCAACCATTACGCTACGGCGTACCCCTTGAAATGTATTATACCCTATTAATATTCGGTAATAAAAGGCTATCCCATGTCAATTGTTATAATAAGTGTTATATTAAAATTATGCCTTGTTGTATCCGTGTGCAGTAGAAATCAAGATGGCAGGAGATTCTGAACGAATGTCTGTAAACTTTAGGTCCTCGTGCACCCAGATATCATCTCGTTATTATCACCTTCATCCCATCCTGACCTTGTTCTTCATGAGTGCATATGAGCTTAGTGTATCATGTCCGATGTGCTCATGTTTTCTCGGAGGTGGCCTCGGCATTGGACTGATCATTCATCCAAGGAAGCCCCCCATATCCTTTTCTGGTCACAAACGTATGTAGGCCTATGTGATCCATAAAAACTAATTCTCCCGGTAGGTTGCGATCCTGTAAATCCCGGGTGGAGTTGGCCGCATCATTTCCTTAATAAGGGAAGTAAAACTCTGATAATGAATAGACATACGACATTATGCAAGGACATTTAATTACATATTAACATTAACATACATTTATTAAGATACGAGTAAGTTTATGAAAAGAGCAAAGCGATGTTCGTAATTTTCATACGAATATCTTAATTACCGTTACAGGCAAGTTGCATAAAGGCAGTAATTTTGTTCCATCATAATGAAATAGGGTTTGAAATTTTAGGTCAATAAAAACAACGAAATCGGCAATCAGCTTTTAGCAAAGTTGTAGTAGTTCTTGTCTTCTGCGATAAAAAGGAGCTGACGGTGTATGGCACCTCGAAGCTTGTTCTTGAAAGTTTTATGTAAACCAACCGACTTTTACCGGACGAAATGACCTCAGTTTAGTACTCGTATAATATTAAAATTAACATGAACGGGACTTATTTTATTTTAAATACAGACTGTTTATTATGCAGTTTGATTTGCTGTTCTCAAGGAATCAATGTGTGCAGTAATAATTTATACCACACCTGTGTTATAATGAAAATCTACTTCGAAATGAATATCATTATGGTACCGTTACGTCACAAGTAATAAGGGTATTATAGTCGAACAAAAATTGTTATATATATATATATATATATATATATATATATATATATAATGTGCTAACGCCCTAATGGTACAATTCGCCTGTAACGGACCTGTGTACAAATAATTATCCTGTGGCAAAATCCTGGGTTTCTACGTCTAAGAATAATTTCTTCTACCAAATGCTTGAAAATCCATAAGCCTTAATACGTTGTATACTTACTAATATAATGACTAAATCATGCATCTTAGCTTTTTTATAACAGCTGCTAGGTCTATGTCAAAAATTGTAGATACCAATATCTACTTACTCTATCTCTGATAATGAATGAATAGGTCTACATTCTATTGATATTAAACTGGACTTAGATAATAAATTAGTATCTGTAGATAATAAATTAGTGTGTTTAATAAAGCTAAGCATTCAAGTCGACTGACGATGACATAAGGGCTTCATAAATTGCTTTTTCATTTTATATTTACTTTCACTGAGGAAGTGAGAAATTTGATAGTCATTTCTTACAGTTCCTAACGCGGTCACAGGCCGAAAAAATTTCCTGCAGTTGTAAAAATGAGAATTTATCCTCTTCTTAATATTTCTTTTTTTGTGTTCGCGGGTCAGCATCACAATGCATCAGACTCGTCCATAGATCATTCCAACAAATTTTCCACGCTTCTTACTTTCATCATCTCTTTCCCCTTACTTTTTTCTTCTTCTCAATTCTTATTCTCTTCTGCATGCCTAGGGTAATTGTGTGTTTCAGATTGAAACAAAAATAACGGGAGGGGCCTCAGCACTTTCTTTTCTTCCTTGTTGCAATCTTTTCTTTCCTCCGGTTTCCTTTCCTGTTAGATTTGTTACGCATGAAACAACAGGACAACGTTGTTTTAAACTTCAGAGCAGAACGTATGAGAAGTGACTGTCGCTGTAGCTAACACTTGACGGTTCAGAAATAAAGGGAGAGAGAAATCACATTATTGTTTTGGAATTGGGTGATATTCTTTTGAAGAGACTTTATTATTTCAAACCTAAAGGTGACACAGTGTTTCAAGTCTACATACCCCATCAGATAATACTTAAAACATGTAATGTTTGATGGGTGGGTCTTGCCTATTACGTTTCGTACCAATAAAATAAAAACGGTGAAGAATGAAAAGCTAACGGGTGGACGTGCAAATTAGAACTTAAATGGGGTTTCACAAAGGCAAGTCATACCTTTAAGAACTATTTCAATGACTACTTAGCTCATAAATTAGTGATCAATCGGTTACAGTCTTATCACGTGTAAAATCCTTAAGAAAATTAATGCCGGTTGTCGACCAAGAGATAAGCTAACTTATCTTAGCTAACTTATCTTATCTAACTTATCTTAGCTTAGCTCACATACAGTGAGGGATTTCATATATAGTTGTGCCGGATTTCACGTGTAGTTTTGTTGGCACAACTAAATATGAAATCCCGCACTGTATGTGAGCTAAGCTAAACTAACTTAGCTTAGCTCTTGGTCGACAACCGGCATAAGAGTGTTACGATGTAGCATCACTACGTCCGTGCAGAGCCTTATGTTACAGTCGAAAGCCTATAAATCATTCCGGTATAATTCGTGTGAAAAATTAGGGAAACTGTAAATAGGCATGGGTACAGCAAAAATATTGGAAACCTTAGATAGGAATGAAGTAGTTCAGTTTAACTAAACTCACCCGCCCTTATTTTAGCCAGTGGCGTAGCCAGCTGGGTTAGGTGGGCCCAGGCTCACTCCCCCCCCCCCCCGGAAAAAAAAATTGCTAGTATTGTGGATAGTAATTTAAATCGCGTGTATTAAGTTAATTTTTGCGTTGTTTTGAGAGGAAACATTGGACATTAGAAATAAACCCAGGATCCATAGAAATAGATTCAATTGAAAGAATTAAGAAAAGAAAATGCATTGAAAAGTGTAATTTTGTTTTGTAGATTAATGTTTCTAAACTCCCGATACAAGGAAGCCTGATTAATTATAATACACAATTAAACCTTTTCCTTAAGTTCTATGCTATGAGTCATGGACTTTTACCGATTTATCATTTTAACTAATTTCATTTCCTATAAGGTTTTCAATAGAATAATTTTCAATAAATTCAACCAACTGCAAAGGTATCTATCGTCATAATTTTATAGTTCAATACCTATAACAATTTTATGGTGATAATGTGTACGTAAATTCACAAGGATTATCCGATTGTAAAATTTCTCCATGGTGGCAATGAATTCCGCTTTAAGGTTAGGAACAGATTACAAGATTAGTTATACATATTTAGGCTAGAAACACAGTTTTTTGGGAAAGGAAAGGAGAGAATATCGCCGTAAATACTTTGTTTTCGCCCTTCTACAGTTGAATTTAACTATTAATATAAGCAAAGCATTTAATGAAGAATATTTTAATTGAATATCAATCGTAACATGTGGGTGAAAGTCCTTCCATCGATCGTTATAGTATATTGCTATACTAGTTTCGTAAGCGGTGCATACGGATCGAGGAAAGAGTTTTTTCAATTCCCGAGATCCGTTATGCGCTTACGGAACGAGTATTGCACGATACTTTTTTGAACGATGATTATTTATATCAATTTAATTATATTAATTGAGATATTAGCTGTAAATATTGTGTATATACATTATTCCAGACGTTATATTTTAGAAAGTGATTCTTATGTGTTGGTTATTATGCGGACGGAATATTTATCCTGTTCAAATCGCCACAAACTGGGGGACCTTGGATCCGGCCTTCGATAAAGGCTTGTATTGTGATGGTTTTACTTACGGCACTAGTGCTTTTTGTAATTTTTTCAGCACTGAGATTTGTTTTGTTTTCATAGCTACCAGATTGCGTGTGGGAATGTCAAGTTACGATCCACGGCAACAATATTCGTAAGTACCAGTAATTAGTTACATCATGCAAAAAGATTGTAATCGCTTAGTAACGTATTACACAAGACAGTGCTTCTCGTTCTAATTTTCAGTGCACTTGGAATTCCTTATTCAAATCAATTACCTTTCAATTCCAAATTCAATTAATTATAACTTTTGCGAATTACGTATTTTTAATTCTAAACAATATAGTGGGAATATAGACTCTATAGTCTTGGTTATTAAAATACTGGCAGTCAGATCTATACTACACTACACATAGAAGGGTTGCCGACTCCAATGTGAAAAGTGATCAAATCCCATTTTGAAATGAAAGTCATTTTTGTGTTTTTTCTGTTATAATTTCTTATTCTCCCTTCTCTGAAAATACAATTTTTTAGTACTCTTTTATTAAGTGCCAGTATGGTACTTTATGAGATTGTTTGGGGGACGAAAAATGTCTGTCCGTCTGTCTGTCTGTCTGTCCGTCCGTCCGTCCGTCCGTGTGTCTGTACGCGCTCTAACTCAAATACGCTTTTTCGGATTTTCATGAAACTTGGAAAACACATTTATAATGTCAATGGGAAGAACCCTATTGATATTGAACCAAATCGGTTCACCGGTACCGGAGTAATGCCCAATTTAGTGCCTATTTTAATAGATTATGGCGCCTTTCTAATAGAAAGGCGCCATAATTCAAATACGCTGTATTGGATTTCCATTAAACTTGGTATACTCATTTATGACATCCATGAAAAGTACTCTGTTAAATTTGAACCTAATCTGTTGACCGGTACCGGAGTAAAACCAAATTTAGTGTATATTTTAAAGGCGCAATAGCTCAAATACGCCTTATCGGATATTTATGAAACTTCGTATACGCATTTATACTATCCATGGAAAGACGTCTGTTGATGTTCAACCAAATCGGTTGGCCAGTACCGGAATAATGCCCAATTTATTGCCTTTTATGTTAATATATGAGAAGTCGCGAAAACTCAAATATGCTTTATTGGATTTTCCTGAAACTTTGTATACCCATTTATAATACATGGGAAGACGTCTACCGATATTGGACCAAATCGGTTGTCCGGTACCGGAGTAAAACCCAATTTAGTGTCTACTTTAAAAACGCGGTAACTCAAATACGCTTTACCGGATTTTTATGGAATTTGGTATACACATTTATAGTGTCATGGGAAGAGGTCTACTGATACTGAATGAAATCGGTTCACCTGTTTCGGAGTAATGCTCAATTTGGTGCCTATTTTATGATAATATACGTATTCGAAAGAATTTATATAAAAAAAAAAGCAAATCATTTATCATGACAACATAGTCAATTGTTTTACAGTGATATTTTACGGCTTTGGAAATTAAAATAGAGATAGCTATGACCAAAAACACTATTGTTTTACATGCGCTTATAACTTACAACTAGACCGTTAAACTGATCCAGGTGACCGAGATGGTAACGTTTTGGCCTCACGTTATGGAGTTCCATGGTTCAAATCCCGAAACCAGTCAATTTCACTTTCTTTTTCGTATTTTTATGTGAGTGTGCGATTGTCAAGATATCAAAAATCTGTACAGTTCAGCTGATGCTGGAAGATTTTAATCTGATTAAAAAGAAAACTAGACCTTTGTTCTTCCCTAAGCCCTGCTTAATGAATAAATCTGGAGCTCAACTTGTAAATCAATTAAAAAACATATTCTGCATATCATAATTGCAGTCATAACTGTTTAAAAAAAACATACTGGCACTTTTTTACATCAGTTTACCTGATTTTATTCAACAATCAAATTACTAGTGATTTCTCATTGTTGTAATGTTCAATTTCTTATAAAACAAATTAAGTGCCAGTATGGTACTTTATGAGATTGTGTGTGGGGACGAAAAATGTCTGTCCGTCTGTCTGTCTGTCCGTCCGTCCGTCCGTGTGTCTGTACGCGCGATAACTCAAATACGCTTTGTCGAATTTTAATGAAACTTGGTATACACGTTTATAATGTCCATGGGAAGAACCCTATTGATATTGAACCAAATCGGTTCACCGGTACCGGTGTAATGCCCAATTTAGTGCCTATTTTAATAGATAACTCAAATACGCTGTATCGGATTTCCATGAAACTTGGTATACTCATTTATGACGTTCATGAGAAGTGCCCTATTGAATTTGAACCTAATCTGTTGACCGGTACCGGAGTAAACCCCAATTTAATGTCTACTTTAAAGGCGCAATAACTCAAATACGCTTTATCGTATATTTATGAAACTTCGTATACGCATTTATAATGTCCATGGGAAGACGTCTATTTATAATAGATAAAATCGGTTGACCTGTTTCGGAGTAATGCTCAATTTAGTGCCTATTTTATGGTAATATACGTATTCGAAAGAATTTCTAAAAAAAAATGAAAATCAATTATCTTGACAACACTGCCTATTGTTTTACTGTTATCTTATAAGGCCTTGGAAATTAAAATACAGGTAGCTATGACAAAAAACACTATCGATTTACAAGCGCTTATCCAACTAGACCGTTAAAATGACCCCGGTGGCCGAGATGGTAACGCTTTGGCCTCACATTCTGGAGTCCATGGTTCAAAACCCGAAACCGGCCAATTTGAATTTTTTTTTGACATTTTTATGTGAGTGTGCGATTGTCATGATATCACATATCTGTACAGTTCAGGTGATGCTGGAAGATTTTAATCTCATTAAAAAAAACTAGACCTTTGTTCTTCCGTAAGCCCTGCTTAATGAATAAATCTGGAGCTTAACATGGAAATCAATTTAAAAAAAAAAACATATTCTGCATATCATAATTGCATTCATAACTGTTTAAACAAAAACATACTGGCACTTTGTTACATCAGTTTACCTGATTTTATTTTTTGTTTCTTTTGTTTCCATTACGTTTCAGGAGTATTTAGCCTACTTCAATTCATTTTAAATATTTTGAGATGCATTTTTTACTTTATTTAGATTTAATAAACATTTAGTAAGTATTAAATAGCTTTCTTGTTATTACAACAGCAAACTCTATATTTGATTTGTAACAGTTATGAAGAATCACTTTTCCTTATCCACTTCGGATGGCAGATATGGCACTAAACCTTACATAGTCTATAGTGTATCTTTCTTTAGACGTAGACTATCTTTATTGAAGTTCCGTGGTATTCGGACGCATTAGAGGTGGTTAAAAAGGAGGTTTAAATTAATTCGGTCCTGAAGGAAAATTGTTTAAATATCCACTGCACGATTTAAGGTGCTTTTAATTACGAAAAATTTAGAAGAAGGGAAAAAGGGTTGAAGTAGGATATATACAGTAAATTGGCACTGTAGGCTATCTAAATATTTTATTTTGTAAAATAAAAGTTACATAACTCAAAAATCAAATTATATGTCAATATTTCACTCTTACTATAAAGAATAGGCAGCCATGCTACAGGCTGGATTATTTTATTTGTTTACTTTTATGTCACATGCCATCCTTCATATTCCAACATACAATGAGGCCTCATTGCAATAATATTCATTCAGTTGTCTAAGTTTCATTCAAAGTCGTATGATATTGATCGTAACTGAAGACAAAGATTGAGTATGTAAAATACATGAATAGCTTATAGCTACCCTTCAGGAATTTATTTTACAAAATTTGCAGAGCTGTTTTAGGTCTTTGGACCTACAGTTAGTGTACAAATTTTAAATGAGATAATTAAGAGATGTTTCCGAGAAATTAGTCAACACACATGTTAGTCATGCAAGGAGTCTATAATGCTCTCTCAGAAGGTACCTGATCCAATACAAAATGTAATTTTCACACAAATTTTAGTTTTCCGGCTATGCTGCTCATGAACTCGCTGGACAGACACATAGGACTTATAAATCACATTAATTCCGAATATAGTATTTTTTTATTTAGGAGATTTCAAAACGTGAATAGAGCCGGAAATCACGAATTCGAATTTCAGAAAATATATTTATTTCGATGTATAAGGAATAAAAATGCATAAGTTCGTGAATTTCTATGTAATAGTGCGTAGCGAAGTCTTTTATGCACGTCAATGACGTGGAACCATGTACGCTGCTTCTTCATCAGTCAATATTATACTACCAACAAAATCATAATTAGGCCTGCATATCTACAAGCCAAGATTGACAATACAGTAGGCCTATGTATAACGTCGATATTTGTGAGTTCAATATAGGCTACGTATTAGTATGTTTACTAAGAACATTTTTTTTTTATAATCATAGACTATGGGTTTCATAAATCTTACATTTTTCCAGTACGTAAGGTAGTTTCGTTTTAAAATTAAAAATATTTTTAAAAATTTTGCAACGTTCTCGCATTAAACAGGAATATAATTATAATACATTGCTCCGAGAAGTGTCAAATTACCCCCCCCCCCGAATGTTTTAAGTAGCCTACATTTTATTAAACATTAATTTAACCTCTTAATATTTGTGTCTGTGCAAAGTGTTGTATTATAGTTTGTCTTATATAGTTTCCGTATTGTTTTCCGTAGGTAGATATTTTTATAACAAGTTTATTAAGTAACTAGGCCTACTATTAATATTCAGAGTTGTGATCTGGAACAATTTTCTTCTTGCTTGGGTTATAAGATGTACTGCCAGTGAAGTATTTTTCGTTTAGGCCTACTCCTTCTTTAAAGAAGATAAGAACATTTTTCCTAAGTGTCAAGTTATATGGTCCTTAAAAGAAATTAATATTCTGGCACGTTTTGTGACACGTATTTGCCATGTGTAATGTGTACTATTCATGCCCCATTTCAAAATTCATCTGCGTAGATGTAGGCCTAAGGACACAGGGTTATGGTAATTGCTTATGATAATTACTCGAAAATTTTCGGAATACTGTCAAGTAAATAGACCGTCAGAAACTCTTAAAAAAAATACCAGGATTTTATTCAAGTTATAACGTTGCATGCAACTCGAAAAACTAAACAACAGTACTTAGGCCTATAGGTCTATATTTCATTGTATTTTTTATTGTGAGACTTCGAACTATTTCTTTGGTTTTGTCATCATCAAAATAATGTTAAAAATTAAATTTAAATTATATTAAACTATCGTCAAATTCGTTTTCCGTTCAAGACTGCGGAAATCATAAAATCGCTTTGTAAGTAAACGGGTTTTCCTTCTTAACATGTAAAAATTGCATAGGCTAATATGCGGAATAGATATTTTCTTATAAAATAATAGGCCTATTTAATTTAAGTTTCTGTGCAGTTTTCGTCCCTTATTAGCAAATTTCTTCCTTCATCATTGTACGGGCAAGCTGAGAGCAAGCGGACTGTATAACAAGAATCGTAGGACGCAACACTTCTTGAAATTGAGACTTAAACTATAAATAGATAAGCCAAACTTGCCCAATACATTTTAGATAAATTTCTCTGGTATGTAACAATTTATTGTCACAACAACAATACATACATCATGCTCAGTTCATAAATTCTTGATTCCTTGGACGTGTATAATATTATTATTCATAAACACTGATGAACTTGTAGATATCACAATGTTTAATACAATTTCCTTTGTTAAAGGTCATAAATATCTTTGAGATGGCTTAATCAGTTTGATCAAAACCACAAATATATTAGTTCAATGATGCAATTACGTCCAAATTGTTCCTCAAATAAATTAGGTAGTAAATGACGTACCTTTGAATTGATTAATACCACCTTTTGATAGTTGATACAGATGTTAGCCTGAGATCTTGCAACGCCAACACCAAAATGAAGAAGACCCGATGAATCACACGATGGGTGATAATAGTCCTTAAATCGTTCGAAGTCTTCAGAATCAATAAGGCATATGAAACCTTAATGTGAATCGAAGAGCTGATTGCTTCAGCTATTGAAAGTAAACCACCAGATCTATCTGATAGGTAAATAATGGCATTGATAAGCCAAGAAGAAAACTCATGTCCTTATGAGTAGTAGTTGAATTGATTACAACGAAGAATAGGCATTTAAAGCCTAGAAAAACTAATGTCTTTATGAGACACAGTTAACTTGAATCGATGAAGAAGGAGAAAAGTTAAAGATAAACCTTATTGGCTATCAAAACAATATAATAAAAATCTCCAGTCTCTGATTGGATGCAAGACATAAAAAGAATAATTTTGATATTACAATACCCATACATAACAACTGTTTGAAAATCATTTGTTCAGAAAATAAAAAACAAGATAGCAAGCAAGGCCTGCTAAAAACGAATTACAGAAGCATGACCTACTAAACTAAAACATAACGGAACAATCATGTTTTGTGACGTGTTTTCAGTCTTAAGAGTTTTGAAACCGACTATAGAAAAATATACATATTTGTTTTACTGTAGGCCTATTGACTTAATATGGTAAGTTAATTTTACTTACGATAGACAGTTCTATCCTTGAGTAGTTTAAAACGATTAAATCCTGCACTAGAATTGAAAAAATAAATATTGAAAGAAAAATTAATGTAAAGTCTAGTAAATATAAAATTAAATAACCCTTAAGATAATATCTATATTTCTCAAAATATTATGCCTTCATTTGTTTTCAGTTTTACAAGGATCTAAGTTAATTTGTTTGCCATGTCTTATCGTCACTGCGTTTAAAATGTGACATACTCCTTTAGAATTCATTGGCATTTCTGTTTCCTCTGTGTACGCACAATTTTCTATTTCAAATGGCAGACGTACTATACCTGACATGATTATGCCCTATCCTTAGAAAAACGAATCAAGGTTTGGAATTATAACAATAGGCCTGGTAAGATTGAAATTTCCTTCCTGACAGATGCTACTTCCCGTATATTACATTTTAATATTCAACTAAATAAACTTAAAATTATTCATTAACTTAAGTATTTCACAAACTATTTCTTAAGTCAATTTGGAATTTTGTTGTTTTATATTGGTCTTACATTATTTAACTAATGGGCATTTAGTTGATAATTTATTAATATATGCATTGTTTGCCATTATTTGTAGAATTATTTTAAGTTCAATAGGTCATCTAATATATAAAATTGAAAGTGTAATTGTTTGTTCCCTATATAAATCTACATGCTTCGAGCAATTTGCACGAAATTTTGCACATGTACCCATTTAAACCCGGAAAAAAACCCCGATTAATATTAAAATTCAAACAAATCATCCCTTCTTTTGAAAAATTATATAAATTCTGAAAATATTAAACTGAATTTCCCAAACCCAATTCATTTCTCATTGCAGCGTTCACATAAGGTTTTGGAAGTTGCAAGTAACTGGACCATAGAGTGTGTTTTGACAAATAATTAGAGAGGTTATCGATATAATTTATTTTATGTTTCATTAGGTATCACTTCAAGTTTGTTTCAAAACTTGTATTACTATATACTTATCTACGTTCTGAATTTTTGCAGAACTTTTTTTTATAGTGGAAGGCTTGAAGTAAATCAGGATATAAGTACCACCCTTCATCCACAAAGAAATTTTTGAGAGTCGCGGAATTATGAATATCATTCTATTCACTAATTTTTTAAAACACATATTCCTGTATTAACTACAGTACAAATATAATTCTTAACTGAATTTACTGAATAAGCCTATAACAACTTTTCGAAGTGTTTCGAACCTCAATAATGTACAGACTTATCCTGCAATTTTATAACACTTAAAAACGTGTACGAACTGTAGGCCTTTTTATGATTTATGTTGCAGATTTATATATTATTATTACTGTTAAATAATTTTTAACACAATTTGTTATCCAATAGTCTACTTCATTTGAACTTGAATTCTGAATTCATAAGTTGCACCTCCCATGAATAAAAACCCCTGGTGCTACATCCCATGGTGGGACAAGACCTACTATCCCACTGCTGTGTTCTCTACTTTCGACTTCATTAAATGTTAGGACGGGTGCATGTGAGTAGCATTCCAATTTCCACGACCTTGGACGACGATTTTTACCATAAATACTACTTCTTTTTCAAACAGCGCCTCAATTCTCCTCATGAGTTGCTCTAACTAAAAATGTTCAAGGAAGTGCCGGGGATCGTAGCAGGACCCCCAGATCCATAGAGAGCAACTGTGCTGCATCTTGAAGGCGACAACTATGAGAATCAAAAATTTAGGTTTGGTTGTTAATCAATTTTTTTTAATTAATTAACTCCATAACTAGGAGCAGGCTATTAAATGGAATTTTGCATACAAATGGAAAGAGATAAACAAATACAGCAAATTTTAATTACGGTATAGAAAATTGCTGCGTGATGGAGTTTTGTTCATATATATTATAGGCTACCGATGATAAATACACATTTAACAGGGAAACTTTAATTTTTTTAAAAGGAATATAGCGTGATAATTCCTGCATGAAAATGACTCATTAAAGGAAGAAAAGGCAAATTAAAGCGTTAATTGCCATGAATTGTTGTACATCAATATGGATGCAGTAATCAATTTTTTTTTTTCAGTGGAGGAAATTTATTGGTCTGTGACACTCATTAGCAGCCCGTCTTACAAAGGTAAATCGGCTTTACCATCATTAAGAGCAGCTGTATCGTACACCATCGGCTTGGAGCTTTCTTTGTTATAATGCCATGGGACCTCATCAGCAGAGATAGGAAAGAAATATTTTGCTCGTATTATAAGTATGTGAACCTATCATAAGACTGAGCTTCAGAAAAATCTGAGTTCATTACAGATTTCCTACTTACTAAATACTCTTGAAATTAATTAATATAAAGCGGTGACAATTACATAATCTACAGAAAGAAGTGAATCCTGCAGATTTTCACAGCGAATTTGTGATTAAGTAGTGAATAAAGTAATTATAATTTTCCCACCTTATACCTTAAATTTAATTTAATAATGCTTGGATGGTTTGCCTTTAAAAACGTAATCGTAAGATTAAATGTAACATGTACATTTTATTGTAATTTTAATTCTTTGACACAAAAGAGAAATAGGCCTAAATAATTTTAATCTGGGGTATCTATATATTATATAAGTAATTTTATGTTAAAAGGATAAATACTTAAGGAATTAAAGGCAAACCATCCAAGCATTATTAATTTAAATTGAGGGTATAAGGTGGGAAATTTATAATTACTTTATTACAGGAAAACCCTCATTGGACACAAAATGAAGTTTATTTGATAGTGAATAAAGGATTTTGATTTTTTACTATGTCTGTACAAAATTTAATAAAGAACGATTATTTACTTTGGCGAATTTCAGTAGTACGACTATCTCCGTGTAAAATATGATGCTTTCTTATAATGTAAGTGTCGACAATATGGAATCAGCTGCTTTTGATAGGCCTGAGGATGAGGATGAATGTTATCCTACTGGCTGACAGGTCAATGTCTTGGTAATAGCTTGTTTGAATTATCAGTGAAGATATGTGTTTAAGTTTGCATCTTCAGTTCAGCGTTTCTTTATCCAGTTTAGTGTATACTGCAAACCAAAATTTTCGATCCCACAATATTTGGACATGACATTAAGTTACAAACAGAAAAACAAGTGCTATTCCCGTTGCTGTATGCCTGCATGCTGAAGGTTACAACATAAATTTGGAATTCATTAAACACGGACAAAATTACGTCAGTTTTGTCTACATTTGTGTAAACAATATTCCCATATTTTTTATTGGTGAATTCTCATTTAAATTTGCCAAATAAATATTTATAACGGGAATGTAGGGTCCGTTTCACGAGTCAACCTTACGTACGTTTTGTTTAAACCGTATGTAAAGAGAGTTCAATCCTTTGCTAGCATCCAATGTTGTCACTTTCTCTAAATTTTCAAGTCTATTTTCTAATTTACCGTAATTACAAGAATTATTACAGGTTATATGATACATAAAATCCATTCTAACTTCCCTTTCATTCTGCAACTTCATTTCATTTTCACTGTATTTAACATGGTGGAAACAAAATTTTGAATGAAAATAAATATCCTTGAGCTATGATATTATAATATAGTTTTAATAGTAAAATAATAACCGTAGGCCTAGATAAATGTTTATAGTAAGCTCTCTCCGGTTAATTATATTCACATCTGCTTACTAATAGCCTGTGGTCTTTCAGAAATAAACTATATAATTATCGGATATAGGTCTGTTATCTTTGTTCCATCATATTATGCTTATTATATACACCGTTAACAGTATTTTAACGACATCCAATAAAGTACAGATTTTCATTAAAACACTGGTGTGGTATCGATAAGTATCGAACACGGAACGATGTTGAAGCTCTGAGAGCAGCAAATGAAACTAAGTAGTAAACAAATTGTATTTAAAATACAAATCAATTCTGTTGGTGTTAATTTTAATATCATACTAAAATGAGGCCATTTCGTGTTGTAATGTTCGTTGGTATCAAGTTAAAATGGCCTAAAAGAAGCTTCAACATGACTGCACGCCATCATCTGCAATCTATTGCAAAAGATGAGAACGTGAAGAACTTACTAAGAGCTGATTGCCGAGGTCAGCCGTCTCCATTTATTTGATGAATCTAAAATATCTTAATAGTCTTATGCAACATCGCTACATTGGTCATATAGTAAATTACTTACTATTACTTCGCTCGTTTCATAAACATACTCGTATCTTATAGGCTCCATGTATAATGTACTAATTTTGACTTGAGCGTGGGGTGGGAGAGTTAATAATATTAAGGTACTGTTTTAGGACTACAGAACTACTAAATGACAAACTCTAGTTCAAATCTGACTCAATAAATATTTCATAGTGGAAGGATGTCAAATACGTCATGTTTTTCGTACCCAAGACAAAACCAATGCAATTTGTAGGTGCTTAATTTTAATATTTCATATACAGTACCAAATTAGTACGAGTGGCAGTGTTAAGTAATTAACGGTTCTCGTGGATTAAAACATATGCTATAGGTAAAATTAAACTGAACTAAGTATAAAATACATCGAAGCATTCATTAGTTTATTAATTAAAATATTAGAGAGAATAATTCGAAATTCAAGAGTTAGAAGCAATTAAATATTAATTTTGTTCATAAGATCATTTTCTGCAGGTAAAGCAACCAGTAACCTTGGCTTTCCGTTTTCAAGTATGAGGGTTCAATCTAGGGATGAGTTTCGAGACCTGCGAGACTTTCGAGAAACCCGTTTCATACTGCTTGCGAACTGTATCAGCACTGGCATCCGTGGAAATAAAACGCGAAAGGAGAATGGGGTTAGAAGGTAATAAAGATCCCGCACGAAATCTGTGCCGATTGCCTACGTCATTGTATTATGCTTTCGTGGGGACTGTAGCGTCCCCTGGTCTGCTACCTATCTCTCTCTCACAACAGTACCTCCCTTTCTAATTGTGAATGCCAAGCTACCTCTCTCTCTCATGTCTCTCTCTAGCGAGTACGGTTTCATCGGCACAGATTTCGTGCGAGATCTTTACCTGCGTGAAACTAGTTCTGCACGCTTTGACATATGACTAGTCTCGAAAACCATCCTTAGTTCAATCCAGTCCAGGTCGCAAGTTTCTACTTGTGCGTGAACGTGACAGATATATGTCATTAGATTTACTACAGAAAATTCCGACACGCTTTCGCCGATGACGATTACGAGCCTAATCAGCAGTATATAACGAAATCAAACAAACATACGATCACATACTCATCTGCTCACTGTTTGCTTATGTTTTATTTATATCTTCTTCTGTTTTACAGCCTTCAGGATATTAACAACCTTTCTTAACTTTGTTCACACAGTTGAACCTTTCGTCTTCTATATTTTTATATTTCAATTCTTTCCGAATCCAAAACTATTTCTTCTAATACAGATTTAGAGATGACTTTCTTTCCATGTACTTTTCAATGGTACACTTCGACTTCACCTGTGCTACTCCTTATTTGTATTTCAATATTCTTTATAAACTTAATTGATCTGTTTCCTAATCCTACAATCGTTATTTTTCATTCCATATGAAACTCTTTCTTTCTTGTAATATTTATATACTAAATATGTATAATAGCCTAGAATTAAATTATCATTCGATGAAAAATTTTCTATAGTATTTAAATATTAATTATAATTATAATAGCAACATAAAACGCGATACAGTAATATAGATGCAACGCAAAACACTAAAAAATGAAAACTTATACACTTGTTTGACTTAACATTATTGCGAACATTCATCTTATACTGTCTTGTATCCTTATATGTACTTTAATTAATTTGGAAACATCAAAAGACACAAAATTCTGTTATCTATAGACGTAATAGCAAAGAAGACCTCGGACAGAAATAAATTCTCCCATACATCAAGTAAGGATACCAATAGCCGCACGATTTTCTGCTCTTTCTACAAGCCATAATAAGGAATCTAAATTCTTATACAAAAATAACAACAGTAATAAGACAGATGCCAACTCTTGAAAAGAGTAAACAGCTTAAAAAGCCATAAAATATAATCGATAATGGAAGATGTGTTCTTAAAAGAAAATGGCTTTATATGTTCAAGCAAGCAGAAACCTCGATTGGAAGTAGAAGCTTTGTAAGAAAAATAAACCGAAGAACTTAAGTCAGCTAAGTCAAGTGCTGAAGTTGGTAAGTAAACAGCCTCCATGCTTCTGTGCATTTTAAATTCTCTTCTATGCTTTACTACTTTTATCCCTCTTATAATTAATAGTACAAGAGCAATAAAGTAGGAATATCATTAAATGTAGAGACAAGTTTTAGTACAGAATGTCGGAAGTATACAGGGTGTTAAAAGATTACGTTTACAAGTTTCAGGGATGATAGAGGAGGTAGAAACAAACAATTTCTTTCTGTGACAAAACTTTGGCATATGCTCCGTTTTGCCGCTAGATGGACTTAAGGGTAGATGGTTTAACTGCCGTCACAACACGCACCGATTAGTTTTGTTTGTACTGCTTTGGTCGTCGCGTCAGGAACCATCTAAATGCTACATTCCCCAATCGTTGGATCGGCAGGGGTGGGGCGGTACCGTGGTGGCCACCTCGATCACCGGACCTATCTCCACTGGATTTCTTTTTGTGGGGAGACATGAAACGTCTTGTGTATGAGACACCGATCGATACGGCAGAAAAATTAGTTGCTCGCATTGTTGAAGCTGCACACGTTATTTCAGACAAGGTTGGCCTTTTTGAGCGTTGCAGACAGTCCATAGTACGAAGATACCAGTTGTGCAATGCCTTCAATGAACGGCAGTTTGGACACCATCTCTAAAACGACAATTGACCTAGTTCCTTCTGGATAATACGAACAAAATTCGAATGTTGCAATTAACACTTATGTAGGCCTACACAATAAACGGCGCATATGCCAAAGTTTTGTCACATAAATAAAATGTTGGTTTTTACCTCCTCTATCATCCCTGAAACGTTGTAAACGTAATTTTTCAACACCCTGTATATGCTTAGATATTCTGAAAAGTGAATTGAGAAATACTGCTATAGTAATTACAACACAGGAAATAGAGCAAAATTTCAACTACATAGACCAACTGCTATTTTCCACACAATCGCCACAGTCTATTATGCACTTTTGCCTGAATGCTAAGCTCGTAACAGCAGAGTAAACTCGTAATTACAGCTGTGACTGCATCCTTGCCCAGAATCCAAATAACACAACAGTATTTTGATTACAGAGGGAAAGTGAGATGTTCAATCTTTTGAGAAAGGAAGATTGTTATTTTTGGATGCCTTGGAGATCAAGAAAGCTCCAAAAGATGCTGACTAAGCTGAAAACTCGAGTTGTCAAGACAGAGAAGACAACCTTTTTCTTTCAAAACGATAACATGAAGCCCCATACCAATTTAGCTACAATAGAGCAAGGTTATAAGATTTTGCTATTGAACATCCGTTGCATATACCGAATTTAGCGCTTGAAAATTTCCTTATCTTTGGGCATACTTAAGATGGACTGTTTTGGAAACATTTCCTAGACAAAGATGCAGTCATTGCACATACAAGAAAATGGCTTCTCTTTAGTTAAAACTAAAAAGAGCCTGGCAATAGGCTATTATTTGTGTCTGGCAATAATAACCGAATGTAGATGAAAATTTTCTTTCTTATTAAATCGTAGAGCTATTTTTTAATAAAAAAAAACTTTTATATTTTTTTATGAAGACCCCTTAAAATCTCAGTAATAATAACCAAATTTTAGACGGTTCGATAACATTTAAAAAAATGTCCTCATTAAAAAAAGTAGCTAGGCCTAAACACAAAGAATCGTTTACACTCTGTGCTTGTCCACAGACAGACAGACGTCATTCCAAAGGCACTTTTTTGTTTCTACGCATCGTGAATCTTAATTTCCCGGTGTTATCTCGATTTCGATTTTTTGTCACCATCACAATACTTCCTCTATAGGCCTACTACGTATATTGGAGAAAGTAAAAAAGATTAATATATAACGCAAAAAGAGGTGAAATTTTCTTAAGCGTGTCACAAATTGGACTTATTTGTGGTCAACCCACCTGGAAAGTAGCTGGTATAATTCGATTTTCAGTATGCAATATGGGAGGTATGATTGTTTTGCGTGTGAAAATAGAAATACCGTAAGTAAAAAATGAAAAGTACAATTTCTATAAAACGTTTTAAAATACATGAACATAATGACCAATCCTTAAACTGAGAAAAATGTTTATGGACAAACATATTCATAAAGGCTATTATATAGAGAAGATTAGGAACAAAACTAATCGTAAATTATAAATCGGGCCAGGATCAATAAACGTATTCCATCGACGCCAGCGTCGCGAGGCATCGGCCGACAGACGTCTCTACGCATTGGTGTTCCTGTCATCATGGGGTGATAGTTAGGCCATCAATCACAAACATACTTGGCTGCAGCACTGCACTGTGCCTGTTGTATAATTGGGATGTTCACGCCACCATCGCCCATAAAAGCAGGCAGTGTGTCCCGTGGTGAGGGATTTTCCGAAACCACCCACAACAAAATTCTGGCTCGAACACAAATCTATTCGTTTTGGTAGGTGGGCGGTATCCGGGGGGGGGGGTTCAATGCTATGCTAGATGGACGGAGCTCAAAATTCGAGTAATGAGTTCTTGCAAACTCATGTCACACACTCATGTTACAGGAACGTGATGGTCTACATGGGGAAAAAATATGAAGTATACCATATCCCAAATAAATAGTTTATTCATAAACAACATAAGTCAATCAATCATCGCTACTTCTAGAGAAATTTAATTTCTAAGCTCAAATGTTTTTTCGAAAGAAAGTTTCCATAATACTCAATGAAAAATAATTATAGAGCTCTTTCCAAAACATGAAATCCACGTTAATCCCAGAGTCAAAGTATTTATAGAGTACACAATCTTCTGATCTGGCGCCGATGAACATTTTAGACCTAGCTCGGAAATAAGGACAGAATATATAACTTATAAAAGTGATGTACTTTACCTAATATTTCTCTAACAGTTGCAGTAAAATCAATTTTGAAGGGGAGGATTTCATAGTTGTTATACGACAAAAATTAAAGAAAGAGAGGAAGTGAAGATGGAAATATCTATCGGTAATACAAAAGAAAAATCGATGCTTCAGATTTAGAGAGCCTGAGTCCGATGTGTCTATTTTAATGCACTTAAGAAGATTTTTTTTTCTTTTCATATTTTACATTTAACTGATCCAAATACTCGTAATTATTTAAAGTATTAAAGTTCAGTTAATGTGTTTTCTGAATTTGTACTCATTCTTCGTAATAAAGTTTTGTTTAAATAATTTTTTTGCGGGGCTAAAATTATTGAAATGTTCTTTCCGAAACAAGAAGCTATTCAAACATTTTCTCCCTGCTTCTTAACTGCAGGAATCATTGACCAGTAGGTACTCTCATTAAAGGCCTAGATGCATCACGGTCTTGTTTTCTTTCTTTTCTGCAGATTGTTCAGTCTACTATTTTGTATCGTGTTGAATTGTTGCACCCGCTGTATTACTTTTAAAATTAGAAATCGTGAATAATCGTGAATAATTCTAACGGCCCCTTGACATCCCTATACTACAAAGCAATAAACTATAAATCGCGATTAATTCAATTCTTTTTGCTGGTTCCTTCAGCTTCGAATTATCCAAGTGTATTATTAATTGAAATAAAATATTCTACATATTAACTTTTGAAACGATTGTCTTACTGTTATACTTTCTACCACATTTATTACGAAGTATTGTAACCCCATTCCGGAAAAAAATAACATTTAAATAACATCGAGGGCTTAAAGCGATAACAAAATCCTATGCATAATTGTGATAAGCGGCCTTATTGTTCAACTTTTCCGGTTGGAAGGAACGACCTATAATCCTCTTTCCATTTCAATTAACGAGTTGATTCAGATTCAAGCAATTCGATGTTGCGATGACCCCTCGATGAATGAAATTGCGACTTGCAGGCGCAACGGGTAGTTGTATCGATATATTACATTGGCGTATTTCATATTACTAAAAGGAAATTAAAATCAACTACTTTGTAACTCGTACAAGAGTCGGAAATTGACGTATAAGCAATTTAAGAAACTGCAGCAGCACTGTTGTATAATGGCACCTAAACACGGATTAGAATAGAGCCGTGGTATCTAATCAATCCCAGTTCCAATATTCTTTCTGATATTTTAGTCCCATACATTTGGTCTGTATTAAAAAATGCGAGGCACATGAGTTTAATTAAACATTCCAAACCCAGAAAATATGTTTTAATATCCAAACCAAACCACGTACTCTATTATTCTTTCACTTGTACGGTATAGGTATGTACAGTCTGCAGCGAACATACACAGGTTCGTCATCAAACCTTTTTAAAAACATATGGGTAAATATTATATTCACTACGTAAATAGCTCATTATAAACATGTCATGAATACTCCATACACGATCTGGTTATGAGTACCAATTCTTTTAATCTCAACATAGCTACAAAAAATTATGGGAGGCCAAGAAAATTTTGTAACCGACATTTTAGGACCTGTATCATGAGACACTGACGAGGTATAATGTATGACTGTAAGGATTATGGTATTAAAAAAACAAAAAGTGGAAACCGAATAAACCTTATCATGCTTCCATTTTGCTGGAATAATATATATTTAAACAAAATCTTATCGTCCCTCTGCACATTAAGCGAAAATCTTTTCTAGTAAGGGTAGTAAAAATATTTATAAACAAATAAAATCAGCTTCATCCTAGTTACAATGTGATATATATTTAAAAGCATCATACATATGTATATGCATTTTAATGCTGTACAATTGGTTTTATAATTATCATGTATAGAAATTATAATACTAATTATCTCTAGCATTTATTTTATATTGTTTTCGTTTATTAATTCTCCTCACTACAAAATATATTCGATAACTTTTTTCTTTACTACAGAAGTAATTGGTGAGAAGACTGGGTTTCAAAACTACGTAAATTGAAGTTTGGTGTTTTAGGCTAAGAATTACTATTTATCCCTTCACTAAATAAAGATGCGATTGGTAGTTTTCATATCAGGTAACGGTTATCGGCCAGGAAATTTAATGCAATTTTACGAAAGACTTCTTGGTCTAACATATTCGAATAACTCATCAAAAGCCACCCTCCTCCAGCAAGCACACATTATTTTACGGCTAGAATTTCCGCCTCATACAAAGAAGAGCTCGGCTTTAAGCAGATATCCATTCCTTATCGGTGAGTAGCGACCCCCGCTGATATTTCCTGCAGGCATTTCTGCATAACATTGGCATTTATTCCCAACCAAATTTCTTAAAACTGAAGCTCCACATTTTATAGCCTTCATAAAATTCTGTAGGCAGAAGAGTAAAGCTAAGGATTTATACAAACAGACTTGATAACTAATAACTAATAATATAAAGTGCTAGCTTGCGTAAACAAGGGGGACTTATGTAGAAATACTCCAGGCATAAAACTCTTGGTCATGAAGAAATAAAAAGACCGGTGGGCTTGTATTACCTATGAAGACATATATGGTATACGGATCAAAGCGAAAGTGTACACAGTACACTGAGTAGACTATATAAGTTCTTACAGAAGATTTATGCTTAGAACAAGACAGTAACCTGCACTTTAGTAGTTTTTAAGTCTCGGACATCAAATAACAAAATGTAACAGAAATTTAATTCTGTATGTACATTATAAACTGTGCTTATGTCTCTATATAATGCCAACCCCGTTGCTCTGACACAATTGGGATCCACCCTCAGGCGGATAGTGACCTATTTTTTAGTTATGCATTATTTAGGTGGGCAGCATTACATGGTGATCTGTAATTGATAGAAGTGTAAGGTGTGAAGGGACGAGTGTGTATATTAGTCTACTCTTGTCGAAAGACACCAAGGAGACCGCCAGATTTTACGTCCCCATCCCTTGGACGAATCACTATCAACAGTGACATATGCCACTACTCATATGCACTGAGAAGAGGTTTGGGATTGAACCAATGTATATTTGGTACACAGACTAGTGATTAGAAATCCGCCCCAACCGGGAATCGAACCGGGAAAGCAGGCGTGCTGCTAATTGCACCAAGGCGGCGAACGCTATATCATATACTTAGGCTACACATCCAGGATTGTCGTTTTTTTGCATGGATTAAAATCATCACAACGCTTTTTGGTACAAATTACATATCGTTAGCATTTCAAAACACGGTTACATATCAAAATAAACATAAAAAAGCGTACCAGTATCTCAACTTTATAATGAATTCCAACAGGGCTGATACTGAACAAAAATACGCTGATCTCTGAAGCCCTTCGGGTGATTCTGCATTGAAATTGTTAGTTAGCTTCGATTAAGGGGAATCTGATATCCTGGATAAGGGAAATCCTGGAATTCGAATAATTGAAGCCCACACACCTTGAGGCTGTCGTGTCTCTGCGGATCAATATTTATCTAAAATTTGGGAGATAAGCTGTTCTCTTAGAGTACTTATGCTTTTATTACTCCTCGAAGGAGTAATTTTCTTATTCGAAGCCACCAGTCCTTACTGATGTTAAGTATTTCCTATTCATATGGAACTTGAATTTTAAAAGTATGTTCACAATACCGGTACTGGGAACAGAAGATAATGTTTTTTGAAAATAGGCTACGTGGTACAGTCCTACGAGATTTTAATTAAGATAGTGACACAATTTTATTGAAATAAAGTAATTAAATAACATATTGGTTCTCAATAAAACAATAATTTCTCCACGTTCTCTTATATATTTTTAATCTCATGCAGATGGTGAGAAAAATCGCCACAAGTAATTAATAATAATAATAATAATAATAATAATAATAATAATAATAATGTGTTTTGTCATTATATTATCATAGGTTACCATGAGAGATCTCGAATTGATCAGTACATTTGAGAGAACTAAGTTATCTGATAAAACTCGTGATGTCGAGTGGGATTTATTTAGACTATTAAAATGTAATGGATTATACTCGTATAAATAATATGATTACCTGTACTCGTACTTTCTTTGTGTAGTTAATCTAATTCAGATAATATAACACGAGAGCAGGATTAAAAGCATATGAAATGGTTTCACCGAATCGAAACTGTGTTTTTATTAATGCACGTTTATATTTTTTTTTCAATTTTCCAAATAAGTTATGTTAAATAAAATAATGTGCTTTTGTTTTGTTCATTTAGTAGCATGTGGCGTATTAATCACTGCATCCATTAGCTTATGTTTCCTGTGCGGCGGGTCGGATTTAATAGGCCTATATTGCTTTCCACTTTGAAGTGGTTAAGAGATGATGTGTTGGGCGCCAGACATAGTTATTGACTATATCAAAATGTAGATGAAGACCCTCCGGTAGCTTCAAAGTCGGTTGCGAGCAGGTTTCGTCTCTTCTCAAGGCGGGAATGGTAGGCTTGCAGATCAACGACACTTCACTTTCAGAAATTATATAGAATTTACAGTTGAATAACAGGCTTTTATTCGTAATAATTATAGAGTTCCAGTTGGCAGAAAATACAAGTTATTCAATAATTAATATAAAGCTCGTTAATAATTATTGGTGAGTTTTCGAATAGCAAACTGATGTAATTTATAAGTTTGACGCGATTATTCATATAAAGTTCTTAGTAAAATCTCCCAAGATAATATTTAGTTGTAGGGGATAATTTTCCAAGTCCAATTTATTATTCACTCGAAAGTTACTAAGTATGAAATATCCCGTGGATGAAAAATTTTCTAAGTTCAATAAATATATGCCGTCAAATTTTTTAAGTACAATATATTATCGTTAGAAAATATTCTAAGTTGAATAAATTATTTCCGCGAACAACCGCGGAGGTTTGAAGAGCGGTGCTATGGGACCAAGTGCCCCCGAAGACTTGTGATCGCAGATTGATGATTATTAGTTTATTACTCTAGCATAAATTTTAACAACTAAAAAATCCATATAAGGAACGCCCTTTACTGCCATAATCTGAACCCCATGTGACTATTCTGATATATTTAATTGGAAGCTAATTATTCTCCTCTCAGCCAATAGTATAAGATTAACTTTCTAAAAGGGCTTATGGCTTTCCCTGCACCTTTTCGTTTAATGTTCGATTATTCTCACCTCCGAAAAGGCCTACGCGATAACCATCAGTTTGCCATTGTGCTAGTGAATATGGGTATACAGACTTCTTTTCATACAGAAGACTAGTATCTTAAACTAATTCTTAAAATTGCCAGTCCTTTAGAAATATACAAATGAAGTTTCTGCGTATGAAGTTAGTCCATTGTTTAAAGGGTTGATACCTGGCGGCATTGTGATCGTAGTGGCTTTCACTCATGTTACGGGAAATTCCAGCTCGCTATTCGGCCGTTCCCTCTCATCTATGGCTTATTCAGACAAGTGTAATTGTTTATAAATTCTATTTGGTCATTACTATCAACATTAGGTAAATTATTAATAATTGCAGTGAAATTGTATCCTGATTCTGCTTAGTATGATACCAAACATGACTATTGGCAATTAAATACTATATGATGAATAATGATTAACCTTCATTTAATCATCTAGCATTTTAATGTAAGAGTATATTTTAATTGATATGATTTTATTCTGCTGGATTACTCAGAACTGTATTACTTGTAAGCACTAATAGAATTGTGTATTTTCTTTGTCTTTGGCCATCTGTCTTGCGGGGTCACTGATCCGGTATTCACCTGATAGAGTGAAAGAAACCCCAAAAAAACCTCAATCAAATCGGCTACTACGAGCGTTCACCCTGGACACTTCGGACAATTTCCTGCTGTATTTGACACCTATACATGCGTAGCGAAGCCTTTAAATGCTTCGTTCGCTCATTTCGTCGTCCAGAACTTGAGTTCTGCCGACCATTTTCCTCCTGCTTGCGTTGCTACCTGGATAAGGGTTCGTCGTGTCTATCTATATCTATACCATATTGTGCCGGATTCACAATATTCACAGTATCATGTTATTGAGAGCATGTACTTTTTCGTCAACGGTGCGCAGATTCCAGATTGAGTGTCAAAGCAGTTGCATAGCGTATTTAGTAAGTTGTGACTGCCTTAAATCTACGACACGGGCCCCCCAGCTTAAAGTCCCTCCCGGAGGACTCCGTGCCCAGGATTTTTACGTCTGAAAACCCCATCGACCGCGGCCGGGTTTCATCCCGCTACCTTCAGATCTAGAGGCGGGCACGTTACCTCTAGACCACCGCGGCCGACATTTAGTCAGTTGTAGTTCGTCTATATGTTTAATGTCTCTGTACGTAATTCATTTGGGAACGAGTTTCGGACACTGCAGCGAGTAAGTTATTCGACATAAATTAGGTCATATGCTGAAATGTCAGAAACTGGTACTTGTCCATGCGTTGTTACCCTTTGTGTTTGTGTTGTCAGTATTAAGTCAAGTAAAGCGTCTGTAGTGCCTGTATGGTGTAGGCTACCGGTTGAAGGGACAGAATGGTTCTATTGCAAGACTGGAATATAGATTTTAATTTCAATACATCTGTAGAATTGACCTTAATAAGCTCTGTGTTGATATCACCCATGAGGAGTGTGTTAAGTCAAAGAATGCATTTTCTAAATCTGAAAGGTGACCAACCCCCTACGCAATGAGACATTTTTGTGTTATGGCGGATATTTAAATAAATAGGAATTCAGGACGGGCTGAATATTGAGAGGCGGACTGCAATATAATTTTAGGCTGGAGGTCACTTCTTATGGATGCAGGAACACATTTTCTGCCATTTTGTAGGTTATATTGTAAAATTTACCCAATCAGTTTAAATAAACTCTAATGTGGAATTTAAGCTCATTGAGATTTACGGGACCCTGGTAAAAATATAGTAATTACTGCTATGTGACAAAGCGGTATAAAAAGGATTCGCCCACTGCATTTCGTTAGGTTAATTTATTATCGTTTTTTGTTTATTTAGGGAGTCTCAAAACAGCAATAATCAATGTCATGGCCCTAAATAATGGGAATTACTTTCACAGATGCCTACAGGGTATAATGAACAAAAGGACATCTATTAAGGCATGCATGCGTTTGCGGTTAGTGTTGTATCCTCTGCCGCAGTTCTGTGTAGCGTGCACTAAATGATTCTACCTTCCAGTCTCCGAGGTTAGGCCACATCTCGATGACCAGGTGGCATTGGTTAGGGAAGTGGTAACGTAGCGACACTTGCAAACTCTGCTTGGATTTATCTGTCGGTATGCCTACATTTGCACAATATAACCAATGTAGACAGCATATTGTAATATATCGACACCACATAGTAGTAAGGAAATTAGACAATAACGCTTCGCAAAATGCCATAATCTCATAAAAACAAATGTCTTTTGTTTTAAATTTTATGTATAGCGAATATTTAACTTCAACTGTACAGAAAGAAAGATGTATGTTTTACAACTGTAATCATTAATACCATAGGTGTAACCAGGCCGACCATATGGGGGGTTATAACGTCTGGGGGGTATGGAATACCCCCCAGGGAGAGGGGGGCTCGGGGGTCCTCCCCCGGAAAATTTTAAAAATTAAGATGCACAGTAACGTGTTTTAAGCTTCCCACGCTTTATACTCGTATTAAGCAATTTATAAGCAGACTTAAAAAATTGTACAATTTTCCTTTTATTAATCAATGGGGGGGGGGTTCAAACCCCCAAACCCCCCCTCGTTACGCCTCTGATTAGTACTAGCACTAAAGTTTTTTAAGTGGAAATTTTAAAAACCTAAAATAAACAAACAGATTTTTCGGTTATTTTAGGAAAGCATAATTATAACAAAACGTATTTCACTGTTAACTATTCGCCACTATAACTATTGTGGTTAAAAATATGTTTAATTTAGAAACATTAGTAACAATGCAAAATATTATAACAGAATAGGATTTCTTAAAGTTGTAACCATTTCTAACTACATGCTTACAAACGAAGCTGGAATGTAAATATTAATTTGCGCAGTATTATTGTGTTTACACATTATTTTAAACTGGTACCGGTATGCATTGTTGTACTCGCTCAGCGGCAGGGACGGCCTTCGCTTAGCATCCCTCGTGTAACAACACTATTTAACTTGGCATTGGTTAGCATGGTGTAGCATAGCATTATTTTCTGTGTCTGGTACCCTTTAGGCAGCCTAGTAGTATGTAGATATTTATCATATTGCAAGACATGAAGTTTTATTTTTTGTTTGCTCAAAATGCAAGATTGCTAGAATACTATATGATTAGACTTTAGTTGAGAGAGAGAGAGAGAGAGAGAGAGAGAGAGAGAGAGAGAAGGCAGACTGTATAGGTTGTTTTAAAATGACACCTACGTTAACTCACGGATTGATAAAACAATGAGTATCACTTTCGAAATTGACGGACGATATTGAGTTTTAAATATCAGTTTGTGATTAGGCAGAGAAAGGAAGCTCTACTAGGTGGCAGAAACAATTTGCGTTGGTAAACAAGTCGATAGGTAGACTCAATATCAGAATAAGCCAATATAATAATGAAGGTGGTATACGGCTTATGTGCTTGCTTGCTTTCTCCAGTATCTCTAAAAATTATGATACAAAGTAGGTAACTCATACATTGAAGATTTTATACTTCAAGAAGTAACAAGAATAAATTATAATTTAGTTACCATCCATGCTCAATTATTGATTTTAACTATGTTACATTGTCTTAACATCAGAAAAATGTAATGTCTATAGATTCCAGTAGTATGTAACATCATACAATCTTGATTATAAAAGATCAATGATTCGCAAATTCACATATAATATTATGCTGTTGATAGCTTATAAATCAACGTAACGTTGAATGTAAAATTGACAATTTCACATCTAAAATCCTACAGCCTTATTTTACACTTAAAAGTTATATTATTTTATAAACTACTGACATATATTTACGTTATAGCAATTGCCTTGAGCTGCTGTGTTGCTATACATCACAATTTTAAAAGCATTAAATTAGGCTCACGTACCATCATTCATTTTAATTAGGCCGACTACAATATAATTAAAATAAAAAAAATGATCATCTATGTGGTACTAAATATTATAAAAGTAAACTGAATGAATAGGAAAAAGAAAATCATATACATATTAACAATTTAACATGGAAATTGTTATAACAAATTCCATTCTGTTATGAAATGCAAGTCTGTAGAATGGGATAGAAAGAATCCATACAGTTTATGAAAATATACATGTTTAAATTTATTCTGGAAATACAAATACAAAAGAAACAGAAACCATTCTAATATGAAGTCTGAAAAGAATGCTGGTAATTTAGCATTCATGCATTTCAAATCAAAAGGGTCCTGTTAGTTGTTAAAGAATTAATGAGACCTCTTTCATGCAATGGTTGCTGAATAAAATAAATGGAAAATATACATCGTGCGGAGTTTCTTTACAAAGCATGTCATATGAAATACATCATACGTATACGTAAATAACACTTATTACAGTGAATAATTATGAAAGATAAAATCTGTTCTGAGATTTAACATTAAAGAATTATACTTAAATAAACAAAATAGCCCAGGGTGAACTCTTTTGCATTGAAATGTTGACTCGTTCACTTTCACTGATAACTATTCCTCTTGAACCTTGAACCTCGAATAGAATACCTTAAAAATGTACAGCAGCCAATAAGATTCATATTACTGATAATGAAATCATGTATGTGATAGTTTCGCTTAAGACGCAAAGCCTGAGATCTCTTCCTAGTTTTGGAGAATGCAAAGAACTTCATGTTGAAAATTATACATTTTATAGGTATGTATTATCTTTATTGTATTATAATATTTGCTTATCTCAAAATGTAGGCCTAATTACTTTTCTTCGCGTAGAATTATCCAACCGCAAACCACTTATGTTGAATTTTACTTGGGTAATATTATTTAGTTTTTGAACTTATGTTTGTTGGCAGCAACGTTGATTAAGCTAAATTAAATTTCCTGTAAACTATTGGTACTAGTGGTATTACTGTAAATATTTCACTTCCCTGAGTGAGGTTCCAAAGTCCGGCAAGTAGCCTACAATAGGTTCGAGTGTGTATAGATGGAAGTAGCTATGTTCACTCTATGGCCGACATTTTGAAATGGACTTGGTCATGTTGTGTCAGAGAGGAAATAGCCATTACACATTTTTTCAGCCGAATTTATTGTAACTTATTAAAATAGCAATAGTTAATCTGCAAGAGTAAAGCGAATGTGTATTATACATCTGTTAAGAATAGTAATTTCTAACCTCCAAACCTAGTTACAGCTGTTCAAATGAAGTTTGCGCTTTTCCTATGTGAATGCGATATATGTAGGACTATTCCAGAATGACGCTTTAGAACTAGGTGAAGGGAATCAAGAAAGAGTAGGCGAGGAAGGTTGCGCCAGGGCTTGCAAACTCATATAATGGAATTCGTTTTGTAATTACTATCTCTCTTTTTGTCTAAACCTACACTTTTTACATTTATTTATAACGTAAACTCTGAAGCCTAAAATAGGAGATCTTCAAAATAACTTATAGCAAATTGTTGAAAACCAAACTAACAGAAATGGAGGACTGATCATAGACGACTTCTGTATGACGTAGGTTATCTTGAGTAAGCTTAAATATCACATCAATGTTATATAATATAATGTATTGTATTGCTTTTTCGACAAACTATCCCTTAGCGCTGCAGTTTTACATGATTTCCGGAAAATGAAAGCTAATAACTTACACGATCAAGATAACAAATCCTGAGAAATTCAGAAGTACTATTGACTGAACTTTATACAACAAAGTAAGTGACTTCTAAATGCTTTATATTAAAATAAATATATTACATTTATAGCGTTTTTTTCTAAAATATCCTAAATGAGAGCTAAAATTACCATGGACTTGAAGGGAGAAAATGATAGAAAATTACAAAAACAGAAGAGGCATAGAAAGGAGAGAGCAGAGAGGAAGAGAGAGGGAGAGAGGAAAAGTTAATAAGAGAGAGAAAAATAAAACAATGAGAGAAAGACGTAGATAGACATATTTATAATTAAAGTGCCCGGTGAAAAATTACAAGAACTATATTACGTACCGTACCTACAAAAATAGACATTCTGTAAATTCTTTTCACGTCACAACTAGAAGCTGAAATTTCCGTTTTTACTCGCTTTACAAATAAAAGAGGGCAGTGTGTGTGCAATGGGGGTGATGATTATGAAAAGCTGCTCTGGGTGAAGGGTAATTTAGCGGAACGGGAGCAAAAGGGGAGAATCGAAAACCTGCGCATAAGCTATTCCTCCTCCTTCCCCTTTAAACTGCTCTCCTACCCCTTACATGCATTTTCTATCCGCCTTGTGCTTCACCAAACAAAAATGTATGATGAACTTATCCAGTCTTACTGATAGAAGTTGCCTTATATGGACGTTGAACAGTAGTTAGTTGATCACTGCCTAAGTTGTACAGCCGGCTGCAAAGGATGGACAAGTCTTATTCGTTAGAAAATTATTAAAAGTTCCATGGATCGGTTCACAAGTGTAAACGAACTTGCAGCCATTGCTGTGGTTTGTTCATTGACAGAACGTCTGTTCCGAAGTTTGGGGATCGCTTCCCGTCAACACGTAAATAAACAACGTTATTCTACTTTTAACTTTATATGTTACTTTTTAAAAAAACAAACAGATGTCGTTAGCAACACGAAAGAAAGTAGGCTACTTGTTGTTGGGATTAGTATCTTGTTTGCTTGGTAGGAATAAGACCAGAAACTTGTAATGTAAATAAATTAGGGATCGCTTGAGATCCTGCATGGCCCACTCGCTTCGTAGGTCTGCTAATTCATGACTGTAGCCACTTTTCTTGCTAATATCACAGCTTTAACACATGGATATATAATTCATTATCGGCTAAAACTAATTTTTTGTCGCCCTACGATATTCTTATTTAATTCTTCAAACAACATAGTTTAAGCAGAAATGACTCTTCATTCGTATTAAACAAAATACAGCTAATGTCAATGGTTTGGTTACTTTATGTGTTATCTTGTGTATGCAGGCGGCAACGAAACAGAGTAGCATGCGCAGTAATCTGTATCTGGAAGTAAAAAATAATTCTAGACGGCCCATCCTGTTTGCAGCTGACTGTATGTATGGCATTTCTATATTGTCACGAATGATATCTGTGTAACTGTCTAGAGTTACACCCGGTCTGCGTGTAAGACCATTAGATCCGTCATCCATTTGACATAATTTTAACAGGAACACAATGCACGCCATCTGTAAGGCAAATTTCCTTAAAAAGAGAGTCGACTGGGACCCTCTATCAGGGACGAATTCAAGACGTGCAAAAATGTACTTTCAATAATGTATTAAATTGGTTACAAAAGGCATTATTAAAGGGTAAAGTAAAGAAAACATCCTCAAAATGCGATGTTAACAGTACAGTAGGTTAGAAAAGCAATGCTTTTTAGCAAACTGTCGTTAGAGCACTATGGCAAAATAGATTAGCTGAATCTACCATTTTCATTTTTTATAATGTTTAAACAAAACTAATACGCAGTGTAGACTGTCAACTTGTCCAAACAATGGATCGCTAATAGTGTTCCTCGGTAGTACAGGTAGGGGAGAAAAAGCGGACCAACTCTGGCAGTTGATTTCAGAGCCTTGTTATACTGTAATAAATGTATGAGATGTAACGGAAAGGTTTGTTTTCACAAGCAATGCAAATTACGTGGAATTATTTCTCAATTGTTTATAGTCTAGAACAAAATTCAGTACATTCCCTGCTATCCTGTGAATGCCGCTAGGCATGCGCATTGGCTCATATCGGCAACTTAGATATTTTACTGGGTCTGCTTTTTTTTCCCCTACCTGTACATTCCTGGTACAAAAGTTACGCATTCTGTACTGGGAGAGATCGTAAGTACTTAACGGTGAATCAAATCTAGATTCTCTGAAACTACAACCACTAGCTTTATTATCCATATTCAGTTTCTCATAATAAATTACAGTAGAAACTGTAGTTATAGACTCATGAGAAATGTTTCAAGGAAAATCGTGTACCGGTACCTAATTGTAATTCCTGGCAAATTTATAGGAAATTTCTATTCAAAAGCATCCGTCTATAATCCGAAATCCTGTCATTTTCTCTTCTAATACACTTTTCCAGTTATTCCTACTCCATTAAAGTAACCAAGTTGTGGAAATTGTAAGATAACAGTGACCTCGTGTCAATTTGAAAGTGTGGTAGCTCGCCTTGCTGAGCATCGAAATTTCAAGCCATTAGTATCAAAATAATAATGCCTTCAGTTTTAATTATTATTTGAACTTCAGGTACTAATGTGCTAATAATCCTAGCAGGGGTCACAAATTGAAACTTACCATTTCTATCGATTAATGTAGGCCATACCATTGAGAGAGGAAAACAGCATAGCCATTCAAAATGGTGAATTATTCTAAATTATCCCTTAACCATGGATGTGAGGTTTGTGTGAACGTGGTAAAAAACATAAAACGCAGCTACTGTCTGGATATATCGTTTTCACAACTGGGTTATTTACACTTCTTTCCTTTCTCTAGACCCTTTATCACCCCATATGTGCCATTTACCCATCAGTGTTAGTGGAGCTGTTCTAAAAAGCAATACATTTTTATAACAGTCTATGAGACCTTACGTACGTGATTAGGAGTTTTTTTCAGTTAGTCTTAACTATTTTGTGAATAACAATGAGTGAACCATGAAAACGTTAAGGTCTGGAGTTTTAGCGCTATGTGGTGACAGTTATGATGAATTATTTCGGTGAATTTTACAGTGAGTGTTTGGAGAGGATGACTGTATGTCTCATTTTTAAGTATGTAGGCTACTGCATTTTGAACATAACTACTTATTTTGGTGAACTGTGATTACTATCTGGTTGGGAGGAGTGGTGTGAATGACGATACTAAATAAACTTCTGTGTATATTAGCTATTCATTACGAAAATATTAGCATACATTTTTTAAACTGTGCCTTTCATTGCAATTGTGGTTCAGTGACTCAGATGCGTGCCCTAAAAAACCACACAAAATGACGGTGTAAGCATAATGCTTGAGGAATTAAACAACTAGGAATCAATTTGCTTGAACAATAGCAAAAATTCACTCTTTTGCAAGTATTTTTCGTTCCTAAAAGGCCTGGGTGGTCAATCTGACTTCACGTTAATGTTAATGTAACAACATGCCCATGATTAAGGTTTAATCTTTTTATATAATCTCTACATTTGTAGAGAAAGTGTGCAGGTAAGAAAAAAGTTTCAGATGAATAAACAACTCTTAAAATTAAAACTACAGAAGATTAACTTTGTCAGTAAGCTTAACATAATATCTTATAGAAAATAGTTTTCTATAACTATTCAGATTACTTTATTCAGCCATTTCATAAAATATGGAATTTTTTCCCTCAAAGAGAGAAGTTATAAAATTATTGTAATTGGGTGGTCAAATATAAGTTTCAAACCTCAAATTCACTGAATATTAAGGACTTAGGAGTATCTGAAGTGGTTTCATGTGTAAAATATATCGATTTACTTATTTATTGTGTTGAGTTACTTTTTTCGCCTTTTTAGCATGATTTTAACACTCTTTAATACCAAGCAGTCAAGAGTAATCAGCTATGCCCATTTTCATTTGAGAAAATATACATCTTAAGGTACAATTTGGTATAAGATTAACTTAAAAAAATGTGTGGTTAATTACTATGTAAAGTAACGAACAGTGACCTTTTGTCTCACCCGTAATCGTGATAGTTTTGTTAAATCATCATTGAGTTAAATAAATGTTCTGACAACCTGCAAACTGTTTAAAATTTGTATTTAATACCTCATACCTTCATCTATATTAATAAAAGGAAGTGTCTGTCCTCCGTCTGTCTGTCTGTCCGCGATGCCCAGCGAAATCTACTCAACGCAGAGATCTGAAATTTCATACATAGGCGGACTAAAGGGTCGGAATGTGCACCTCGAAGCCGGAATTTTACTTTTCGCTTTCGTTCGTGAGTTATGAGTGAAAAATGAGCAAAAAACGTGCATTTTATGCGTTTTCGAAGCATCAGTTTCAGTAATAAATTTCAATATCAAATCACTTACAGATAGCTTTGGCTATTTTTGTCATCATACCTCATACCTTGGAAATAAAAGCAACGCGATCGCTTGATTTTGTTAGTCCATCCTAGACGAATCATTTGTTTAGAGTGTCAAGGTCCACAGACATATGAAATTTTCAACATACACGGAAGAAGGATAATCAACCCTAAATATGGTCAAACATTGTTCGATTTGAACGAAACTCACTATACAGGGGTTTTCTGGGCCAAGGAACTCGAATCTGAGGTAGCTTTTACCAGGGGAAGCTATCTAATCGTGGAATGCACTCCACGTGATTTAGGTGTTAATAATTATAATGATTTTACTACGCTCTTAATTTTTAGTTTTTAATTTTTGAGATAATTATCGCGGGGAAGCCGCGGGCACATGCGGGCACATGCTGTTTGTCTGTCTGTCTGTCCACGATGCCCATCGAAATCTACTGAACGCAGAGATCTGAAATTTTAAACATAGATTCACTGAAAGGTGGGCGAATGCACCTCGAAGCCGAATTTTTAATTTTAGCTTTCGTTCGCGAGTTATGAGTGAAAAACTGGCAGAAAACGTGATTTTAGCGCTGTCGAAGCATCAGATTTCAGTAATACATTTCAATGTCAAATCAATTGCAGTTGGCTTTGGCTATTTTTGTCATACCGTGGAAATAAAAGCATCGCGATCGCTTGAATGTTGTAAGCCCACGCTGGTCGATTCATTTGTTTAGAATGTCAAGGCCCGTAGACATATGAAATTTTCAACCTACGCGGAAGAGGGATAATCAACATAGACCTAAATATGGTTAAACAACGTTCGATTTGGACGAAACTCACTATACAGGGATTTTCTGGGCCAAGGAACTCGAATCTGAGATAGCTTTTACCAGGCGACGCTATCTAATCGTGGTATGTAATTCACGTGATTTAGGTGTTAATAAATATAATGATTTAACTATTATGCTCTTAATTTTTAATTTTTGAAATAATTATCGCGGGCGAAGCCGCGGGCACATGCTAGTTAATAATAACATTAAGATCCTAACAGTAACAGCAGAACAGCAAATGAACTTTTGTTTTGCATCATTAAAATCAGTGTCCAAATTATGTCCCACCCTTAATGGATTTTGAAAAACAAATTTAAAATATTTAAAATAAATTTTAAGGAATGCTTTGCACGTAGTATGGAGGAGAAGGCATTGTAAATTTTACAGAATGTGAAGAACCAATTCTAGTTTATTTTTTATGATATGTAATAAACAAAAATAGTTTTTATAATTTGCTAGAATGTCCCACCCGTAATTATGAAATGGCTGTATTGTATATTTGTAATAAAATTGTGAATCAAAGCATTGTGTAAGAACTCCTGTAGAACTTCACATCAACTTCTCATCAAGATACTTGCTGTATTCGTGTACCTACAGTGCTAATTTACAACCGTGATTCATCTAAAGAATGCAAAGAAAAAACAAGGGCGGAGTATGTGGAGAGCAATGCGTAAGTTTGGAGCTTGTATTTCCCCAGAGAGGCCAGGTTGCTGATAGGGAACCCGCATAGCATGCATGTGTAGTGTGTGGTAGCGGAACACATACGTTCCTGAGGAGGGTCAATTAAGCAATGCTAGGTGGACGTAGAAGGTAGATAACACTGATGCTACGAAACGATAAGCGAACGATATAAATGGAACACGTAGATGAAAGCGGAAGAGATTGAGCGAAGAAAGGGGCTTAAATAGCATGCCACAGGAAATGAATGCATGGGTTCGACATAAATACAGCCAGAGAGGAAGGATTCATTTAAATGTGAACGGTGTTTGTTGGTTGCAATAGTAAAACGATGTGGAGATTATATTCAGTCATGCAATTATACAGCATCTCCTTGAATTTTATTGCACGCAGTTGAAAGTAGCATAGTGATGTAACACTGGTGGGCAAAGCGTATGTCTACATGCAAACCAGAAGATAATACTCATTAGTTCTAAACTTAAATAAACGGTGCAAAATATTCTGCACGAACTTTCTCACATATACGTGTTAAGATTATATTTTAAGGAAGAAACAGTTTTCACCGTTAAATAATAATATACAACATCCAGTTTTGAATAAGTCTAGGGATCTCACCTAACTATTCATATAATTTTTCCTTTCAATATCGCACTTATTAACTAAATAAATAATTCCTCCAACTTTTCGTTTATATTTCATAGGTTCAGAAAGGAAATCAAGAAAGGAAAAATGCAAATTAAATTAGTTCAGGATACTGTATGACTTAAGTCCGCTTTAAGCATTGCTATTTTAAGTGAAAACATTTTAGGAACCTACGTAATACAATAACTGAATACTTTTCTTCTTTGGCAATCAGGATTGTTCAAGAATATGTAGTATTTTAGTATCAATTTTATTTTTAGTACTGTTATTTGTGTTAGGCTATTATGATTATTGTTTAGCTCATTTGCATGTAGGTTATATCATGCGTATAGGACCTATGGGTTTACTAGTAGGCTCCTACACAATTCACTCGTGTGAATCTGTTTTTGTTATCCTAAAATGCTTTCTTGAGTGATATTCAGTTTAATGATGATATTTGGATATCATAGCAGCAATGACTTATAGAAAGTAAACATATCCTGCAATCCTATGTTTGCCTTTGGGAATTAAGAAACCATGAAAAAATCCAAGTCAAATTTGACCGGCCACGAGGTTTGTGTTCTGAACCTTTGCCACCTTTGGTTTTAGCCTTATATTATTGTTAAAGCAATAAATTAATCGTAGTATTCTTGTTGCTACGGGAAGCAAATAAATAGCAATAATATTTACATTGTTTTATCTAAGATGTGTTCTGGTATTGTTTATTGAAGTCATACCAATTTCATTTCTTACTCGATTTATATTGATTTAAAAATAAATGTGTAGCACAAAAATGATCATTTTAATTGTTTGTATTTCACTGAGCTATGTTTTTATGTATGAGGATAGCCTATGAAAATGAGCAAGAGTAAACTATTCCTTAAGTAATTTTCACAGAAAAACGCATATAGCCACTTTATTAGATACATACAGAAGTTTCAAAACCGTTATTATCTATTATAACATTCGCAAGCACTATGGGCAATGTCATGTGTAAAATTAGGTAATGAATATTAACGTTTCCTGTCTGACCTACCAAGCTAGGAGTTGTTTTTACACATGAGGTGTTGATATCTTTTAGAATGTAACAGGATATTATGAATAGTCGAATACGTTATCATAGTATTACGATATTATGAATCATTGTCTCTCAGAAAAGAGGTGATTTAATAGTTGTTTACATTTATTCATATGGGAAATATACGCCACACAACATACGCTTAGTAACATGCTATAAAAGAAGACAAAAGAAAACTATGTTCTCTTTCTGTCAGTATATTACGGTTTTAAGATTATGATCGAAATGGAGATAGCCAATAATCTGAATTTTATGGAGTTATCTAGAACGGGTATGGTACGATAAAAATTCAGTCGACTTGGTTGATCAAAGAACTTCAAGAAAACAGAAGAAATTGTGTGTAAAATTGTGAAAGAAAGCAAGCACAACGAATCGTATTCATACTCCGTGTATATAAAGACGACGTAATTTGGAATTCTTTAATAAGTCAATGCCGAAGTTAATTCTACTCTACCCACAAATATCATTTTACATGGCGTTTGAATTGAGTTCGAAATTTGATCACACAGTTAACTTAGTATTTATCCGTTAACTGTACTCGTTAAGTGTTATTTTCACTGTTTACTCCTGTTTCAAGCGTTTCATATTTTCATTTTAAAATTTTCTTACATGAAAATGTTTCTACTACATTCCTTTTGATCTCATCTTCTTTTAAGTAGACGAATTTATTAATTACTTTTACTTAGTTCCTAAATTTAATTATAATATTCATATTACCGGATGAATTATTGTTTACACATAATTTCCTGCTTCACTCAGTGCTTAAGTACTTAAGGTCACATTATCATTATTATAATCGAACTCCCTTAAAGATTAAATAATAAGTAATAAAAGATAATAAAATACACCATAAGTTAAGTGGTCTGTAGTTAATAAACCAAATTAAATAGAAAATTTTAATTATTTGTCAATAGTTTACATCTAGCTGAATAATTTCGATAACAAAATGAAGCAAAAAAGGCACTGAAAATTCAAGTGGATAAAAAAAAGATTTGGCCTGCGAGAGACGCCAAAAGTTGAATGCTGACAACACATCGATCGAAGATAAATAAGAAATTTTAATTTTAGTAGGCCATTCTTTACATTTAGAATTAGTTTATACAAAAAAAATTAAAACAATATTATTCGAACATATTTTATCCTTGTTTTGAGAAGTCTTATTGAAATTTCATTGAAATCCCTCAATAATTATAAGCATTGATTATTATAAGTTATTAAAAGTGCTACTATTAGGTCTATTGATATAAAACTGTTTACTACAAAATTTGAATTCTGCTATCGTATCCTAAGAGAATATATTAAGCTGTTTTAACCAATTATTTACTCTCCAGGAAGAACGTTCGTTGTGTCCAAGCAGTTAAATAAAAGGAAAATAGTAACCAAGGGCATTTCAAAGTAACAAATAGTACATTTTTTTATGTCAGATATATATGCCTTAATACCTTCCGCCTCTTCTCAATGCAATTATTCTTTTCATAAAAACAACTAAGACAAATACATTTATGGACTTTCCTTAAGTTATTTGTATTTCTTGTGAGCATTATAAAAGTTTTCCTTACTGAGGACAGAGGGAGGAGTTTCTTAAGAAAAACATTCGCCCTATCCATATGAACAAGCTCAAATTTATAGCATCTCACAGCAAGTTGGTAACAGAATATACGATTTCACGGTAAACTTACTTCAGAACACAACAAAATTTCGTCTCAACTGCTGCAGAGTTGTTTACCCCCTCCAAGCCCCCAATGTCAGAGACAGTATTGCCAACTACCACAGTTTCGTACAGTTTGTCTTCTCACCCCACTGGCGCTAAGGATAATGTTTACAGATCGACAGTGCTTCTTTGTGAAATGGTTTAATCTTAGAAAGACGACGAAATTGTAAAGCATGGGATTTAGACGAAAGTTGTTGAGGATTACCAAGGGATTAGTGATCTGAACTTGTTTTCAGCTGGAATTTCTAAAAGCTTACATTCTCAGTTAAGCCATGAAAAGTTTACATATTGGAGATACGATTCATAATCTCCACGTAATGTAACAATAAGCCATACATTAAACACATTCTAGCTCGGAAAGTCGGCGTCAAACAACGCATCAGCTTACAGATATGATCGGTAAACCTAAAGGAGACCGAGTAAATTGCCAGAAGCTATAACCTAATGTATACGGTCATAAAAGTTGGAAGAGCATGGTTTGCTCTCTAATGTGTACGCAATAATAAGTATTTCTTGTCCTTTTTCTAAATCTAGCCGACCTTTGGCTATTTTACCTTCACATATCCTACGCCAGTAAGTATACAATTTAGATATTTACATGAGCGATATTAAATATTGCCCCCACTGAGGAGCAGACATGCTTCTAAGCTGATGACTGCTTAAGCTTCGATGTTTTAACACTGTCTACGAAAATCTATGAACACGTAGCATACAGGAGTTTCAGGGTAATTCGGATTCCACATTGGATATCACTGAGATCTTCTATTCTTCTAGGGGATCGGTTAATCACCAGTCCCATGATCACTTTTGAATCATAACACTCTATATATTAATAATAATAATATAATAATAATAATAATAATAATAATAATAATATGAAGAAGAAGAAAGGTCTCCATAGGCAGAGTATGTTTTTGATAATATTGCGATGAAATGTTTCATTTCTGCGGATGTAGGTTTTGCTGAGGACAACTTTTCCGTGTCTTTCAAGAATAGTATTTTAGGCCAGTAAACACGAGAGACAATTTTCCGCATTAAACTTTTCATCCCCTAGAGAAACTATTGAACTTACAGAAATTAAAATTCCTCACAAGAGACAGAAGTTCAATGTTAGATATACTTTATATATATATATAGGATAGCTAATATATTCATGATTCAAAATACCGAATGCCTTCAGTGGGATGCAAGCTACAGATTGAAGTACAACGACACAATTACCGTATATAGACCTATTTAAATTTTATAATCCTATCCAATTAGGCTGTTAATAGAGTATGTCACACAGTTATCCTATATAACATTGTTGCATTTTATCGTAATGAACACCGGTCACATTGGAACTTTACATATGTGCAGAATTACAGATATCAGTTAACTAATGAACATGGTGTTGTCGTGTTTTCCTATGGGATATTTCCAAGAGACACAAGTCAGAAATTCAATAGCCTGGTATTTGCTATATTAGCTAGCTGGTAATGTATTCCCCTATGATTTAAATCAGAGAACCTCCCTGCTGGTAATCCTATTATACATATCTACAGGTTGTTACTCTCTTAGTTGGCACATTTTACCCCTCCGGAATGCATAAACCCCTTAATATCTCATCTTCCTGGCTATGTTGTTATTCCCGTATGGTTTAACTTGAGATTCATTGCATTCGTATCAGACCCCTTTCCCCATGTTTTAATGTAGTTATTTCAGAGTTTGACATTGCCAACGAAATAGCCTTGTTTGGAATGAAAAGCTACCACATGCAAAATGGAATAGAGGTTTCAGTAAGGTTCGTAAGATAGAGATCTGTAACCTATATTACTGTAAAACTGTATAAATATCTAGTGGTTTCTGTAAGCCTGTCAATCATTCACGAAAAAGCTATTCAACTGACAGGTTAAAATTATTCACGAACTTAACCTAGAAGGCATTTAGACTGTAGCTGTTTCAAAACATGTCTTACTAAACTGTACCAACATTATTATCTTCCTTGTAGATATTCAACCATACTAAGGCCAAACAGTTTGTGAAATACAATTCGGAGACAACTTTAAGTATTTAAAATTACATTTACTACATAAAAAATAATTTTTGGCTCTTAGAGTGATGCTCTTACATCTTTTTCATACTATCCATTCCACGCCGCTCCACTCCACATAATGGTTTCTTATTAATCCCAAGAAGGTTTGTCTTGAAAGAAGCAGCTGACCCATTCAGACTGTCCACAAATCTGAATCGCATTGGGTAAGCCACTTTCTCGAAAGAATACAATATCTGAATTAAACTACCTGTGGAATGGAGTGATGTGGCCTGGATAGTTCGAAAGGACCCTATGATTCTCAAGAGAAGACTGATTTCTATAAATTGCACTCATAAAAAAACTAAAAAATCTTCATATTTGGTGAAAGAGCATCACTCTATTCATCTTGTAATATTATGTTTTGTTCATTTTTACGGTGACGAATTCATACGCCAGTAGCAGTGAAAAGTTAAACTTGCTCTTTGGGGTTGTAATATTAAATAAATATTTAAAGTGGCTTTGAATACCGCTGTATTGTTCTATCGAAACAGAAACAGATTTTAGTTGTATGCCTTCTCACTATTTCTAGATGGATACAATATAATAAAATATTAATAATAATCATCATCACTGCATCCCTCGAATTGCGTATAACTTATACAACCTCCGATTCATGTGACAGAATTTTCTGTTTTCCAATGCCGCTATTAAATGTTAATGAGTAGTTTAAACGTAGATATCAAAAGCGTTTAGCTGTCGTACATCAAAACGAACAGAAACGAATGTAAAAACACAAAATGACGAAGAACGTAATGATCTATACGTACGTTGTCACAGATTTTGTTTGCCGGGCTTGTTAACGTTCTGCCGTCAATGTTTACTCTTCGTTAACTGTACCGTGGACTCGCTCTTTTTCCCCACCCCCACCTACAACCTAAATCAAATTTCCTTCACCTTGGTATAGGAAGAGACAGTACATGCATTATAGCAACCTAGTTGTGGTTTTTTGGTATTCAACGCACGATTCAGGCAACGTCCTCTTCCTTCTTGTACGAGAGACAAGCCTAGATTACATGTATAAACTGAAGGAATCAAGCCCTTGATGCTTCGTCTGGACTTCTTCTGGTACTGTTGCATAAAACGTTTTTTGTACGAATTCTTATGTAATCATTATGGCAAATGCTGAAGTGGTAGTACTTTGAAAGAGATTATTACGAATGCATTGTTATTTACTCTTACAAAAATTAACATTTAACTTCCATAAATTATAAGGAATTTGTTGTGTAATGCGATTATAAAATTACCAGTAAACTCATAAGAAAACTTAGTATATTCAACCTTACCTTTTCCTTTAAACTTAGTTTTTATACAAACAATGTAAGCTATTTTAACATAAACTGAATATGGTACTTCAGAAGCCAGTAAAAAATCTTACACCGACCTCACCACATGAAATTCACACGAAGCAGTATGGAGCCTTTATGAAACGCTATTGTTCGCAGTAAACACAGTTGACTTGGGAAATTGCATGATTCTGCAGTGTTACTATAATACTACATTATTGTAATACAACGCGTTTAATCTAAATTGAGTATGCTATATCAGAAGTTGGTAAAAAAAATCCTATCCACTGACACGATTTCATTGCTGTACACTTTATACAAGTTAGTTGAGAAAAACGGATGTTGACTGTGGTCTGAGGAAGCTTGAAAATATGTATATTTTATGATACAGAGAAAAATCTTAACGTTTACTACAGTGAGAATTGTGTGACAAACTGGATCAAGTCAGAATGAATTTGAATGTATATCTTACTTCATTACTAAAAATATAGCAGTGCTAAGAATGCTTGATTGATGTTAGATTCGGTTTATATGTTAGGATAATCTCTGTTTAAAAATTTACAGCTTACCTAAAATTATGTTACGGATTTAAAGCAAACAGTGGTTTGGTAGAAGCACGAAATGGAATTGTGTTCAAGCACATCTCAGAGACCTGCGACTTTATTATGCAAATCCAGTTTTGTGTTATACAGTATAGGTATCGGTATATGTACTTTGATCCCTTCGCACAATTGTCCACTACATTTTCTGGTAATATATATATTTTAAAAATGAAAGAACTTAACCTAAACTCTAAGGGAAAACTATCAGTTTACTGCGGTACACCCGATTCATAGCAGTAACAGAATTGATGCCTTAACAGAGTCTTAGTAATTCAGTGTCTCATCACCTGTCAGCTCAACCCAAGTAGCGAAATGCTTGATTATTATACTGAAAACTAATTAGATATAGTATAATTGAGTTCAAAGTTCTGAGTTTAGATATACAAAAATCCAGTTCTTGTAGGAGACCTAGCTTTTTGTCCAGGGTTTCTAACGGGAAGTCTATTATTTTAACAAAATAATAACATTGCACTTATCTTGTAAAACAGCATAGAAAAAGTACTAACTCTTTTTTACTCGGCTGATTTTGCTGAATGAGATTGTAGGAACCTCCGTAATTTATTAAAGCTAGTTTTGAAATGTTGAATAATTGCTGCTGAATGTGGACAGTAGAATCTTAAATTAAGACTCTTAATTTCGTGACTGAGACGCAAAATACCCGAAACCCTAAACTAATTCACTTTAAAAGTAAAAATAAAGTACATGGCTTTAAACACAATTAGAACGTCACAGAATTCCCGCCAGTGTTTTACAAAACATTCCGTTCCTGATTTCGGAACAACTGAGGGTTTTTGTGGATGTTTCACCAGACTCCTTTGTAAATGTTAAACGTTTGCTTAAGTTGTCAGAAGGGAGGGCGTAGTGGATGGGTAACTTTAACAAATGTTACGTGCATGAAACTCTGCAATAGCTTGTCGTTTGAATTTTAGTTTTGCACAGTTCTTGTCTGTGCAAACGTGTGTTCCGACTTAAATGTTTGTATTATTTAAGCTGCAAGGAGCAGTGTTCGCCAAAGCATGAGAGGAAGCTACGATGTCGACAGAATCAAATTAGAGGTTACTTAGTGTGCAGATACATATGTACAACCTGGAACGAAATTGCCGTTGTAAAACATTGCGTTTATACTACCGTGCTGGCTGGATTTGTAAGTGGATTTAAACATAGCTTTTGAACTGAAAGCCACTAAAGTGGTTATTAGAAAAGACAACAACCTGCTTTTCTGTAACTCTCTGGGATATATGATAATTCCATTACGTGAGTCAGTAAGTTACAGTAAGAATAACATAAATTATGTTTATGTATACATATATCATATAATATGTAAATAAGTGCAACATCAATTATCTGAACATAATTCAAAATATTATTACAAAAACAGCCTTTGTAAACAATTGTGGTTTCTCAGGAGAGAAAAACGAAATCCCCAGTCCATTACAAAATACAAAACATAAATAAATGGTGAAAAAAAAATATATATGTGTGTTAAGATCTAATACCATTAATATGATTGTTGCTGTTATAATTAATAATAATTATTGTAGTTTTCTTTTTACTATCTGTATCTGTATCTGTATCTGTATCTTGTTTCCTATCTCCCCAATATTGGGGGGAAGGGCCTCCAAGTGGAGGTTTCTGTTACCAATGTGAATTTTGTTACGCTTATTTTCCGAGAGAGGGCAGAGGGACAGGTGGTAAGACTATTGCCTTTCTACCCCCTCTAAGGTATTACTTGAACGGGAAAAGGCCGAGAAATGTTGTCCAGAGGCCCCAGTTTAGGCTTGGATTTATTTTACGTACCGTAAATCTACGACACGGGCCTCCAGCTTAAAGTCCCTCCCGGAGGACTCCGTGCCCAGGATTTTTACGTCCTGAAAAATCCATCGACCGTGGCCGGGTTTGATCCCGCGACCTTCGGATCTAGAGGTGGGCATGCTACTTCTAGACCACCACGGCCGACTGTTTTTACTACGAGTAATGCGAAACATCATCATTCATATTAAAGTCAATGCATGTTCTGACGATCTCCATTTAAGACAAATTTAGTTTTTATCTTAATACTTATTAACATAAACATAAGAAACGTATAGCCTACAAAATGTACATCTTTAATTTTCTCTTTATCTTTACTGTGGTAGGTTTTCATATATATCGCCTACTGTTTTGGAGAATACCTAGAAAAATCGAAAATTGATCCGAGTAAATTAATCTCCTATGTAATTTTTTACAGGAATACTAATATGCCAATTTTATTAGTGTAAATTGAAGTTTATAAATTTACATGTTTATAAAATCGTTAGTGCCATTTTTCATAAAATAACATTTTTTTTAGAAGTCTTCTTAATATTTCAGTTATGGAAATCACATTCTAAGGTGTCCGACAAAATTCCTTTAAAAGTCCATAATTAAAATAAAAGTAAATACGGTACGAGGAACCGTTTACCCGCCAAGGTTGTCTACAGACAAACAAATACACGTCATTCCAATTTCACATTTCTCACTAACTCTTCAATGTATTTGCTAACGTCATGCTTGCATTGAATAGTACCTTATCATGTTGTAATTTCTTTTAAAGTACTTCATTCCCTTTACTAGTAATCAGTTGTATTTATTTTCCTTAATTTAGTCTTTCAGATGTCTTGTATCAGAAAAATTACCTACGGTGTGAGACCTGCTTTTGGTCCTCAATTACGGCATATAAGTTACTTTTTGTATAGCAAGTTTTCACATTAAGAGTATAAGTTTTCTGTTTTCTCACGGTGAAAGAAAATAATAATTTGCTTTTGAATGTTCTTTCATTTATTTTGTCTAGATTTAAGCCACTGAATACTAACATTATTTACACTGATAATGCGAAACGCTGAAAAACTCGGATATATATTAGTGTAAAAAAGTCAATGAAAATAATATTGTATATGTTGTGCACTTTGTGGGAAAGCAGTTTTTGTACAGTGACTGTTTCAATTCACCCACCGTAAAATATTTTAACAACTTTAATTTGTGTAATCTAACCATATTTCCCCTACGTGTTATAGGAGGGGGGAAGTGAACATTTTAATTAAATTTTCATTACATTATACATGTCCAATCGATTTAAATTTGTTCAAAGATAAGGTTTCCTAGTTAGAATAGAACGAAAAAATGGACGCATTAACATTATTAATATTAATAAAAATATTTTATTCTATAATATGGTTTTGTTACATACTTTGCTGCCCGTTATATTTTTACCTAACATTAAGTGCAATGCGTTTTTATCTCTAGATAAATGCAGATAGTAAGTAACGGTTAAGCAATGACTTCTTAGCATGAGAAACCAGCATTCGAATGAATTTTGTGATCGTATAGCAAATCTGTTTTAGTACTTTAGTGTAAGTGTAAGTGTTCAGAATCATGTATTTGCTAGCACTCTTTTAATTATAACCGGTGTCGTTACGTATTGGCTAAATGGTTAGACTAAGAATTTCTGGAGTTAAAAATTGACATATTTTATTCTCTTATAGTCAGCCCGGAATTAAATGAGAAAGAAAGTTGCATTATCTTCTGGGAATATACTTAAACTTTGATTTTTAATGATTCTGGGTTAAATAATAATCGTTTAAATAATAAGAAATTATATCACATCTGCTAGAATATTACAGATACAAAGCAGTATTTATTACCCGATATAAAAGCACTTATTTCTTTCCCATTGTCGAACTATAACATTTCACCGATTCAAAACTACTGACCATCTTTATTACTTTTGGGATCACGTTTATTCCGTTTCCTGTAGAAACAGACAAAATATACTTAGTAGAAAAATAATAAACAATACTGGGGGTTCTCGCGAGGATCCGTACTAATGGTAGTATTGAGTAACAGCAGTAATAACAGAAATAATCAGAAAGATCAGAATGTAAAACGCTGGTATACAGGCTTACCCATAAGCCATTGTTGTACTTTCATTCAGCAATGTAGGATTATCTTGAATCTGAAAAATTCACGGAAATGTAAACAAGATGACAGAGATGCAATAGCTATATAGAGGGAGGATAATACAAATATCGAGAAAGCACGTATTTTGAAATGGGGAAAAAAGAGGAAAATTGCGGGTCAATGGGGAGGAAAAATGGGCGGGGAATGAGAAATTTAGCGACATGAGGACAAACTGATACAACATGTAGCCTCAATTTCGAAATTGCTGCTTCAGAATTCGACATGAATGGCGTTAGCGGGCAGGCAGTAAGGATGGGAGGGAGGCGAAACGACGTTCGAATACAAAGTAGCCACGAGATGTGCACACTTCAGTCTGCTTCTGCTTCTGCCTCGCGAATATTAGCGAAAATGGAAATCATTTTATTATACTGTTGGGATCCACTGTCAGATAAGCGGTTAGTAAAATATATATTTTACGAATAACAGTAGACTAACATGAAAAAAATTGCCATGCGCTCTGTTTAATTATATTTGAAGTTATTAATTATTATTTATCTGTCCTAGGAAATATAACGAGAGGTCCAGATTTTATCAATACATTCACTAGCAAGGAAGTTGTAAATTGTGAAAATCCGAACATCGAATTATATGTATTGTGACTAGGGACTATTGTGACCATTGTGAAAGGCAGAACCTTCAAAATCCCACTTACATTCATCTATTTTTACTAAATACCTATTTATATTCCTCTCCAAAACTTTCAGTTATTGCCTGCCATGATAGTTTGATTTCCAGAGTACATGGATCCCAACAGAACCATGGCTTCCTTCTGCCGTTACAGAACTTTCACAAGAAGGTAAACTGTTTTGTCGTTTGCTGTAAACGCTTTTTAAAACAAAATCTAGTGTTAGTAAGTGCCAGAATGCTAGTTTGTAAGCATAACAATAGAAATAAAGTAATCTGTCATAATAAAATGTAAGTTATATGGTTGCATTACTAGCATTTCTTCATTGGCAAGATCCCGGAGGAAGTCCTGGATTGGCAACGTACTTTCCCGCAATTTTTATCCAGATTATGTATCCTCTAGGATTAAAATAGTTTCAAAAAGAACCTTATATATTACATCTGTAAGAGGATATTTGGTGAGAAAAGGTAATAGATGAGATTCTTAAAGTTATGCACATTCCTCAATAACAGTTTTTTTTATAGGATGGGGATTATTTTTTTTATATTAAGATACTTTCAGGTCCTGGCCCGTTTTTAAAATGCGACATAAGCAAAGTTGTAAGTATTTGCTTACTATAATGAATGATTATTTCTAAAAGAAAAGACTCACATTAAAGTTATTTCTATTAATAGCACAATCAATTCTGCTCTACTGTTTTGAAATTTTGTAAACATATTCCTTGATAATGTGTGCAACTATTCACAAGTGTGTCTATAAAAAGCAATAAGGCAAGCTGATTTGATATGTTTTATTTATTTGCTTGTTTAAAAATTACAAATTACTGCAATATTTACTATTTCAAGAAAGAAAAACAAAACACAATAAAACCTACATTTTCCAGCACAAGAAAATATGCCTAAACATTAATGTTGAAGAATACACCCGAATAAGCAAGACTGATCGTGCTCAGTGCAGTTCCAAAAAGATCAGAGGGAAAAAAGAGGAGAGACAAAGAACAGAGCGAAAACATTTAATGTGATAAACGTAAGAAAGAAAATTTGTAAAATTGGTGAAAATTGAAAACGATAAATTCGAAAATGTTATATTTTCTCTATTGTTTTATATTTTTATTTACTTCTAAAAAATTAGCCAAACTATATAAAAATCACATTTGAATTAGCTTAAGTCTAAATCAAAAATACATTTATTTGTGTTACAATAAACTCTTAACAATTTTACGATTAACTCATAAAACTTTTACGTTACTATACTCTTTTCATGAAACGTTTTAATACTTAACAAAAATTGTTACAAAGTACAAAAAAATCATACATCATGTTTCCAATCAAAGAAAGATCTTCGGAATCGTATATGAAGAGTAGTGTAATGTAAATGAATTATGATGAAATGTTCCAATATTACATGTAAAAATATAGATTAGAGTATATTGCGCTCGCCGGACAATCCTCTTTGACCAAAGTAAATCCATTTTAAATGTCAAAATTTTCGGTTGCATTAACATTATGTACAATTTTACATAGAATATTTATTATTTCAGCGACCTTGAGATTTTATACAATTCGGTAAACATCCTGAGGACTTTATTGATATAGAAACTGTTGCGAAATATAGCTTTGATGTTGCTATTCAGATAAAAATGCGTGTACGGCTCTATCACATTACATCCAATTTCGATTAAAGACCAATTTCGATACGAGAAATGTGAATACAGGCCTACTAAACTATAACTTATAGCGATTTTTAAGGATTTTAGAGACTTTTCTTTGGATTAAAAGTAGATTAAGTAGGCCTATATATATTATCCTGTAGGCCTAGAATTAGTAAGTGTTAAAATGCTTTAAAATAAGGTTTAACAAACATTCTTGGAAAGATAAGTGTTCATATAAATAAGCTAATTCATAAATTTTATTACGTAGGCCTAAGTACTTATGGACACGGGATGTAGGGCCCATGAATGTTGCAAGCAAATTTATAGTATGTGCGTATGGTTTCAAAGCAAGCGTCGATTTCAGTAAAAAAAAAAAGTATAATAATAACAATTATACTAGGTTATCACTGTGCATCTAATTGACAACGAGAATATCATAAAACACATTAAAATACTTAACACCATGTATTATAATGAATTGTTCCCATTTAATTTATAATATGGAGCACACAAAGTAGGCCTACACATTAAATATGCTGTGATATGCTATTTCAATAAAGCCAAATGAATTATACTAGTAATAATGCCAAAGTGAATTATACTAAACTGAATCAACAGGAACAAAACGATCTAGCCTATATGGTAATTTCGATATTATACATTATAAAGGCCGGTGTTTTTACTGGTAACCCTTCCAGAACACTCAATATCGAGTCTCAATTGCAGACACATAATACTATGGGTGTGGGTTCGAATTCCTCAAATCTACCGACCTGAATGGTGTTTTCGGTGAGACCTTTCCCTCAACCATTTTGAAAAATATCGTACCGATTCTTGGCGCTGGGTCACGGATTAATTCACTCCCATTTCATAATATCCACGGCTGGCGGTTTTAGTTCAGTTGAAAGCAAGTTATGTGCGTTTAATGTTTGGAGTGTATTCCAATTGCGAGGTATATGATTACGTCGACCACATAAATCCGCGACTTAAGGCTACTTCGAAGCAAGTGTGTCTTAGTTGCTTTATACGCATAGTAGATGCCACCTGGAATAAGCTATCTGGCAGTTCGCTGTATCGATTCTGCGGAACCTTTCATAACTACTTCATAAACCATAAACGTTATCACAAAAAAATTGTAATTATTTTAATGTGATCTACTGCCCCTATGAATCTGCACAGGTAATTTAATTTAATTTAATTTAATTCAACTATATAGTTTCATGGAACACAGAGTGTATAGACATTGTCATGCAAGATGAAAGATTAAAACTATAAAATTAAGTCAATTAGATCACAGGTAAAAATTTGTTTATATTATAAAATGCGTTAGTTTTAAATTTTTAAAATTGAGTCTGTTCATATTAAATACATTGGGTGGAAACTTAGGAGACATAATCTCAAAATTAGACATTGTTAAAGACAGTCTATATGTCGGAATGTTAAAATCATCCATATGTCTAGTGACATAAGAATGTACCGTATTTCTAGGTGTATAAAAATGTATGTTATCTTTAACACCCCGTATAAATATTTACAAGAAACATTTTAATTTCATAGGGTTTATAATATGAATTTACGAAAGCGTCTCGAAATGTCAGACACCGTGCACTACATAGGTTTCAGTGTTCCCAGCAATAATCAGTTGCTGTCCTGAACTGAAAGTGCATAAACACAGTGTCTACCTTGTGAACAAGTCATGATAGGCGCACATTAACTTAACTTTCCCTATAGTTCCGAATAGGAACTAAAACTGCTAGCCTTAATCATATCCCTTCATTCACCTTGGACAAGATAGTGGAAATTTACAACCTCTGCTAAAAGACACAAATGTATCCAATGACTTAGTGGTTTCCAATGAGTGCTTGTACACTAACACATAGAGAGAAGGGTTAATAGAGAGAGAGGGAGGGGAGAGAGAGGGAGGTGAGAGAGAGGGAGGGGAGAGAGAGGGGAGGGGAGAGGGATGGGGAGAAGGAGTGAAGAGGGAGGGGAGGGGGAGGGAGGGAAAGAGAGGTGGGGGCGAGAAAGAGGGAGGGAGAAAAAGAAGGTGGAAGGTAGAGGGAGAGAAATTACTTATCAATTCGTTTGAAAAGCCGTCTCATTTTATGTTTCTGAGATGTCAATTGCTAACTAAATGCTGTAATTGAAATTATGAGTGATCTTTGCCAAATGTGTTGCCAATCTTTAATAGATCTACTTTCCCTTACCAATGCCCATCATGCAGGAGTGGGGTAAAATCTTTAGATCATGCAAATATTCACAAAGGACAATCGAGGCACTGGCTGGAGTGTGATCAGCCCGGGCCAGGTCCTCATCCACGAAAAAAACAAACATGAATTTTCGCGGCAAGTGTTAATTCCAATGCGGTATTCGCATTTACGAGTCAGTAGGTGTACGTTAGAACTAGGTTTGAAATTGAAAATGACAGGCATTGGTTACAAACGGACGGAAATATATTACTTTAAATAACCGGTACTATCAAATATATATATATAGTTTATATATATATATATATATATATATATATATATCTTACATTATATAAGATATTACATTATCGTCTTAAATATGGGCATACAGCATATAACATAGCCTACAGAAAGGGAGGGGAGAGAGAGAGAGAGAGAGAGAGAGAGAGAGAGAGAGAGAGAGAAAGGCAAGAGAAGACAACATTCACAGGAGTGAGTGATGAGAGATTTCATACAAATTATCATAGGCTTACATTCAACACAATATATTATAGTATAGAACTTCATTGATAGTAGAAACATATTTTAGCTTTGGCACATATTTCAAAGTAATGAATCTTTTGTCATTTATCGGCATTTAGGACAATCTGGTAAAATATACGTTTCCAAGACTATTCTTCATCCTTTATGAGCTAACCATAATGAGTGAACTTCATTATAATTGTACCTACTGACTGCGATGGATTTACGATCAATTTGCAATTGGTTTCATTTCCATTAGACCCACAATTAACTGAAAGTTACGAACGCAACCAATGATACATACATGTTTAACACGATGTGTCAAGTTTATTTACTGCACAGACTGTACCGCTTTTAATTATGTTGCATATTGTCGATGTCAAAGTTACTGTTTCGTGGTCAGATAAAATGCGTAATTACGCAAACGCAGTGTAAAATGTTCTAGCAATAGACATAAAACAATGTGTAACACAAAAACAGATGGGTTCATTGATGTGAAAGAAATCACCTGAAATTTTTAGGTTTTCTGTTTAGTTTCCGATAATGTACAGCCCGTAAAACCTATAACAATAGTTTAACAGTAGTATGTAAAATACCTGCCAATTAGTTTATATCAAGGCAACAGAGGTGAAATAATGTAGGCCTAATACAGCGCGATCAGTTACGCTTTTCTCCGCAGAGCGGGGTTCTCCCTATGGGAGAGCGTCCACTCTCGTTTTCTTCTGCACTGGAGAGAGTCGTAGCGCCGTTCTTCCCAGGTGTGTATTGACATGTTCGTTTCAGCATGTCTCGAATAATAATAATAATAATAATAATAATAATAATAATAATAATAACAATAATAATAATAATAATAATAAGAGATTCATGCACGTTGGGGGGGGGGGGGGGGGGGAGTCGCTGTTTCACAGCTCACACTGCGAATATTTCATGACAGTAATCTACAATTCGTATCCACAAGACGGAATTATTACAGTCTAGGCAGAAAGAATAGACAGGTTTCTCAGAACTACCCTTCTTTCCATTCCCTTACAAGTACTTATGGCTGCGTCTCAATTCACATTCACTCCCACAGAGTAGCTTATAGTAAAACAAATATCATTAAAATGTTATTATTTCAGAAACATTATTTTCAAATGAACAGATTATATCAAAATAAAACTTTAAATAATAAAGTAATAATTTGATAATTAATTTAAAATGATTATTAAATACATTTATTTAATAGGCTACTTGCCAAACAAGCGCAACATTGATAATGCATCAATTAATTTTCACATGTTATATTTCAATTAAAAATTAAAAATGACACATAGCTTGTATTAATACTACTCAGACTATAACTTACATTTGACAATAAATTGTCAGTCGTGCAGTACAGGTTTATTTACTAAAAAATTAATGTGCTGTAAATTGTAAAACATAGGATAATGGGTTCAATATATCAGACTGTGCAAATTACTAGGCCTATACGTTATTTTCTAAAATTAAACGAATTAAGTATGAGTAAAATAGTTACTGTAGTTAATTCTATGTTTATAATTTCTACATGGTTACATATTGGTACTCTTACATTACGTTTTGTATTCATGAAAAAATTATAGTCTTCATTATTTTTACAGCAACAAAATTGGAATGCAGCATTTTAGTGCAGGGAATATTTTTAATAGTAATGGAGCAAAAGATAAGTCTGCTGAAGGTGTTAAAGTAACAACACTGTACAAAACCAGAGCTTGTTGAACACTAATTCTAAATTGGTTGACAAGCCATTGCGGATTGCACCCATGTTGATTAGAACACTGATCCTGAAAACGATGCCAAAAGGGATTAATACGTTATGAACTACCTATTGGCTATAGAGCGTGTACACAGTTAGTTTACTCTTATTGCTATTCGTTGATGGTTTAAAAAAAGAGATTATATTCACCATAATTAACATTGTAATATTAAGATCGGTGTCCTGAAGAGCTCAGATTGGTTGCTTTTGTGGGCTCTGCGAGATAACTACTAGGAGTTCTGCTGGTGTTCTAATTTCAGTTAATGGGTCTAGTGGAAGTTTGTAGTGGACAAATAGACTCCAATAGAATTACCCAGGCAATTATTCACTTTATGTTAATTACCCAGACGATGCGAAGATCGCTTTCTGAGAGATGAGTAAAGAGCTCTCCATATTCCAGTGTTAAGCGGAATGACAAATATGCAAATCACTGTCGTTCACACTGAAGCGCTTAGTCAGGGTCATACCCTATTACATATGTTAAAGAGGTTCATGGACAAGAGGCCTTCTGATGTTCTCTAACCACAATTCTCCAATTAAAACCAATAAAGCTGCTCTAAGCCTAGGCACAACTCTACGAATTTCATTGAAAATTACCGATAATGAATTTGTAGGTTTGAAAGTTTACGATATTTTCAGTTCTAATCCATACTTTGAATACAAAACAATGGCGTTTTGTGTATACACGAAACAACCGGCATGGGAAGAGCTTCACAGCAAAATTAAAGGACCATATTACAAAAGTAGGAAGGATCACAAATACAAAATAAGGGGTAGATCTCAGAGAACAAATATTGCCAAATTTTCTTTTTTAATTAGAGGGATTCAGGAATGGAATGATTTACCTGCAGAAATCTTCGAAACGTTTCCTGCTAACGCCAAAATTTAAAAAAAATATTGAATAGGGTATATGATAATTTATAATATATTTTTTCTATAATATTCTCAGTATGAAATTTTTATATGTTATAGTTTTAAATGGAAAGATTTTTTTTAATTATCAGGTATGTGGATAGCTGTTGTGATATTTAATGTATAAGTGTATGTATAGTGTGTCATTTTTTTTATATAGCCTATGTATGGCTGGTATTTATTTAATGTGTAAAATATATATATATATATATATATATATATATATATATATATATATATTTAATGTGTAGTGTCATTTTTGTGTATATGTATGGCTGGTATTTATTGCACCACTGCCACCGGGTTGCTGACTCACTTGCAGTTCAAGAAAAAAAATAAAAAAATAAAAAATAATAGAAAAGTAGCATAAGACGAATCAAACTGTTATAGTCCTTTTTCAATCACAGTAAATATAAGATTAAGTTATACAGTAGCGATATATGTCTACTTCAAGTTACAACAATATACATTTTCCGTACTTCTAAGATAATTTGAACTAGATAGTCGTCTACGTAATACTAATAAACTTTATATTAACTTCAACATTTTGTACCCACTAATGACCGTACCACAAATTATTTTCTTGATTCTGGAAGTAGGCCTACAGATAACACCTTATCCTTCGTTAAATAACAACCACAGAAAAGTTACTACATTGCTTACAAGTGTTTATTGTTATAACTTCTTTCTGGTTAGACGTGTAAATTATTTACTACAATTTTTGCAAGGTTGTAAAATACATACAGCAGCGCACAATAGTTAACGGAATATGGATGGCGTGACGAACGATAACCTAATCTAGTACGATTCACGTAGCTTTATTGTGTTTTTAGTTAACAGACCGAACTAATATACATTTTTTTAAATACAAACAAGTATAAAAGCAAAATACTCATTGAAGCATTGAATTTTGAATACAAATACAGCTTAAATAGGTCTACCTGTTTAAAGCTAGTATCCGTTGCCAATAATATTTTTGAAGGGTTTTAACGTAGATAGGGTACATACGTTATTGACACATAATATAATTTTGAATATTGACGTCAATAAGCCAGCACTAAACATATTAGCAACCAAAAAACCTTATAATACAAATATTGCACAATAATATAGCACATTAAACCAAAAGTAATATACAATTCTTAACTACAGAATTAATTAAATATAATTATTTCTTTCTTTCTTTCTGTATCGTAGTTTTACCTAATATATTTAATTAATTAAATATAATACATAGAACAACATCTAGTATATGTTACCTGCATGTTTGAAATAAGGAATTTTGTAAAATGCGTAGGCATGTATAGGAATCCAGAAAAGAGAAGGTAGGCCTAAAGAATGAGATATAAACTATTTTACACGATTCCTAGGCATTTTATAAATTTAAGAAACGAAACAGGCATAAAGTATTGTTTTACTGACTGTCTTATTTAAGTATTCCTATTTGTAACAATCTCAGAAAATTTCAGACTTCTTGAATTGTAAGTGCCAGTCAATTCTTCCTTGTTGCAAGAAACAGGACTCAATTAATCTATTAATATTTTAAAAACAGCTTCAAAATTGTAAACTTATTTAATTATTGATTTTATCTTTAAAAAAGCCTTTTCAATTTATATGAAGCATTGCACTCTTTAAAGCCTGTTGCATTTATACACATTACTGTGACAGAGCTGGAGAATCTGTTTAATGCCTGGGTAATAAATATAATATGTGTATACTAAGTGTAAAACACATTTCTAAGTACTAAAGATACTTCGCCTAAAATTATTCGCCATTTTATACATTACTTAAGTAATTTTTACACAATGACTGAATTTCAAACAATGCCGGCAACATATATATAATATATAATAATAATAATAATAATAATAATAATAATAATAATAATAATAATAAAAGATATCCAGAAAGGTTCTATCACCAATAATTCTATCGCTGTACACCAAATAATCCCATAAGTATATCAAAATATACTGATATTAGGCCCACAATACGAATGCAAAAAGCTCAGAAAGAATTTTAATGTAGATCTACAAGTTTGTAAATGTTTTATGCCTAATATTAATTGATGTAGTCTAATGTGTTATAAATACTGCTAACTGAAAATGTTTTATAGACGATGAGATTTTTCTTTTTACTGTTATTCCATGTAATTAGAAGGAAGCTACATTAATAAACAACTAATTAAACTGTAAGCTATTCAGTAACTTTACTGGGATGATTTAATTAATGAGCGGGAAAAGTTGTTCCTTTACTCCTAGAATATAGTATTCCTCATTGAACTAATAATGAAATTCATCACAGACAATTCCGTGGCTTACAGATGCAATGGCTTTCTTTATCCACACAGGCACTCATGCCTACATCAGGCGGCATTTAAGTTTCACTCGCAAAATAAATATCTTGAAAGTGACCCACAAAGCCAGAGCGAAGGGATTATTGTATCAACTGTATGATTTATGAAGTCGTCAAGATCAGGTCCAGAAAATTATTTATGCGACCAGGATAGCTCTGGGGTTCGCATTACGGAGGTCCTGGGTTCAATTCCCATTCCAGAGGTCGGAAATTTTGACTAGGATGAACTTCCATTGGGCCATGTCCGTCAATTTCCTCCCTCATCCTCTTTCTACTCCGTTATCTGTGTTATGTGTTCTTACGGACGTGGCCAATTTGTTAGAATAGGGAGGTAGCCTCGCTTGGCTGTTCTCCCAGCATTGCATGATATCATGCTATAGTCCATAGGTGAGCAACTGAGGGGAAACGATTTAGTCCTCATCCCTTGCTGTGACGTAAGAAACCTGTTCTTCATGTTCAGTGTCACGTCGAAACTGCTTTATTCTGACGTCAAGGGCGACTGTAGTGGGAGAAATTCCCCTACCGCACAGTGACACGATATGTCACAGATGCGCACCCATGTGCTATACCTTCGAGTATCGGCTGCCTGCAAGTCATTCTAAAAAAAATTGCCGTTTTGATGTCTCACGCCTGAAAAATACATTTCTAGTTGAGATATCAAGCTATTTGTTTTCGCCCCAAACCATGTGAGTTTCAGCACCACCCTAAATAATTTCTATGTATACGCTTCTGGAAATGTTTAATCATACCTAACCTATTCGTTAAGCCAATACTGCATCTGTCCCACTTGGTCCACTCACGGAACGGTCGTGTTAATTCTGTGATAACTATTAAATCAAATTGATGTATGCTTAACACTGCTTAGCCTCTTAGACAGTAGATTGCGAGTTGTGTGATGTGACAAAATAGCTTCAGGTTCAGGGAGAAGCTATTTCAGTATGATTCACGTCCACGCAGCACACTATCCTAGCATGGCAACCTAAAATAGTTCTTGAAATTACTCACCTGGGTTTGTCTCCAGCCCTTTTTATTATCACGGTGTCTTAAGAAATGTTAAATAGAGCACTGTCTATTCACTAAGCGTGGGCGATTAACATGTTTAATCTCTAAAAAAAAATAACGCGACAGGCATTACCGCAGCATTAACAGACTCGATCTTTCACTCCCCCACTACTGTAGATCTAATTCGTTTCACTTCCCCCTCGGTCGGAGTTTGTACGCAGCGCCACTATCGACAAGTTGAAGTATTAAGCCTAAATAGCGTCTTCATTACACCGTATTTATGGCAGAAAATAAATTGCCAATAAAATAGTTGTGGAAGGTGTGATATCTAAGGCACTTAAATCTGGTAGACCGCAGAGTAAAATAGATTATTCAAATTAGTATGATGATAAAACGATCACTATACTTTCTATGTTAGGCATACATCCGTGAAAAAGAAACACTTAGGAAATTAAAATAATGATATAATTAATGTACCGACGCATGATCAAACAGAAACAGATTTACGCATTTCGCCAAGGAATCATGATATAATTATGCTTTCTTTAACCTTAATTACTTCCTCTTTCCTGTAATAGGCCAAACAATATTTTCATGTGATTGATTTCTGAGTATATATACTTCTACTTCTATTTTATTGTATATAATGCTGACTCCCAATTTCTCCTTTCCCTTACATTATGGACATATAAACAATAATAGGTAATGTAACGAAATATCCAGATTTTATCGATAATACACGAGCAAAACGCGCAACACGAGAATTTACCTTGAGAAAATCCGGACCTGAGTTATATTGTAGCTATTTAGTGAATACTCACAGAAGTAACTGAATTGTTAAAACCACGGAAATGAAATAAACACAACACTATTTACATCACTGTAAGCGATTTATCCCATTTCTGGATAATATACACCTGACCAATGCACGGTGAAGGGTAACTTGTAAGCATTTTACTGTAACATACCTCATAGAAGCCATCTTGATTGCAGGGATCACCAACAGAACGCTTTTGAACTCTGCATATTTGCAATTAAAAAACCACACTTATTACTTCCGGCAAATAACATAAGACACTTGTAGCATGTTCTACGTTTGTTATATAATAGTTATACTATTTGTTTTATGCACTAATCACGTTCGTACACTGAAAAGACGTAAAATATTACTTCACGACACAAGCTGGTAAAGCCACTCTTTCGCGGACGCCATAGGAACTGACAGGAGCTAGTCTAAAAATTCCGACAGTGATTCATAGCAAACCCGATAGATGACTTGAGAGAATCAGTTTAAATGTCGTTGCATTACGATAAAAGTTTTAAAGCTTACGAGATGTTTTCAAGATCTTCATAATGTGAGAATAAAAATAATTTATAACATTATGAATATTGCTGTATTATATTTATCATATTCATATTTCCTTGATGTAAAGAGACTGAACCGCAAGCAAATATATATCTTAGGTCGATCCTAGCGCCTCGTTGGTTGAGTGGTTGATTTGTCCACCACCAGGACCGTAGCCAACGGTGTCCAGATAACATTGTGCCTGGGGGCAGGAAATTCATTTTCTGTTTGACTTCAAAACAATTTCATATAACATTGTTGTGGTATGTAGAATTAGATGGTGTTTAAATGATTAAATAAGTAGTATTGTAAAATTGAAATAACTTAGTGATGAGCAAATGCAAGATCAAGACCAAGACCAAGGCGGTCTTGGTCTTGGTCTTGGTATTGCACTCTCAGTCTTGGTCTTGGTCTTGCATAGGTAACCCTGGTCTTGGTCTTGGTCTCGGTCTTGCATCAGTGGTCTTGGTCTCGGTCTTGCATACTCGGTCTTGGTCTCGTTGCAAGAGTCTTGCAGTCTTCTTTTACGCATCTTACATTATTTAAAGTTACACCGATTACATGTGTGTTATTGCTTGCGAAAGTAACGAAAGCTAATTGCTTTTAGTTGCAGTAAACAGTAATGTGATGTCACGCTGTTTGCCGAAACGTCCATGGTGATATAAGCTAGAACAGTAAACTTTGAGTGCAAATTTAAATATTCTCTGTTATCCTATTGCAGAACTTTAAACCCAAAATCCACGAGATGCTATACTTTATTTGAGAGTGTAAAATTATGAATATTATATTGTAAAGTTTCAAATTGAACGGCTGTGGAGACAAGAAGTAATGTTAACAGGATGTGTATGAAATGTTTAAAAGACTTCCGCATAGGAGAGAGGTTCTATCTGACCTGTTTAAAACAGTATAATATAGTAAAAAAACATAACGACATTGAAGCAGATGCTTTAGAAATTGTGCAATCTATAGAAAATGACACAATGTCCATTCGAAACCCAAACCCATAGGCTGCAATAAATAATATTTCTCTTTTCATATACCCTAGTTCTAATTTATAACACATTGTGAAAAGATCATTTCTGCACTTTAAAGATTTCCGCTACCTCCCATAACTTACTTTCAAGTTTAGGCCCTTCAATTAATTGGGTCATAAATAATTATAATTATTCTTCATGCAAGCAAATATTTCTAGACCAGGCATTTACTACTTTTAGTATATTTTCCCATTCGATATGCATCCTTAATATGAATCAGCAGCAAGAACTTAAACACCGCCACCGTCATGTGTCAATAACAAAATTGTAGTAGTAAAAAATGGTTTTCAGTGGATCTCCTATCTATCATCAGCAAAATGTAGGCCTGTATAGCTACAGTACAATCAGATACGTAACAGTAATGTAATAACTAGCAAATACCCGTCAAATAAGTTCCTGTTTTAATTAATCTACGGTTTAATTGTGTTTTATTGAATAATTATGAAGAATACCGGGCGTATAACCTGATTTTTTCAGACTTCACTTTATTTTGAAATTTTCTGCAAAGAGAATGGAATGAGCTGAATAGCTATGTTATATTTTGTTCAAGTAGGCAGGAAAGATTCTATGTGAGAGTAGGCTATGAATATTAATGATAGGTGTAAAAAAGGATACCATCGTTAATGAATAGGATACTGAGCATGTTAATAGGCGTTTTAAGTTACGGGGGCTACTGTTTAAAGTTTCAATTCCTCAGTCATAGGCCGCCCCCATGGCTGAATGGTTAGAGCGCTCGTCCTCCACCGCTGGGACCAGGGATCGGATTTCGATGGATCCATGTGGAATTTGTGGTGGACAAAGTGGGGTTGGGGCAGGCTTTCTCGGGGTGCTCCGTTTTCCCCTGCCATATGTAATTCCATCGTTGCTCCATTCATCGTAGTATGACCATTTGGTTGTAATAAAGAATTATTATAAATCCTCAGTCATAGCTTTCTTTTAACCCAGTGAGAGGTTAGAGAAACTAGTTATTAAATAACTGTATGGCAGAATTTTTAAGTTTTATTGATAAATTATGTGATCAGTTTTTATATTGTACGCAAAATGAAATTTCATATATGGCTTTGGACCTTTGTTACATCTGTTTGTCTTTCGTACTTTAATACTAGAGAACTATTGCAATTAAACATTTTAAAAATGAATATGGAGTGTTTATCGTGAATTTAACTCCCACCAATTGAAGGAACTAGTTGTATGGAATGCCATTCAGGGAAATCCGTCAGATTAATTGTAAGTTTTCATTGCAGTAATTTGTTTTAACGTAGTGGTGAGAGAGGTAGTATACGGATTTCATATGTATTATTTGAATGGTGCGCTCGTTTTTGGATACGGACAGCGTCACGCACCGGGTCTGCTCTCATTGGTTACCGCACGATGAGGCAACCTCTACATTATAGGCCTACCAGCCTTGGGACTACCCCGGCTAGCGACACTGCGGCGCCTTTGAGTAGCAATCGCTGGCTCGCTGCATACACAATGGGGCTTTATAAAACTTTTTCAAATAGCAAGACTGCAAGAGTCTTGCAGTTAGGTCTTGTTCTTGCCAGAGTCTTGCAGGGTTGGTCTTGGTCTTGGTCTCGGTCTTGCATGGTCGGTCTTGGTCTTGGTCTTGCTAACGCTGATGCGGTCTTGGTCTTGGTCTCGGTCTTGCATTTTCTGCAAGACCAAGACCAAGACTGCAAGACCAAGACTGGTCTCGCTCATCACTAAAATAACTGTATGCAGTGAAGCATAATTTCTTAATTTATTAATCTGTACTTAATGTCTGTATTCTATAAAAAAAGAAACTTACCAAAATAAAATCATATCAGATTACGCAGGATGACCAGATTGTAAAACAAAAAAATACCCGGACACCTTGCCGAACAATAGAATATTAAAACTCTTCAGTGTGTTCTTTTATCAGCATGCTATTCTTTATGAATAAAGCACTCAAACTGTTAAAAGCATAAAAATAATAAAGCACAGGGAGCTCAGATGTGGATGATAATTATTCAAAGTAAGGTCATTAATTTTTTTTTTTTTACATTTCAGAACTATTAATTTTGGAGTTTCTTATTTTCCTTTCCTCAGTTTCTATTATTTAAAAAGAATTGTCTTCAGACATCATTGTGTACTCATTTTCTTTTAAGCAGTTTCATTGTAAATTGAAACTATCAAACTATGCTCGAAGAAAAAACTAACAAACTAGTACCTACTAGTTTGTTAGGCACAAAGTAAGAAAGTCCAGCAGAAGTCAACTTAGCAATAATAGCATGAAGCGACAGATAAAATGTTACTTTAGGCCAGATGCTAACTTATCCATTGCAATAAGAATTATCATAAGAATATCTAAACTTGCAACCAAATATCTCTGGTAGAGAATTGATAAACTTGTTGCATGTATTTGCACTATTTGGCAGAAAAAATCTGATGTATTTCACATAACTTTCTCTAGCCAATTAAAAATTTTAGCTCTTAGTATAATATATTATAATACATAATATACCGTATAATACGAGTATAATATAAATATTATGCTTATGATAGAATTCATGTAGGAAAATTAAACAAAAGTTGTTTGAACCAGATGTGCCAGGCAAGATTCAGTTTAGACATATAAGCTTTCATGCTATAGCATGCTATTCTCAAGATTCAGTTTCTAAAAACAGTGGTTAGGTTATAACTACCCTTCAGAGATTTTTTTTTTACGAAAAATGTTTCAAATAAAAGTTTTAGCTCCTGGTACAAGCACCTCACTTACAAAGTTAAACAAAAGCATTGGGTCCGTTTTAGATAAAATAGCTAAAAAATAAATTTTCTTCATGTAAAGTGGCATTAAAAGAGAAAGTCGTCGCTAATCTTAGTGCAACAACCCCAGAAGATACCTAAAGCAAATATAAAATTTTGATTTTATCGTAGCCTATATGACTTTTCTTTCTCTAGCTAAGCTGTGTACATAGACAAACACACAGTCATGTTTCTGAAAGTAACGTTTTTGGATTGAGACGATCTTAAAACGTGCATTTATGTTAAAATCTGAAATTCTAATTTCGGGGTAAAACACATTATTTACGCTACTTGTAGTACCTATGGTACAGGCAGAAGAAGTAACGAATCCTCTTAGGTGCGATAAAATGAAGAAAAAAAATAATAAAAATAAAACGACAAAATTATGAAAACAGACGTTTGTAATTGGTTGAAATTTCACATATTATTAAACTGGATTTGTTACTGATTCATGAGCTAAACAGTAATAAACGACTTGACGTTTTCATGTCTGTATTCAGTTCATAAGACGGGCTCTAATTTCGTTCGAAACATATTACATTAGATAGCCCTTTTAAGATAAGGATTCAATTACGGTGAATTAAAGTGAAATTAAGAGGCAGTGCTCGCCATTTAAGACATTGACAGAGTTGGAGTACCGAGATCAGGGAAAGAATAAGCATTCTGGTGGGCTGATCGGTCGTCTGCTTGACTTGGTATTCAATCGTCGTGTCCTATTGGCCTTGTATTTTTCTCTGAGGAGATATCCCATCGTCAATCTCTCACTCCATTCACCCCACACCACCACCGCTTCTCCAGGAGCTGGTATTGTACAACCTACCAGCAGTTTTCGTCTTTTTCTCCCTCAAGCTGTCAAGTTCTTCAGGGAGATCCTCCTGGGAAGTATGAGTGTAACTCTTTCCTTTCACTTCAGCTGAGTGAATGAGTGACCCACAACAAATCTGGGAACAAAAGCTTGTGGTGTGTGCAGGTTTATGCAGCGTGTGCCTTTCATACTCTATTACTTTTTATCCATTAATAAATCCTCAATCACACAATATTACCTATGCTATGGGGTTTCCTTTCAATGCTTATAAATTAAGTTTTATATATTCAGGGACCAAAATAACTACTATGTCTACATCCAGCAGTTGTGAAATTTAAAAACGAGAAGAATGACGTTCTTTTCTTTTTCTTTTTCTCTTCTTTCATTTCTCTCTCTACTTCTTTCTTCCATTTCATTTTCTTTCTTTCATATTTTCTTTCTCAGTTCAAGTAAGTATTGAAATTCAATGCATCTTGTGGAATAATTAAAAATACATATACATTATTGTAGTTTTATGGACATAAATTTACAATGTTCGATATTTTATATCACTTTGCCTATATTGGTTAAATTTGTTCATTTCTTACTTTTAGGTTACAATTTTAGTGTATATTATATTATTATATGATTATACACACACACCCAAATATATGTAATTTTATATTGTATTTGTGTTTTGTAGGTATTCCCTTAATGTATTTTGTATATATCCTGGTTGAGTGGAAGATAAGGTCCTACGGCCTTAACTGTGCCAAGCAAAATAAAACATTATTATTATTATTATTATTATTATTATTATTATTATTATTATTATTATTATTATTATTATTATTATTATTATTATTATTGAGCAGTAACTTATGTTTCCAAATTTTCCGTGTCAGCGCTTTAATAATGTAGGCCTACTGTGGACTAATTATACCCAAACAAGTATTATATATATATAATTAAAATGATTAAAATGAAATGTCTGTACGCGAGTGAATCCCTCCAAATGACAGGGAAGGCGGGACTAAGAGATAGAAGCTGAAAAGTTCGAATGAAATATCCTTCGCAAGATAATGGGCCCAAAGATTGTGGACGGGCAATATAGGTTGCGAGGAAGGGAAGAACTGTACCGTGAAAATGAAAAACTGATTGAGTTCATGAGAAAACGGAGACTCAAATTCTATGGGAATATATTATTTAGAATGGATGAGAAGGGACTAACAAAAACGATTTTAAAAATACTGGACATTAGACCTAAAGTTTCTGACAAATGGTTCAGGGAGGTGAGAAAAGATCTCAAGCAGGTTGGACTAAATTCAGAAGACATCCCGAACCGAAATAAGTGTAGGTCAGTGATCGAAAGATTTCGAGGATTTCATGACGAACCAAAACTGAACATTGGATGGACAGAAGAAAGAAGACCGTGGAAGAATGCCAAGATTTTAGGCTGCAAAGAAGCCTTCTGGAAACGTGTTACTGTTGCCTAAAGTGGTCTCTAATGGCCGTAAACGAATATAACAATAATTTAGACGAATGGGTGTTCAATTCTGCACCAACTTGAAAATAAATTATTTTACATTTTGCCCAATCTTTTAAATATGAGAGATTTCTCTGAGTGACTTTCTAATTTGGTAGGTAATTCTATTGTATTCCTGGTGTTATACTGCAGTAACCGTTAGTAAGAATGTGTATCCTTTGAGGCAATTTGAAGTTGTTACATAAAAGTTAATTTTCCTATTTACTGTACACGTTTTAATGGCAATAATCTAAGAATTATGTTTTTATTTATATTCCTAAATTAGATTGTTAATATATTATGGAAATAAAATATCAACATATATAAAAAATGAATAGCTTATCCGTGTTTTAAATTTTAGGAATTTGACTATCATATATTTTCTTTTCTGTGGTATGGAACGCAAGAAGTTCAGCATTACCTGTATTTTTAAAAATTCCGAAGATAAAGACGAACCGAAGTTGTAAAACTATGATGTGATTCTTGTTAATATATTACCTCACACGAAATTAGCAAGTTTTAGAAACAGTAAATCAGAAACATGTGAAAACTAATCTTGAATTTAGGATACTATTAATTATACAGAGACATTACTTTTGCGATGTTTCGCTGGAGCACATATAAAATAAAATCAGATAAACTGATGTAACAAAGAGTCAGAATGCTTTTGTTTAATCAGTGATAATTGCTCTTATGATATGCAGAAAATAAGTTATTTATTATCGATTTCCGATTCCAGATCGATTTATTAAGCAGGGCTAACAGATGGACAAAGGTCTAGTTTGATAAGAATAATGTGAAGGAATATGTGGGTAGGGTTATTTGTCATAGCTTACTTTATTGCAATTTCCAAAGCCGTATGTGAACACTGTAAAACAATATGTTGTCATGAGAACTGATTTTCATTTGATAAATTCTTTCTAATATATCACCATAAAATAGACACTAAATTGGGCATTACTCCGACATCGGTGAACCGATTTTGTCCAATATCAATAGGCTTTTTTCCATGGATGTTATAAATGCGTATACTAAGTTTCATGAAAATCCGATAAAGCGTATTTGAGTTATCGCGCGTATAGACACAGGGACAGACAGACTGATGAACAGACATTTTCCCGTCCCCCACACAATCTCATAAAGTACAATCCAGCACTTAATAACAATAATAATACCATAAAAATGTTTTAAATTATTTATTACGATTGATTTCTTATTCAACTCATTTTGATCTTAAAACTTATTGCTTACGTTCATTCTCTTTTTGTATTCAAGAATGAGTTACATTTTACAGTAAAAGACACTTTTATTTGATAAAAATTGTATAATGAAAAGAATTCAAGTATTAGAGAAAGAAAATACGTGTCCAAAATGATATTAAAAGCTTATATTATTGTAGTTCGATGAATTCTTCTTGAGATTTGAATACGATATTCAAGGTAAAGGGACATGACGACGATAAGAGGACTGGCTTTCTAGAGCAATGAATCCGTCTCTTCAGCATGGGATTTATGTTCTCTGGCATGAGATAATCCAAATAGCCTACTGCATCTCTGTAGGTTTAGAGTTACACAGATAACCGATATCCTTTGGGGCTACAGGAAATGCAATTCTTTGGCAAAAAAGATCAAAGAAAGACGCCAGCACTGAATTCCACTCCTCTAAAGCATTCCTTCAGTCATACAAGCCAACAGAGAAAGACAGGACAGAGTGAGAGAGACAGAGAGAGAAGCATTCGCTCTTTATAACGGGGGAAATGCCTCTTTTATTCAACGAAGTAGCCTCTTACGAGGATGCTACTGAACGTTATTTGAAAAGCTGTGACACTGATAAGTTATCGAACATAGAAGAATGGAAATCGTTTTAATTTTACGTATTATTAAAATACAGGCAAAAATTCCATATTGCTAGTTTAAAAATTATTATATTTACGCTATATCAGCTACGACCTCTGATTATTTTATTCTATATTGTAAAAATATCAAAAGATTATCACTACCAAAGTTTGGCATAACACAAAATACCATCGAATAAGTGACGGCTACTGAATTATTGAAATAAAATCAGCTCTTTTTTTTAAAGCAAGACAATCCCCCAAAATGTCAATAAATCCATTATTATCAAAAACCTTAATGAAGCTATGGTTTTTGTGTAAGTATTCGTTTTCATGTGAAATTATGACATCATAAAGCGATTTTCATGGAGTAATGCTGTCTTTTAGACACATTAGGGTTGTGAATAATCGTGATGAGTGAAATATGTTTATAATCATGATAAAACTATAAGATTTCAATAATTAAGTAAATAATTAACAATATTTGGAGGGGATATTTTCTTCTGGATTGGTAGGCCTATTATTATTTTTAAAGTTCTTTTGGTTTGGTTTGTAAAATTTAGTATAGTTTTATGATCAACATAATAACATAGCCTATTGTTTGGTTAATTTGGATAGTGTTGCCGCTGGCGATGGTTTTATTTAATAACCAATACTAATAAGAGCAATGCGAAGTACTATCACAAGTTCATTCCTAAGCCATTCCTATGTAATCTCTTCTAAGAAACATGTTACAATATAAATCTTATATTCTAGATTTCTAAGTGAGATCTCCGATAAAGTCCTCTTATTCTATTAACGGTTCATTTTAGCGTTCATTTTGTATCCAAACTTTCATAAAACTAGAAAGTAATGTACATGCTCTATTATGTATTTTCATGAATACATAATACAAAAACGCCTATTCCAAAATAAATTTATTTAGAAATCTCCGCAGACTAAAAATGTTTTTAAGCTTCATTCTAGGTGAAAATTTGGATGTAACTTATGTGGGATAGTTCTTAGGTAGGCCCAAAGAATGATCGGCAGGGGAACGAACAGAAGTAGACTAGTGTTCAATCCTGGGACATGACAATTTATTCTTAAATGACTATATCAGTGAATACTTCCAGTGGGTCAGTGAATACTTATGTAATTGTATTAAAAAGTTATTTTTACATATAAAGTGCATTAGATATGAATCTTTACTCCATTCAATTTTGAAATTTATATTGTGAGTAAAATTTCTGCACGGATGTTAAATGTAAAAAAATTAATGAAAGGGATACGGCACTATATTTGGTAAAACTGGTTTAGAGAGTATCAATTAATCTAATGATAGATAAAACTATATATGATACATAAAACGGCAATTTCCACAAAAATATTTCGTTTATTCACAAAACTGTTGAACATTTGATATCTATTTATTTGTTACATTGGATAAAGCCTGTAAGAGCGTTACTGTACTCTTAACGGATCAGATTACCTACAACATGGAATATATGGCAACACTATATTTTTTATATACAGACGAAAATAATCCACCATAAGCAAACTAACTAAAAAAATTAATTTTGTCGTCGTCACAAACAATGTGGTTAGTTTCAGCTCGGTGATGTTTTTGAACGCTTAAATAGTATAATCCTAGTTGTCCGGCAAGTGGTAATCCCTCTCAATTGACGTGAGCTTAATATGATATTCAATATAATAATTTTAATTTTCTCTAAATGAAATAAAAAGCCACGGCCATTTATACAGGTATTGGTACACGCGTCTTGAACTGTAGAGTTCAGTATGGACAACTGCAACGCTAGCAAAAATAAATGTTACTATTATAAATATTATTTATATGGGTTGCCCTTTCTACTTTTTATATATTAATTATTCTCTTGAATGCTTTAGCCGCCAATGTGATAGGGGAAAATTTTTTAAGTAACCAAGATAAATTTTAGTAATAAAAGCTGTGTCTTACGATTGATACAAGGATAAAGATATGCACTTCCTGACAAAAAGCATCATTATAATTATACTTGTACTATCTTTTATAATCCTTGACAAGATGTGGGCACATTTAAGCAAATTTTATTGCGATCACAGTAATTTCACTCAAAGAATTATCTAGCCCTATAAATGAGCAAGTTTAGATGAATTATAAACGAATTATGATATGCCAACTTTACGAAATGATTTAGAATAAAATTAGCCGGTTGGGAAAAATCGGAGAAATAAAATCGTACCGTATTGACCGTAAATTTAACTTAAACGTCATTGTCTTCTTTGTCTATTATCGATCACTTTAATATTATAAAATACTACATACTAAATGGCTATTATTCATAACTATTAGCTATGGATATTATGTTATATTCAAATAATGCCTGATCATTAACTCCACAAATCCTACAGACGAAAATGAATTCATACAAATGTACAATTACTCTAATCCACTGGAGGAGTCAATATTATTATAGGCTTAAGGTACACTTCTCGAATGCCACAATGCAACAGCTAATCATACGCCAAAACTAAGTTTAAAATGCTTTACGAATTGTGTAAAATATGACGTTTATTTTCTAGTGTTTAGCCACAGTTTTTAGTTGAGAAGATAAATCATATTCAATGTTGTGCAGCGTCAAGGGAAATATAATATATATTTACAGATTAATAATGCTAAGTTAAACTGACTTCAATAATTGAGAAATAAATAATTGTGCAAATCACTCACTCAGAACTGTCAAGTTGACTTTGGTATTTCTCGTGGGAGACTTCTTAAAGTCGACTCGACACCGGTACATTCCCCCATCAGATTCTCTGACACTTTCAACAGTCAGCTTGGCAGGATCATCAGAATATCGGAAATACGCTCTTCCACCGAGGGCTTGCTCGTCCGCCCAGTGCTTTGCTTGGTCGAAGGATTTCCCCCGAGAGTCGAAACTGAAACAAAACAGGATACGAGTTATAATTTAACATGCGTAAATTGTGATATTAATAAAATATGAACTGAAATGTATACAAACTGTGATAGCTGTACATAAATATTTGTCACTCAGTTCATCTATAAAATATGCAGCGTTTCAGCTAGATCGATTTTGAATAAGTACACAGAATAATAACACATAGCTAGCAAACATGAAAATGATATTCCAGGTACATTAAATATTACAATTACAATGATAGCCATTAATGATAATAATGAAAACCGATCCTAAAGCGGGAAGCTGAGAACAACAGGAAATGGGAGAACTTAGGAAAAAGTAGATGTTCGATAGAAATTGCTAGAAAATATTTATTTTATTTATTTATTAGAATATATAAGGACTCCTTGAGTACAAGTTCAAAGACACTGGGGCAGTAGATGACCTACATAAGCGGTTAGAATAAAGTATGCACAAACGTTTTTATCACCAATCAATACAATATTACAATACAAGCTAATAATACTATACAAAAATAATAGTCTAACAATAATTATAATATAAATTACAATAATTTTATGCAAATAAACTATAATAACACTATCAAATCAAATCGTAATATAATAAAATCGTAATTTGTCTTTTAAAAATATTTTTCAAAAAATATACAGCCTACTTCATTGTTCCTTAGAGGAATTTATTTTTGATATTGTTGTAGTATTCTCTGGTAAATCAATATAACCTATACCCTAGAACAGGGGTGCTCAAACGGTCGATCGCGATCGACAAGTCGATCGCGAGTGCTTTTTGAGTAGATCTCGAGAAGAAAAAAAATTTTAATAAGTAGGTAGGTAACTAATAAAATAACACTGCTTGCGGCAAAAGGTGGCTTTATCAAAGGAACGCGCGGCACTTGTCAAAGAAAAGCCGCGTTGTTTCTAGACTAGACAGTGGAGTCTAGTCTAGAAACAACGAGAGACAGTACAGTCTAGTTTCGGGCGGCGCGTTTGACGGGAACATTCGAGACTTTCGTTCACGCCGATATAAATGTTGCGCCTGCAGGAATTGGAGTCATTCTGAATTGTAACTTGATGGCGATACTACGTCGATAAGTACAAAGTTTATTATTAAATAGTGGAAAATGAGTGCAGTGAAGAAATCTAAAACGTATCATTTTAATAAGGATTGGGAGGAAGAATTTTTCTTTTGTATGGTGAAGGATAAGTGCATTTGTGTTATTTGTCGTGCGTCAGTTGCAATACCTAAGCGTGGTAACTTAGAGAGGCATCATAAAACGGTTCATAAAAACTATGAAAAGGATTTTCCGCCACAGAGTGAATTAAGAAAACTAAAGGTACGTGATTTGATATCTTGTTTGAAAAAAGAACAATCCATGTTCACAAGACCAGTCAAACAATCAAAAGCTGCTACGATCGCGTCATTTAAAATATCTCATATATTGGCGAAACACAAGAAACCATTCGAAGATGGATCGGTGGTGAAGGAAGCATTTATTGAAGCGGGTGAGACTTTATTTGGAGATTTTAAAAATAAAACAGAAATCATGTCTGCTATTAGAGAACTTCAGTTATCTCGTCCGACTGTCACAAGGCGTATTGAAGTCATGAGCCAGGACATCGCAGATAAACTAAAACATGATATCATGGAATGTACATACTTTTCTTTACAGTTCGACGAATCCACCGATATGACAGACACTGCCCAGCTGTGTATTTTTATTCGGATGGTATTCAATGACATGTTGGCTAAGGAAGAATTTTTGACAATCATACCTCTGAAGGGGAAGACCCGTGGCGAAGATATATTTGACGTTTTCTTCAATTTTGTAAAAAACTACGAGCTACCAATATATAAATTAGTGTGCATTACAACCGATGGAGCACCAGCAATGACTGGAAACAAAAACGGTTTTGTGGCATTGTGTCGAGCTAATGAAGAATTCCCTTCATTTTTTTCATTCCATTGCATTATACATCAACAAGTTTTGTGTTCAAAAGTTTTAAACACGGAGGAAATTATGGGCATTGCGACAAAAATTGTGAATTCCATCCGTGCACGTAGCTTGCAACGGCGGCTCTTTCAGTTGCAGTTGGAAGATAGGGAGTCAGCTGAACACACTGATTTAGTTCTTCACACGGACGTCAGGTGGTTGAGTCGCGGAAAATTCCTAGAAAGGTTTCAAGAATTATTGCCCGAAATAACAGCTTTTCTAGACGAAAGAGGTGATGACACTCAGATTTTGAAAAACGAAAAATGGCTAAATGATTTGGCATTTTTGACTGACATCACAATGCACTTAAACACCGTTAACTTGGAGCTTCAAGGTAAAGGAAAAACTATTATTGAGATGATTAGCGCAGTAAACGCATTCAAAAGTAAATTGCAACTTATGATAGATCAACTGAAAAGAAAGGATCTGAAACATTTTCCGTCTTTGAAAGCAAGGATTCCTCAGTTGAATTATGATACGTATGAGGCTGAATTATCAAATATTTTGGGACAATTCGAAATGCGTTTTCATGATTGCAGTAAATTGGAAAATATAGCATCATTTATGAGTTATCCTTTTTCATGTAAAAACATTGAGGAATTAGCTACTGAAATAGCCAGTCAGTTTAATATGAACTCATGTTCTGTTGAAAATGAGTTGGTGCAGATTATATCAGATATACATCTCAAAGCTACAGCATCTGATACAAATTTCTGGTGTTTTATATCTGAAGATAAATATCCGAATGTAAGGCAAATCGCCCTTCAACTGACGGCATTTTTTGGGTCAACTTACTTGTGCGAGTCTGCATTTTCTGAAATGAAGATAATTAAGTCAAAATATCGCAATCGACTAACTGACGATCATATGTCATCATGCTTGCGATTAGCACTCAGTGGTTACGTACCATCTTATGAAAAGTATGCTGAGGACATGCAGTGCCACGCTTCAACATCCAAAGCCACTCCTTAGTTAAGTTTAACACCATATGTAACTCTTTTGTTTTGTAACAACCAATAAACTCGCAATTTTGAATAACTATGAGTTTTTTCATTGATATTGTAGAGAAGAACCTAACTAAACCTAACCCAAACCTTGACTAAAATAATGTACCTATACTGCGCAGAAAGCTAATATCTATATATGCTACGGTACGCCCTACCTAGGTAGGTAGGGTGTATCGTGTATGTACGACAACCCTGCATCACACACACTTGCAGTCTCTCAGAGTCGATCGTAAGTAGTCTAAAAATATTGAGGTAGATCGCCAGCAGTTCAAGTTTGAGCACCCCTGCCCTAGAAGCCACATAAGACTAATTGCAGCCCATACCTAGCAATTCTAGGATGATTTATTGGTACGTTGATGCATTTCTAGTACTATATTAATGAATTTATCTTTTATTAAATCAGGAAGATACACAAGATCGAGTATTGCGGAGGAAGTATGTGTATGGACCTAAGGGTTGAAAGAAAGCCACTGAATTAAAAAATCCCTAAACAAATGATAACAATCATAATAATCGTAAATTAATGATTTCTTTCCATTAAGAGCATTCAGCTGTGGAAAACGTCAATGTCAATATGTTAATGCTACAGGAGTTAGATACATAAAATGAATACTAATAAATTACATATTATTACGTAGTACTAAAACTTTTTTAGTGAATGATTACGGACAAATTTCAACTAATAATTCTTTGGCTTTCGTTTTAAAATATCTTAATCGGCTGCCAAACATGGTCGCTTACAGATGCACAAACCAAAGGATACAAATATGTCAACGGAAAATGAAGAGAAAGACTTTAGGAATTAGTCTCCAAGACAGGGTGAAACACGAAAGATTGAGGCTGAGAAGCGGTGGAGAAGATGCAGCCGAAACAGCTGCAAGACTAAAATGGAGATGGGGAGGACATGCAGCCAAACTCAACCAGGAAAGATGGGCATACGCCATAATATTTTGAGATCCAAGGACAGGCAAAAGGAGCAGAGGCAGACTGAGACAAAGATGGGCACAGTAATTTTTGGAAGCAGTGGGGCCACAATGGACAAAAATAGCCAAGGACAGGGGAAAACATGGAAAGAACTAAGGTTAAATGTGGAAAATAGGTAGAAAAACTAAAAGTGAAGTGAAGTGAGGTGTAACACAAAGAATGGAAGTGATACAGTAGATATGTATATAAATAGGTTCAGAATAATTTAGGTAAAGAGTTATATCAAAGCTCACAGGGACTAGCTCTCCCTATGAGTTTGAGCTAGCCCTACCGGAAGGTAGGAAGCCCTTGCCCGCTAGGGATATTACTGGCTTATTTATTTATTTATTTATTTAATCGTTTGATGTTCTTAATAGAGGCAAGCTATTGTACTCGTATATTTTCAATCCAACGGTCGTGTATGATTTGCAATACATTGTTAATTTGTGTTTTTAAATATTAAAATGGTCTCTATTGCGAGTAAAATATTCATTATACTGACCGTTAATATTAAAATCTACATCATTGGCATTCACATATTGAAATAATATCTAGACATATAAACCATAGGCCTATAGGCTACAGTTAAAATTCCATTCGTTCTAAAATGAGTGAAGGAATTCCACTTGGTAATTAAATGTGTTCAAATCACATTACACTATAAGGACAAGTGGTATAAATACTCGTAGTTGTGTGAGATTGTATATTTTTACATTAAACAAATTAGAAAACTTTCTCCCTCAGCTATTCATGAAACTGAGAATACCTGTGCTTTAATCATATGAAAAAACATTTTCAGCTATTGTCACTTGTACCGCCATTATTCTGAGCCTTTCAATTGTTAATCAGTTCTAAATGAAGCCTTATAAGCATTTAAAGGAAACTATTTCACCCATTGAGAAGAGAGAAATGCAAAAAAAGAGTATAAATAGGGTTTAATGAAAACGTGGGCATGTAAATATGCAGTTAGACACAACTTAATCTGGAAAGAGTCTTACTTCCCTTTGTGACTCTCGAATATTGTTTAATTATTGAATCATTACCCATTCATTCAGTAATAAATTATCTAACTGTTTACATCTACATCATGGTCAGATATTGTATTACTGAATATAATCTATTTAATTTAATGAAACGCTTCCTGCATAATTGACAATATTTCTCTTAAAATTTTTATATTATGCCATTCCACATAGGCTACAACTTATCTGTATTAGAATATAAATAGGCCTACTGCTTTTTTAGTGCGAATGCACACCATATAAGTTAGTTGTTAGAATACTGTTTACATTTTCTTCAAATCAAATTCAAAATTTTCTCCCAATCCTGCCATAAATACTGAGCCTACAACTAACAATAAAATATTATTTAATCACTCATACAATCAGACGCTAAAACGAATCAATAAATGTAATCCAGTCAGAGATTCCGGCCATTAGTCGGTGCTGTAAGATTTCATCAATATAATGAAACAAATCTATCCTGAAGTCAATTTTGTCATATTCCTTGCAATTGGACGAAAGTAGATCTATGTATTCGTATAAAAAGAAATATTTTTTGTTATTGTTGTATCATATTCTATGTCTACTATTCTTTATTTTATATTTAATTTTCTTTACTTTATTATGGAAGAAGGAATTTTTATATTGTTTTTTGTGCCATCGTTTTATTTCCTTGGAATTTCCGGGACAATCAACTTACTTTAGCAGTAACTATAATGTGATATGCGGAATCGAAAATAATTAAACATCCAGAAAATGTAATTAATCTAAACTTGATTGAGATGAGCTCGAAAAGTTAAAGAATGAATTGCAGTTTGCAGAGGATGAGAGAAATTAGAGAAGATCCGTAAAAGAGAGAAGGTTTAATGTAGCTGATATTTCTTTCAATGGATCGAACTTAACGAACCAGAAATTGAAAGAAGAAATACGACGGAATATAGTCGCATCTCATCCTATTGACTTCATTTTCCTTTTACCTGTTATGTCCTGGCAACGAATTCAGGTTCTTCCCTTTTTGTTCAGAAGATAGGAAATGATTCCAGATAATAACCCTGAAGTTATCTGAATCGATTCTGAATTCGATAATCTTCCAAATAAGAAAAATAGCTACATGAATTTCAATAAGGTTATCATTGCTGATTGTGTTAAATTAAGTTTGAAATCCCTAGAACACATCTTGAAATTGGTTTTAAATTTCCTTTGAAGAGATTACATTTCTTTGAAGACAAGTTATACTTTTGAGTAGATTTTTATTTGAAAAAGCGGATTGGCGATAAATAAACCTACATTATAATTTATCTTACCGTTCAAATTTTTCCGCGTATATTGTTGTTTAAATGAAGAATAAAAGAAAACAGTATTTATTATTTAGTATTTCTGTTTTTCAGTGAGACCCTGTATATTAAATATCGCCAATGTGACATTGTAGAGTTTTCGACATGTGTAAGGAAAGTTATAAATGACATTAGTGCATTTAAAGGCTTTTTAAAATCCTACTGTAATTTCAATTAAGCCTTCAGTCTTCTAATCTGTAACATATTATAGCGACTATTTAGATCAAGAATCAGTGACCAGTCCAGTAGAAGAATATGTGGAATTTCAACCAATCGAAAGTGCTTGACGTCATAATTATATCGCATTGTTTTCATTACTTTTACTTTATTGCACTATGTGCAATTGGTTTTAAAGAAATTCTGAAGGACTGAATACCGAAACGTCTTCATCCTGTAGCTTCTTTGATAAAAACAATGCAGCGTTTGCATGTTATACGAGTGAAAGCTGCATATGAACGAAAGGGCATATGAAATAATGTACAATTTTATGTGTGGTGAAGCATAGTAATTTTGAAACTAGGTATGTTACGGGAAGCGAAATTTCTAGAATAGCAAAGCTCAGACTAATAACCTGGTCCCAGAAAGGTCTGTAAAGGCCCCTTTATGTACTTTCTTACTATGCAAAACATGATACCTCAAAATGATTAGGCCTACACTAGAAACAGGAATGTAAAAGAAAAGTGCAGAGACGAAATTTGTGCCCTTATCGAAATGTTTTTCGTGACGTCAAAGTGGAAAGGAAATAATTACTGAAGTAAGTTAAAGTAAGGGGGTACGCCGTAGCGTAGTGGTTGAGGCGCTGCGCTACAAACCGGAAGGTCGCGGGTTCGATCCCCGATGAGGTTACTGGAATTTTTCAGTTGGCCTAATCCTTCTGGTGGCACTATGGCCCTGGGGTCGACTCAGCCTCTAACAGAAATGAGTACCAGGAGCAATCCTGGGGGTAAAGGCGGCCGGTGCGTAGGGCTGACAACCTTACCACCTTCATGTGCCGATGTCTAAAAATCTGGGAGCCTCAACCTCCCGGAACCCTCTGGGCCTCCATGGCCTGTAATAGGGAACACTTTACTTTACTTTTTTAAGTTAAAGTAAGGAGGGTCCTGGTATGAGTCTTCTTTGGGCTAGTATATCGTGTAACAGCTATCAAGAAAAGTGGACACAAAGTATTCATAAATTTATCTATAAAAAATAGAAAAATAAAAAATGAATTAAAAATACAGTGAAATGTCAATAATGATAAAGACACAAAAGATAAAACACTGTCTGGATGTAATTATACTCCATACATAACTTAAGTTTTCAGTATTTTATGTATACTAAGCATGCGATACTTGAAGATATGAAAGGTTCTTCCTTATAACAAAATACTCAGAAAACGAACGGTAGATGGAGTCCACCAAGTGATCTCTGAAGTTCAAAAATTACCACGAATACTCCAGGGGTAAAACATGTCATATCCAACTTTGCACAGGCACTGTTTCAATAACCTTAATTTTGGACCTTGCTGGTACTATTGAGCTGATGTAACACACATTAAGAAGTGTGACTGTTAAGAATACTCCAGCATCAAAGGCTATTGCCAATTCATTTGGTTTTGACTTTGCATGAGAATGTTTTAGAAGAAAAATTCCTCTGACACTGGGACTCAACCCTTCCGCTTTCCGTGCCGATGCTTTACCAAATGAGCTAGCCAGAGTTCGATTCATATCGTCAGATAGAATCTCTCTCCTATGACTGATTATTTTTAATGGTCTACTTCAACGAAAGTGATTTTTTAATATGATTTATTTTTAGTCGCTTTGACTCGTGGGAGTCTAATCGCGACTGTATATGTACACAAAATAATCAGTTATGAATGAAGAAATATTTAAACAATATTAATAACAGTGATTTACAAATGATGGTACAATTTTTACAATTTTACTATAAACGTTAATGTCCTTTAGAAATAATATGACGTTTTCGTACATTTTTAGATTATTAGGCCTAAGAATTTGTATAGTGCTGGTTATCCTGTATTTTTCCCTGATGAGATCGAAGCGGCGGCATTCTGTGAACATGCGGAAGACTGACAGTGGAGAACTGCATGTTGTACAGTACATTGCGGTTCATCATCTCTAGTAAGCAGGTAGGAGTGAGTCATTTTTGTGTGTCCAATTCTCAGACAGTGTCTACGATTCAGGCCTTTAAAGCAGCAAGCAGTAGAGGAGGATCCTCTTACGGAATGAAGCTTGGTTCCTTGTTGAGACATTGTGTTTTCCATGCTGAGTTGATTTTCTGACCAGGCTGCCACTATTATTGTACAGCAACTTTTTAGATATAGTAGATATGGTAGAGCAACGGCACGCCAAGCCGAAGGTCATGGGTTCGAATTCCAACGTCTGAGGAATTTATCTCCTAAAGTATTCAAAAGAATAGTACATTAATAATGTAATATTCAAAAGAATAGTACATTATGCAACAAGCCTATAATGGCATTATTTTATTAGCATACCTGCTCGATTTTATAATTTTCACACGAGCTTAATTTCCATAGGCAAGTTGCATACGACTATTTCTGTTCGACCATAAATGTTAAAGTATTGAGATTTTAGAATCACTCAAACAACGGCCACGCTGCCCTTCGTATCAGCTGTTTCTTGTAGGTCTTGCCTTCAGCGACAAATGGCAGCTCATGGCGACAGTTCAAAGCTTCTTCTTGGTAATTTTCTTGAATCCAACGGATTTAGACAACAAAAAGGAACCTTCATTTTGATATATTAAAATTAACACGAACGGAATAGAATTTACGTTAAATGCAGGTTTTTTATAAAGCAGTTTTAAGTTGCTAATCTCAAGGTTTCAAGATCGTTCCGTCTTCGATAATAATCGATACCACACCAATGTTATAACGAGAATGAGTATCAATACGATACTGTTAAGTCACACGTAATAAGCGTATTGTAATATGGTTGAAAAACAAATGTTATTATGTTTCATGACTGCACATCTATATTTATTTTGACTGACAAACAAGTAGAGTACGATTACTTCCACAAAGTCTCTGGGTTTTTACATATATACCTTAGGAGCGAGTGTCACCGTTCCTGGAGTTCCTGCCTAGGGGAGGTAGCTGCACCCTGATTGGCTCAGCTCTTCTATCTCACTCCACGTGTTGTCTGTCTCTGTCTTGCTGTGGCATTAACCCTCCACTCAACTATTAGTATTTTCTACGACTGGCAACGTGCTGCTTCATCTTTACTCTCTGATCAACAGTAGCTAAGTGATCTTTCGCGCATGCGAGTCGGCGCAAGCTAGTAGCGAGACGTAACGAGAAGCTCGCTGGCTGGGTTAAGTTTTCAAGGCCAGAGACTTTGTGGAAGTAATCGTACTCTATCTACGTTCAAACACGCGTCTTTGCAAAAAACATTATCAATAAATTACGCTTTACATGACCACAGAAGGTAGATTATGTGATGTTGGCGCTCTTTAAGATGATGGGGTTCATTAATTGGTTTATATTATTAATTGACGTGCTCTAGTGCTGCTCCGCTCTCAGCTCGATCAGGATGAGACCATCAAGGCAAGACTCCGATGTGGAAGAACATATGTGTAAGCGTTGTAAGAAGAGTGTTAAGAATGGTTTTAAATGTGCAATTTGCATTTCTGAATATCATCAGAGCTGTGCAAGACTGAGTAGTAATATTAAGTTTATTGGTGATAACAACATTATTTGTTGTGAAGTAGACTCTAGTTTGCTAGACAAAGCGTCAGAGTTAGGCAAGCTCGATCTGACAGTTGAAAATGTGAATAGCAATCTCTTATTATATATTGTCCAGCAGAAAGACATTATTATAGACGAATTGCGTGGCAAAATTGTGCTCCTTCAAGAAAAAATAGGGCTAATGGAGAAGCTTGAACAGTTGAAAGGCAATGTGGTATTAAAAGAACGAGAAGTGAGTAATGAAGATATCGAAAATGTGACTCTAGGAAATCAAGGGATTAATACAGTTCCAATTGATGGGATGCCGGCACATATTAATACGAAACTAATTGACGAAAATACACCTTCTACTTCCACAGCAGAGGTTAGGGTTGTATTGAACGATGCACGACCAGCTACTCGTACATACAGCGAGGTTAGTAAACAAGGACTATTATTAGCAAGTACACAAGTGAACGAAAGGTTTAATTCTGTGACCCAGAAGAATGATGTTCACAAAAACAGTTCAGAACAAGAATGGAAACATGTTTCTCGACGGAAAAGAATACAAGTTGTAGGTAGCAAAAATAGTAATATCAAAACTGTTCCGAAATATGTTGATCTTCATGTTTACCGTTTACATCCTGATACTAAGGTGGATGACATAAGAACTGACTTGGTGCAACATTTTCCCGAAGTATTATGTGAACAGCTGGTAGCCAAACATGTAGGACAATATGCATCTTTTAAAATTAGTATATACGATAATAATTTTGACAAGGCTATGGATCATTCGATTTGGCCAAGTGGGGCTTGCATTAATAAGTTTTTTCACATGCGCAAGAGGGAACCTCAGAAGGAATGATATTTAAACCTACAACCAGAATATGTCAGCCAGACATGAATAGCTGTGCTAGAGAGGATGGTAATAGGCCTACTCCAAAACAACTTAAATTGACAGCAGTTAATGTTCAGTCTCTCAAGAATAAAATGTCTCAACTTGAAGTTTTTTCTGAAGAGATGGACTCGGATGCAATATGTATTACTGAACATCACTGTAATAAAAATCAAATACAAACTATGATTTTACGAAATTATAAATTAGCAGCATTATACTGTCGTAAGTCTCATGCGTGTGGTGGTTGTCTAATTTACTTCAAAGAAAGTAATTTATACACGTATAGCACTATGGATTGCAGTTCTTTCAGTGTAGAGATGAGTTTAGAATGTTGTGCTATAAAAGTAACAGCCCTAGAACTTAATTATGAATGTTGCATTATCAATATTTACCGATCTTGTGACGGGGACTATAATATATTTTATGCAAAATTGTATGACATATTAGTTCATTTTTCTAAAATTAGTAAAATTTTGTATGTGTGTGGTGATCTTAACATTAATCTATTAGACAACAGTATTCAGAAGAGAATGCTTATTGATGTAATTAAAAGTTTTAATTTACGATGCACCTCATTTGAACCAACTAGAATAGCTGTAAACAAACATGGGGTGAGGTCAATGTCTAAAATTGACTATATAATAACTAATGATGACGCCAGTCACGTTTCTGATGTTATTGCTCCTAATCTAGGAGATCATTTAGCTATACACCGCTACTACAATATCAACTTTTGTCATGCAACACAAAATGGACAACCTTATGTTGAGCATAAATTATATAGAAGAATGTTGAAAACTGATTTTATAAATCTGTACAATTACCTAAAAATGACTGACTTTACAGATTTAAAAAATAATAATCAAACCGAGAAAATGTTTGACGAATTTCTCAATAGAATTACTTATGCTATAGAATTAAATTTACCCCTGATACCAAGATTTGATTACAACAATACTAAAGATAAGAAATGGATTACTCCTGAAGTTATAAAAATGGGTCATGAACTTCGTGACTTATATAAGTTATCAATTCAATTTAACAATGATATAACTCTTCAGCAATACTATAAAAATAAAAAGAGATCATATAGGAAGTTTATACATGACTCAAAACGCGAGTATTTTAATGATGTCATAGCTAAATCTAAAAACAAACCAAAACAAATCTGGAATATTGTAAATAAGCAACTAGACAGAAGCAAACCTCCAAGCAATATTGTCTTATGCAACAACGGTATAAATCTCACTGATAACATTGATATTGCCAATACTTTTGGTAATTATTTCTCTACGCATGTTGATCTTGCTGTTCAGTCCCACTTTGGTAACAATTTATCTTCTTGTACAACTGCACCATATAATTCTTATAGCTTTTGTTATGATACTGTTGAAACTAACGAAGTCATTAATATTATTAATAGTATGAAGATATCTAACAGCACTGGTTTGGATGGAATTTCTATCAAAATATTAAAAAGTATTGTTGACATCATAGCTGAACCACTGTCTTATTTGATTAACCAGTGTGTTTTTAAGGGAATCTTCCCAAGTATATTAAAAATTGCCCTCATTATACCAGTTTACAAAAAAGGTGATGCTAAGTCAGTAACTAATTATAGGCCTATCTCAATTTTAAATACTATTTCAAAAGTTATTGAGCGTCTTATTTACAACAGAATGGTAAAATTTATTTCGAAACATAATCTACTAAACTCAGCTCAACATGGATTTGTATCTGGAAGATCCACGGAGTCTGCACTTTTTGACTTCTTTAATTCAGTTTATAGGCATCTAGATGAAGGAAACCAAACTATTGGTCTTTTATTCGATTTATCCAAAGCTTTTGATTGCCTGGATATAAAATTTGTAATTAACAAACTTGAAGCTCTTGGCTTTAGAGGTGAATTTTTAAATTTTATTGAATCTTACTTAACCAATCGCAAGATTTGTGTCAAAATTAAGGATGTAATATCAGATATGTTTAGTATTACCCGAGGTGTACCTCAGGGTTCTGTCCTGGGCCCTCTGATCTTTATTTTATATATTAATGACTTACCAAATTTTATTACAGTTGGTAAGGTTTTAATGTATGCTGATGACACATCTATCATTATCAATGATCCTGATCTACAAAATCTTACTATTATGACTCAGTTGGCTGCTTCACAACTCAATTATTGGTGTCAAAGAAACAAATTATTATTAAATACTGATAAAACTGTCTGCCTGAAGTTTTTTAACAAAAGTAACAACACTGATTTTAGCTTCATCTTCAATTCCTCAATTATTAATGATCAAAAGAATTCAAAATTTCTAGGCATAAATATTGATAATTTATTAAATTTTAATGATCACTCTGATTTTGTCATTAATAAAATCAATAATGCTAATTTTGCTATTCTGAGATTGAGAGACATATTTCATAGTAAACCCCTGATAGATGTGTACTATGCATTAGTTTTTTCTTATTTAAATTATGGTGTGTTCTTATGGGGCAACAATGCTAACTTCAATAGGATTTTTATTGCACAGAAGAGAGTTTTGAGAACAATTTTTAATCTTAATAGTAGAGTGTCTTGTAAAGATTATTTTATTAAGTACAAAATTTTATCATTTCCATGTATATATATTTTTAAATGTCTGACTTTGTTTAAACTACACGAACATAATTTTTATAAACAATCTCATTATCATTCATATGAGACTAGGAATTGTCATTCAACCTCAACTTTAAGTCACCGACTGGCGAAATTTGAAAAATCGCCAGCTCATGCAGGTATAACATTTTTTAATAAATTACCGCATGAAGTTAAAGTCATGTCTTACAATTGTTTTAAAATATATATGAAAAAGTTTTTACTAAAAAAATGTTATTATTCAGTTCCTGAATTTATGAACGATTGTTTGTAAGTGTATTCTTTGTGATGTTTTTTTACTTTGACGTGTATATCCATATTATGTATGGCCATGTACAAAATAAACACTCTACTCTACTCTACTCTACTCTACTCTTTAAGATGATGGGGTTCATTAATTGGTTTATACAACAATGATCATAAGTCTGAAACACTGTTGTAAATAATGGTTATATATAAAAAAAATCTATATAATTATGAAATACAAAGTTCTTATATACAGAGTTAGAATATCGCTGGTTTTATTTTAGGATTTCAGGAATCGTTATACAGAGAGAAATGTGTAACAGAGACAAAGAGCGATAATGTTGTTATAAATAATATTTGTATTTGAATTGCTAAAAATGTTGGTATAAATTATATGCTTTAAGCTATACAAACAGAGGTGAGAGCTCCCCTCTACTTGCTGAATAAACGAATCCACAGTTAATGCCCATAACTGGTCAACGGTTGATTGGAGTATCGACTGCATGGTGTAGTGGCATAAAATTAGAGCCGCAGGGGCAGGAGTGAGGGACGTTGCTGCCACTGTGCTTCTACTTTTTACCCTTATCAGAAATCTGTTAATACCTCTGCGGTGTACGTTATTACTATCGATTAGCCATTTTATATTAACTATTGTCTAGTAATTAATTAAAATTTTGGTCCCTCTACAACTTCCTTTACAGCTCACATGTAAAACATTCTCTGGCATGGCATTTTTTTAGAAAGAGTGAAAGGCATGTCGAAATTGGAAATTTATTGTATGCTAAAATTAATTTTATACACAAGAGAAAAGGCCATGAGTCCTCATTTTCGGGTTAGTGACGAATGACTTAGCTGAACGAATACTCATACTAAGTTCAGATATTTTATGATACTGTAAGCCAACAGTTTTTGAAAGATGATTTTTTTTTCTATTGGTGTGAAATTAAATGTTATGGATTCTATCTTTTATACATGTTTTAAAACTTCTGCAGTGGCTGTTATTATTCACAAATTCACTCGGGATAAATAAACACACTTCTAGCTTTTAGTAATGCAAACCTTTGCCAACATCTGGGACACTAAAGGAATGTATTTATTATTATTATTATTATTATTATTATTATTATTACTTCTTTATTATTATTATTATTATTATTATTATTTATACTGTCGAATTAAGACCATAAGGCTTCTTCTTCCACTGCACCAGAAAAACTATACATATTAAAAATAATACAAGATCTGGTAAATTAGAAATTAAAACTAAACTTGTTACGGACAATAAAAATTACAACGATTTTATTACAAGTTTGATAAACTAAAGTAAAACATGTAAAATGTATATTCAATTTTTATAAATTGTGGAAAATTTCGACAGTCTCTGATATGAGAAGGCAACGAATTCCAAAAGCGAGGGATTGACTCACTAAAAGATGAACAGCATAATGTTGCTTGTCGGGGAATAAGCAGTAGATTTTGGTTATGCGTTCGTGAGGTCGAAAGGAGATTAAAACGAGATTGTAAAGGAGGAGGACAAGAAAATAATATTATGTTATGAAGGAAAATAAGAGAATGGATCATTCTTCATTGTTTGAGGCGCATCCATGACAAGGTTTGAAAAGACGGCGTCACAATGTAAGGGTGACCGGCAAAGTTTTTGGATGTAAAAACTATATTGGTACATAATATCATACCAAACCCACTCCAGTTTTTCCATTCTTGTTTTATCGCGGAAATGCGTAATTGGTCAACAAAAGTAATTAACGAGTCTTATTGGGAACATAACTCATACCAAGTCATTTTACTCAGTTAATCGAATAGCCTAAGTGATTCCTTAAAAAATTCATAACCGACAGCAAATGTCATCTACAGGGTCTGAAAAATCTTGAACTAGGAATAACCTTTAAAGAAGAGTACGTAAATTTTACCATACATATTTTTTATAGTGATGGATGGCTCGCCATTTTAAATTTAAATAGGTCTCGACGGATTAAATAATGACTCAAAACCCGGTAAACATTTTAAGTTGTTGGATTTGTAACCTACTTATCATGCTGTCTTAACAAAATTGTCTCAAAATAATAGTCGAGTCGTACACAAGAACATCAGCATACCGTAATGCAAATATTGATTCGATACATCATTATGATGACTTATCAGTATATTGTGTCTGGAAGTTACAACGTTTAGGTGCCCCATCCTTTTTGCAGCCGGCTGTACATATTTGCCGCTTGACATAGCTTGGGGAATCTAGGTCGTCTATATTAAAACAAAGCTCATAGAAATTTAGGGTGAGTGTATAACATTAAAGTGGAATAACTACAATTTTATTACCTTTCAAATCGAATGTACATTTTAGCCATTTTTGAGCATCAAGTTGTGCAGTATAATGATGCCCATGTAATCATATGGCAAGCATGTTTTTCAAATTATTTCTGCGTCACTAACACTTATTGGAGAGTTTGAAATCGATATATATATGTATATGTATAAAACCACAATAAAAGATCCAATTTTAGTAGGGAGGGGCCTTGGTGATTGCAAACAGTCACATACGTCACAAGGCTTGTTGCACGGTTCGCTGACGCTTTCAAGTTGGTTTGATTGCAGCATTTTTATGTCGCACGCCTGCTCTCTCACACGGAAGGACGGACAGACTTCCCTTGATGTCACTCATCTCCGTATCCATAATGACCAATTCAAAAATAGCTGAATGTGTCAATGATCTGAAATTTCTCATCTATCAATCTTCTATCATACTACAACCTGAAGACTAAAAAATATCATTTTAATAACATATCTACATGTTTTTATATTATGAGGTTTTAATGTAACACGTTTGAAATAAGGAGTATTGCCCGGGCGACTTGGGTCGCTTAAAGTTTTCCCTAAAATGGAGAGGTGAAATTAAGGCAAAGAAAGAAGAAAAAAGAAATAAGGAGTACATGCTCTAGACGGGTACGCCGTAGCGTAGTGGTTGAGGCGTTGCGCTACAAACCGGAAGGTCGCGGGTTCGATTCCCGATGAGGTCGTTGAGATTTTTAATTGGCCTAATCCTTCTGGTGGCAGTATGGCCCTGGGGTCGACTCAACCTCTAACAGACATGAGTACCAGGAGCAATCCTGGGGCTAAAGGCGGCCTTACCACCTTCATGTGCCGAATGTCCAAAATGTGGGAGTTTCAACCTCCTGGAACCCTCTGGGCCTCCATGGCCTGTATAGGGATCACTTTACCTTTACATGCTCTAGATAGAAGGACGAGGGACGGCTAATTAAAGTAATGTTTAATACTGTAAGTCATAAATCTAAAAATTACTTTTCTAAGTGGTAAAGGACGTTTTGTCATGCACAAGTCTGACAATTTAAAATTCTTAATTTACCATAACCACATTTAATAATCACTATTATTCTTTACTAAATTATCCATATATTAATTTATGTGGCTGACTGAATGTTTCATAACTTTGGCACATTACCCTCAGTGAGATTTAATATCTGGTAAATTTTATTAAAGTAGGGTTTAGGACATCATTATCATTATCAAGTTTTAGAAACAGAACGGCTTGATGTTCGATAAATCCATTTCACCATAGCAATTACTTTAGTTGATCACAATTGAGACTAATATATTGTACAGTAACATTTCTTCAACTTCCATTAAACTTCAGACGGGGCATGGTGGAAAACCCCTTATGAGTTTTACCAAGGTAGCAGTTTCTGGGAAGAGGGGCATGTTGGCAGTGTATTTTACTTATAACTTCCCAGTCACTATATCAGCAATCCAAGTTTGCCAATATTTGCATGACGGAACGACCATGGCATAGGAGAGTTTTGCATCGTAAAAGTTTGGCTTACAGATGGTTCTTAAACCTTATAATACAGGATCGATTTCAACTCTATGAAAATTATAAGTTACAGGGAGAAAAGTGAACCCTTTGCTTTTCTACTTAATGCAATTCTGATTCTATTGTTTTATTCGTTCCACAGCCATTACCTACTGTATGGGGATCGTTCAACTCTGCCTATTGCTTATCTTATCTACATTTCATAAAATGTATTATAATCTAACAATAAGTAGCCTATAATGTATTGTTAATATTAATGCAAAAAAGGTCAACTTAACAACTTAAATTCTCTTTAGAAGTGTATTAGCTAATTAATGCTATTTTCCTTACCAGCTTATGACTATGTTCATTCTTTAATCAAATCTTAAACCTATCTGCATAATTCTATTTAACTCTCCATAGAAACCCATTTTCAAATAATTGTTCTCATTTTGTACATATGTTGAATTAACTAAAGTCAATAAAAATATGTCTTATGGACTTGCATGAAATATTCTACCACTATGCCCTACGCAAATTTAATACTTTTGCCAAAATGCGCAATAGGGAAATTCTCTGAGTAACGCACGGGACAATTGCAGGCATTCAAATTACTTTAATTTTATTAGTATATAAGGTAACTGCTGCCAGTCAGCTTTGAAACCTTACTGATCAGTTGCTGTGTAATGTGTACCAGAAAGAAAAATCTAGCTTTGCAATAACATACAGAAAAAAAAGAAAAACTCTCTGTGATGCACGGGATTCAGAAAAACTACTCTCAGTCACATTGCTTGTTTTGATCCACATATTCTGTGAATTGTGGTGGGTCAGGGAAATTATTTTCATGGCTTGACTTGCCTGTGTTCATTAAGTTGAATTTTTAATTATTTTTTGTTGTTTTGTGATGCACGGGACATTTGAAATATGATGCACGGGACATTTTTTCCTTCCAATTCCCAGCACGTATTTTAATGACAAAACATATTTCCTCCATTATAGTTTGTTTGGTTTAGTGGATACAGTGATTTCTATAGAAGTTTTCTGTAATAAGCTTACATTTAAACTTGGGAAGTATTTTTTAATATTCATTAATAATTTGTCTAAAATATGTAAATTATCATGCCATGTGCCATTACATGGCATTTATGTGTTTATAAACGTGACAGGCCCATGCCAGTAGATTTACTGGCATGAGATCCTGTGGGGCAAAATTCTGACTTTCTTGCGACAGTCACAGGCCTAAGTTGCAGTGCATCCCCATCGTTAGATAACCATATACCAAGAAACAAATCAACCCAAAGAATAATACAGGTAACTACAACACAGGTAACTTGGTTATAGTGATGTATGATAAGAAGTATCCAGGAGAAATTTTAGAAGAGTTCACAATTAATTTTAGGTTTTTGTAATGGTGCAGGATGGGGAAATTAACGTTTGGAAGTAACCTGTTAAAACTGACAGATTGTTATATTCACCTAATCAAATTATGGAAGTAATAAATCCCTACACCAGTACCTTCAAGGGGACAGTAAAAATTTCAAGATATTACATTCTGACGTGTGATGCACGGGACAAACAAACATCCGACTTTTGTGTTGTGCAGAGGAAATAGATCTACATTAGGTTGAACTGAAAATTAGTGGTACCTAATAATATAAGTCAGATAGAGTTTTCATGCCAATACCTGCGGCTGTTTTTTTCAGAATAATAAAAAATGCATGTTTTCTGTGATGCACGGGACACTAGTGCAAAGATGCAGGAAAGGGAGTATTAAAATGTTTAGTGTGTGGTTGTTGACATGTTTCTGTTTATGGTAATAATTAGTTTCCTTGTGGTTTCATCATATGTAATTGTTAAAAAGATACTGTGAATGGTTAGTTTGTTAAATGTATTTCAATATTGAGTATAAATTTACACTTTTCCCTCCTCTTGTTACTTCGAACTTTAGAAATTTATCACAACTGTATAATAGTAAATTATTAAGTATGTTTCTTTTTATTTCTACAATAATTTAATGTGTGTTCTTCCCATTAATAATAACAGAAATACATTTGTTGCAATTTCAAAATTCAGTCCCATGGTTTCACTTTCCAGAGAATTGCCCAATAGGTAAATAATTCTTGGTCCGCCGGCGTGGTCTTGTGGTTAGCGTAGCTGACTACAGATCCGTCGGTCCGGGTTCGATTCCCGGTACCTCCTCGGATTTTTCTGAGGTAGGGAGGTCTGGTAGGGGTGCACTCAGCCTCGTGATTCAAAATTGAGGAGCTATTTGATAGAAAAGTAGCGGCTCCGGTCAAGAAAACCACCATTAACGGCCGTGGGTGTCGGCATGCTGACCACATGCCCCCCAATCCTGCCATCTGCCTACGGGAGATGACGCAGCGGTCGGGTGGTAGGCCAAGTCCCTCCAGGGATGTAGCGCCACGGAGTTTAGTTTTTTTTTAAATAATTCTTGACACTTCCCATTGGTAGAAACGCTAGTGAATTGTAAGCAATTATAAAAATATTGTAATTCTCCTCAAGTAATTGCAAATGTATATTATTCGTTCATTTAATCGTTGAAAAATTCCACATGTTGTCTCCAGTATTAGGACCCATGAAAAACGAAAATTTGTTAACTAACCTGTATATTGGTGAGGCTGCTCCCTCCTTATACCAGATAACCAAGTACACTTTGTCTCCAGGAATTGGAGGCTGTATGTCGCAAGGCATTTTTGCAACTCCGCCCGCTACCGCTTGCGCATCGGACACCAACACTGCAATGAAAAACACAAACATAAATACTGTATTCGAAATCTGCAATGTTTAATTTCGGTTTCTGTCAACCAGTAAATAGCTGTGTTAGAAATAGTTAGAAATCAGTAAATCATGGATCATAAATGAATTTTTCATTTATACATTTATACAATTTTCTTTATTATTAAGAATGCAATGTAATAGGGCGCTGAACAGTTGCTCGGAACCCAATTTAAAAGGAATATAAAATAAGAGTTTGTAAGTACAAAACCTAGATTTTGGCAGCAGAAAAAAAAAGTTTCAAAGATTTTTGAGGCAACATAATTACAAAATCAAAACTTCATTTGGTGGATCTACTGTGGTTTTATATACTTATACGTACTTATATGTAAATCTCTACGTACTAATTTCAAGCTATCCCACTTTACATCAGCATCTAGTTTTCTATTGTTTTGAATAGTGTGGCTAAAGAAAGGTTGGTCCTGAAACTGAAATTAATGTATGTATATATATTAGGGATGGGTCGATACCAGATTTTTTCGATACTCGATACCGATACATGATTTTTTCCTCGATACTCGATACCTTCAACATTAACAGTTTCAATAAATAGGTACATTAAAAATTAAAATTTGAGAGAACTGTGTAATACCAAATAAATTAATTAAGTCTGCATATTTAATGAGACAAAATGTAATATCATCAGTAGCCTATAATTATTTTTAAACTTTACATTAAAACCAAAATTAGTTTTTAAACAGTCCACTTACAGATTTTTGTTAAAAAATACTAGCATTCTCACTTAATTGCAGAATTGCAGAATTACAAAAGTATCGAAAAAGTATCGAGCGAGTTTTCTGAAGTATCGTTCGATGCCGATACCATGCAACTATCGAGAGTATCGAGGTATCGAAAGTATCGAGGACCCATCCCTAATATATATATATATAAGGTGTGTATATATATAAATCCCAGTTTGCATACTATTTTCTTATTATCATGAATTAAAATATTTCACAAGGACAAAAAGTAAGACGACAGGATTTTCATAAATTTCCTCTTAAGAAGGCAATTTATTTAAGGATCTACAATAAATCTCTTCTTTTTCTTCTTCTTCTTATTCTTGTGATGTAGGATGGCATCCTGTTTATTTCCCCTTTATTCCCCAGATGAGTCATGTGTACTGTCTTTCCATCTATCCCCAGGAAAAAGAAAAAGAGTAAGAGGAAGACCTGCTAGACAGTAGAGATGGAAAGACAGTACAATAAATCTAATTTTAACAAATAGCAGCTGTAGAGTAGAACAGTTTCCAGAACTTATTTTCTCCTATTATGCCATCAAACTGCTTAAGTGGATATCTTTGGAAGGTTCATAAAGTAATACGTCTGCTAATGAAGACTGGCACTATAAGGTCATTTATGTTAACAGCCGCACCCACACAGACAATAAAGATAATCAATTTCTCCCCTGTTTTAAAACAAGACAGATTGTGTTTTAAAACAAGACAGATTATGTTCCAAATATTTCAAAGCATACGCCTAGGATAAGAATAACATTAAGAGATATATGGTTTAGAAATATTTAAAGAGTCTTTAAATTAGATGAATCTAATCTACTCTTGGGACAGTAGCTACCTCTCTTTACTTATGAAAACCACGGCCACAAATCTAGTGATATTTGTAGTCACTAACTTAGATGCACATGAATTGCCTTTTCGCACTAAATTGTTCTAATAAAGAATTGCGGGAGTTCTGTCTTGTGCTTTATTCCAGTATCTTAGTTATTTTGTTATGAAATGTCTGTATAATACTCATACGTTTGTTGGTATTAATTTTAAACTTCTTTTTTTAGAAATCTTATTATGAAAATACGTTAATTTTCTTTCCGTTAACATATCGCGACATATACTAAACTGATCTATTGCAATAATACTCTTTCACCTGTCTGTATTATTCGCGAAGGCAACACTTGTTTTTTTTATTTAATTTTTTTAGAAGAGATGAGTAGTTTGTAATTACTACTCTTCATGTTATTTATACAAGAACATTATTCATTTAAACGTATTAGCTCTTAGAATATAATTATATTTTTTGTAAAAAACACTTCAAGAAAATTATTAGAGAGAAAGTCACGAAAAATTAAATTTTCCTCGTGTAAAGGGAGAGTAAAATGAGATATTTCCGGATGATACCTAGCCAAAATACAAATTTAGTTTTACATGAGTTTTCGTTTTCAAAGTATTATAGTCACAGACATACATAAACATTAATACAGAGATAGACGCACACAAATTGTGTTTTCGGGTTCAGGAGGTCTCGAAACTTGTATAAATGCTGAAAACTCAATACAGAATTTCAGGGCGAACTCATCTTCCTCTACCTATATACCTACAAAAATGATTCATAATATAGAAAGTACAACAGTTAAAAAATTCCAAGGCAATCGGAAAGTTACACCAAAGTAATTTAGCATGCATGATATGAAGGACTGAATAAAAAATATATTTGATAAAATTTTCATTCTACATACATTTTACAAAGTACAGTAAGATTTATTATTCTACGAGTACATAGACCTAACCAATTTACTCGCTGACAAATATGAAAGTGAAGTAATAATGCAATGTATTTAAGAAATGATTCAGGAACAGTTAGGAGAAGACTACTTATAGGACTGTAGGACTTAGAGTAGAATGTTATAAACCCAGTCCATAACTCGACATAACAGAGCATGAAACTGAAATTCTTTTATTTTCATAAACACGCTGTATATTTGTGTAAATATTACTTGAAGACAAAGGAGCAATTATACGAGTATACTGAGATAAACTTTCGAAACGTGATGAATTCTTTGCTTCGGTCATTATTTTCCCATAAACCCTTTAAAAGCTAAAAGTTAATCAGAGTTCAGTACTTAAATGGTTTCTGCGGTCTCGATATCACTTCTCCCCCTGCGTTTAGAGTGTGAAGCCACACCACGAGGAAGTGAATGCCATCTTCTTGTAGGAAATCCTTTGGTTGCCGAGAAACAATATACTCACGACGTCCGTTCTCTCTCTCTCTCTCTCTCTCTCTCTCTCTCTCTCTCACTCTCTCTCTCTCTCTTTCAAATTAGACTGGTTTTCAAAAGGTCAAGTAATGCGCATGAATCTCAGGTATTCGGCTAATTGTAATCATCTATAATTGCGAGTTTAAGCCTTGCCAAGTCTCCATGTTCTCTAGGGGTGCGATTCTTTCACGTTCATAATCCACCGTGACAGAAACGACGTTTTCCAGTTGAATATGATTAAGTTAATCGCAATCGATGTCAAGAGAAGTTATAAACTAGGACTAGGGTCGTCCAAAGAAACGAATTTCAGTAGGTAAAGTTGTAAACTGAAGGAATCTCTTCATACAGAGAATGTCGAAAAAAATGCTTATCTATGTAAGCATTCAAATTATCATAAAAGGACGCTTTGGATTAACTATTTTTCTCCATACTAAGAATTTAAATTTACAGAAAAGTTTGAAAAACTATCTACATAAGTAAAAGGAATAAAATACCTAAATCTAATAGCAAAAAAGAAGTAAGGCAGCCCTTAAAGAGTTTCGTTTTTTATTGATAATAAATTCCTATAATACGATCTTGGATATATTCTTAATAAAAGTAGGATATGTTAATAGTAAATTATGAAAGGAGCCTACAATGGCATTTATTAATATACTAGTATGTTTATGAAACGAGAAAGTTTCATAATTTTCATACAAGTATCTTAATTGCCATTATAGGCAAGTTACACACGAAGGTTCTTGTTCGACCATAATTAAGATGTTTTAAGTTTTGTGATTTTAGATTCATTAGAAAAATCGGCTGACCCCGGGCAATCAGTTGTAAGGAAGTTCTCGTAGTTGTTGCCTTCTGGCAGAAGGCGAACCGATGGCGTACGTTCAAGTCGATTCTTGACCAGTCTTTTAAGCGAGCAGATATTTTACAAGATGAAATGAACTCAATTTAGATTAATATTAAAATTAACATTAACTTATTGATTTTATCTTAAATACAGGCTGTTTATTACGCAGTTAGATATGCTACTCTCAAGGCTTCAAGACCGTTCTGTGTTCGATAATAATCGATACCACATCAATGTTAAAATGAAAATCTGTTTCGAAATGGATAGTATTATGATTCCGTTTACCTCACATGTATTAAGCGTATTATAGTACGTTCAAACAACAAATAGTTTTAAACATTATAGTATTACATTTAAATAATATCGTAATTTTATTTTTCGATACATTAGTATGCAATTAATTTTGTATTAATAAAAGGTTCCCTCAAATGTACTTTCGGGTTTCGAACACTCGTCGTTAATAGAACTCCAAACCAGAACCGATGAAACATAAACTCATAACTTTTGTTCAATTACCTTGAAGATGTTAAATGTGAGCCCTTTTGGTAACATGGCACACATCAGCCCTATAGCCTACTTCCGTCCAAGTATGTTGTAGCATTTAACGATAAACTGATGCGATGGCTGCTGAGATGATGCACTCTTTCAGATCATGAACAATCTGTGGAAGAGGTGACTTGTACACAATAACCTTAACATGCCCCCCCCCAAAAGTTAAGGAATATCAGGTAAGGTGAACGTGGAGGCCAACGAAGAAGCTATCTATCGTCATGACCAGCAAGGCCAATCCATTTGTTCGGTAGTCTGGTGTTGAGCTCCAATGTGACCTCATTGTGAAAATGTGGGGGTGCACCATCTTGTTGAACGATGAAACTAGGCTCCAGCTGAGGCAGGAACCATAGTTGTAACATATCCAGGTACTCACATCCCGTGATTGTTTGCTCTTGAAAAAAGAACGGGCGATGCACATTCTCATAGCTAAAGCACAGATCACATTAACTTTAGGAGTGTCCTGAATATGTTGCAGGTAAGTACGAGGATTTTGTGACCCCAAGATTCTAACAACTACAATGTACCTGAATGGAAATGATGTGTACCGTGTTACCAACACACTGTACATCTGTGAGGTAACTGAACAAAACTTGTTGAGTTTCTCTTTCTATCGATACAGGCTTCGAGTTTCTGAGTTTCATTAAACATAAGTGACGAGAGTTCAAAACCCGAAAGTAGATTTATGGGAGACCTGTACTTAAAATACTCCCTACAGAAAGGCTGGTAAGGTTTCTGGAGACTGAAGTCCTCGAATTTTCAATCGGCAGCTTTGTTCCTGGTGCTCATGCCTATCATTTCCAAATTTTAATTCAACCTGTACCATTCTTAAATAAAGATATTGTACTGTCAAGGTTTACAGCAGGACTCACCATATCAATAGATCGCACAGGCGTAACGGAGATAGTGTAGGGAGTGTAGGTACGCTAAGAAGCAGTATACATCACATCACATGGAAGCTTCGCCTGACAGATCTACCAACTCGGTATGCTAAATGTAGTAAAATTTAATTTTCAGTCTGTTCCTATTCACATTTGAGAAAGCATAGCTAGGAGAGACAAATTAATTAAAATTTCAGATTACGCTGTGAAGCCAAATGCCAACTTGTTCACTAAATTTAGCTTTCACCCTGAAACAATTTATAATCAAGCTTATATCATCCGCCAACATCACTATATGACTTTAGGCGTTTACAGTGCGTTAACTAAGTACAAACAATGATCATGAATTACGGTCCGTTTTAACACATCTTGACTGTATAGCATATTGCTCATATGGATGGAGGCAGCAGCACTGTCTGTAACATATAAATTTCAACTGTGTTGCTGCATATGACTAGTACTGACAGGTAGCTATGACGTCACAGGAGGGAATATGGGCATGTAGGGGGCTTGTTGAAAGGTTCGGACGTGTGATGTGGCTAAGGCAACTAGTAAACCGATTCAATTAGCTACTTCAAAGTGGAATAGCGCTGTTCGAGAGAGGCGCAGATCATCAGCTATGTCAAGGGAAGAGCTTGTCACAGCATTTCTCAGGTCTGTACTCTTCCTATATCTGATCAGTGTGACCTGGGAAAGTGTTATCTGTGTAATAGGAAATTGGATGTCACCTTCATAAGCTTGTTCCCTTCCTCATTCACTTGTAAAGTAATAGTCCATTAATAAAGTAACCATGTTACTTTAGCATATAAGTCAATGAAGCAGTAGTAAGTTGGTGGTAATAATCTTTTACCTTTTAACTGAATAGCTTTTTTTAGAAAGGGCACATGTCATAATTTTCGAACTTTACAGGAGACACGAATTTAAATCGAAGACAATTCGTTTGGTTTGAAATCTTTCTATGACAACTTGGCAAGTATGATAAAATACACTCCACATACGAGTTACAGAATTTTTAAATGAAAAGGGTAGTTTTTATGGATGTTTTTTTGTCGTGGATATGTGCCCTTTTTAAGCTATACACAGGAAAAATTTGAGATAAAATAGCGGACATCGGAAAATTTACTTAAGTGTAAGTGTAAAAAATGATTGAAGAGTAAGTGTATGAAATATTGACAAACGTGAAAACGTGCCTTTTATTTTCTCTTTAGGCATCACAAACTTTACTCTGCATTATCTTTCTGCAATATCTCCAGATGTAGTTGGCCACTTCACAATGATCTGGTAGAATGACTCTCCTTTTTACTTACATATTTGAGAAACTTTTTCATGTCTTCAATTTTGTTTTCATTAATATGGTTTTTGTTATCAAAAGTACGTTCGTTGGGAAAAATGATTTGGTGATTTCTTAATACCGTATATGTGCTACTTCTAAAAAGCGTGTTTTTCTAAACACCATACGTATGAATTTAGTCAGGTTAGGAATTTGCTCTTTCTAAATTAATCCGGCTACCCCAATAGAGTACCGTATATATTTAAAAAAACATAAATTCTAGAGTGACAGGGAAAAAGCGAATAAGTCAAAATTTCAAAGTTTTCGGAGAGAGACACAACAATTTATTTCCACAGTACTGTTACAATATTTAGTTCAGTCTACCATATATTTCTACACAGTATCGTATACTGTATAAAAATATCTGAGTGGGCTGATCTAAATAGTGTAACAATGCTGTGAAAATAAATTGTTTTTGTCTTACCTAAAACTTTGGTATTTTGACTTATTCGTCATTTCCCTATCACTCTAGAACTTTGAAAAAAAGTTACCTGTGCACTTTCTAAAATAAGCGATTCAATAGACTATTGTGATCATACGTCTTTCTTTCAGTTTGAACAAATAACGTATAAGAATGAATCTGAAGTCAGCCAATCACATATGATTCACTCAATCTTCATCAAAATTAGCTTTTATTACCTCCTACAAAAGTGATAAAGACACCTCATTATATTCTAATCAGGTCGCAGAATCTCTAGGCAGTGACATCCATACGTCACCATTATGGAGGTACCTTAAGATTTATTATGGAAATAAAGTGAATTACGCTTACACGTGTTCAGCAATCAGAATTATAATATTTTAGGGGAAATGTATGCCATAGTTCGTCAACGTTGACATTTAATTGTACTCACATCCTGTTAACATTATAAAGACATAACTCCAACAAAAGGAATGAAATACATCTATTCCTATGTGTGTAATATCTTTCAAGAAACAATGCTTGAGCTAGGAATTATAACAATAACATAATTATGTTTTACGCAAGATATCTTCAATATTTCATAAAACTATACTTAAATAAGACTTGCAGCTAAAGTAAACACGATTAATGCATTCATATAAAACAACTGAGCCAACGTAAGTTGGATCAAAAAAGAACTCAGTCGATAAACGTTAGAATAAATTATATTTTAAATCCCTGAATTTCTAATCTTAATTAATTCTAATCTAATTTTGTATTAATTTGTATTTTCTAATAAAATAATTTGTAATTGAGAAAAAAGTAGATCGTTAAGTCGCTGATTGTTTATGATTGTAGGTCTCAAACTCAGAATCCTATGTTTGATTTAACCAATGTTCTGCCTAATTTCATTCTATAATGCTTTGTAGTTGATGCGCAGTATAATAGTAAAGTGAAGTTTTCCCTATACAGGCCATGGAGGAACAGAGGGTTCCAGAAGGTTGAGGTTCCCAGATTTTAGACATTCGGCACTTGAAGGTGGTAAGGTTGTCAGTATTACGCACCGAGCGCCTTTAACCCCAGAATTGCTCCTGGTACTCAATTCTGTTGGAGGCTAAGTCGACCCCAGGGCCATAGTGCCACCAGAAGGATTAGGCCGATAGAAAAACTCCAACGACCTCATCGGGAATCGAACTAGGGACTTTCCGGTTTGTGACACAGGGCCTAAACCACTACGCTACGGCTTACCCCCGCAGTATAATAGTAGCCTACCTACGTTAAAAGATAAAGTTTGGAAAATATTTTGCAAAATTCTTTTTAAAAAGCATAACTGTGGTTGTTAATGAATCCTTAGAAACTAGTATGCAAACACAAAATATAATCACTCAATCATACTACCAGAGAAAATACTCTTTCTGTCAAATGTGTTTCGGCGTTTTTATATCTAAAGTGTCGATACGTCCCACTATAAAACTCGAAAACTAGGAAAATAATAACGTTATAAATTTTGATCAATGGAAAAGTTCAGCATTTACAGTGCAAATTCTCACCGTGATGATCATATATCGACGCATTTTACTTCAGCCTGTGTATACTGCAACTCATATTTGTGGACAAAAGAAAAATAAATATTATTAATTCAGAACCACACAGTGTATAACTAGCCACGGAACAGAATATTGTATACAGTTTATGCTGTCCGTTTACGCAACATTGCCATTCTAACCTCTTTGTTTCCCAGAACAAAGTGAGGAATGATAAATGAATTCTGTTTCTGTCATTCTTTGTAACTATTTGGAATAAATCTTTCTATATAACTGGGAAAATTAAATAGATATGTACAGCTGTTCATGCCATTTGAACTACTAAAGTCAAATTCTCGTCATGAATCCCTGATGGGTCACACTCAGTGATTGTTATTGATGTTTAATTTTTTGGTCATCAACGATGCAGAGATCAACCGTTTCATAGAGTTAAAAATAATGTTAAAATGTATAATATAGTGCTAATGAAACATAAGTAAAATTCAGCATGTAGCATGCAGCATATTTAAAATAATGTAATATTCATATTATTGTACGTGTATTGAATATTTGTATGTAAATAATAAATTTGTAAGTGTATACGTGTTAAACTTTAAGAAATGTAGTTTATAAGTATATGTAAACTTATAGGTATAGGATAGTGAAAAACTGCACTGTGTAAGAAAATAAACTAACTAACTAACGGAAACACCAAAATGCAACATAGACCAACGTTGTATTATTCGAGCCAATTTTTCACTTCTAAATACCGAAATTATTTGTTGATCTATGCTACGTTCAATATGAGACTCAGCAGCTTCTTCTTTTGGCACTGAAAATCGATAGGCTGATCTGAATGAGGTGTTAAGGGGAAAATCTACAATATAGAGGAGAAGTTGCCCTTTCTGATCAATAAGACGAACTATTTCCAATACCGTTCCCAATTTTGCAGTAAATAAAATAATAAGAAACTACGAAATTAGGAGTAGGCCTACTGCGAAATTAATATTTTGCTTTACTTCTTGCAATAAAACCAGGCCTTAGTAAAATGCGAAATACGCATGCAAATTAATCCAAGGGCAGACACCTTTAGGAAGAAGGCTGGAGGACAATGTGCCGGCTGGGAATTCGAGTGTACTAACTCTACTCTTAGTTAGGTAAACAAAACAAAATTTTCAATTCTAAATACTGAAATAATATTTTGTTCTATGCCATGTTCAATACAGTCTCTTCAGTACTCGCAGCTTATTCCTTCGTTCTCTGAAACCTCATTTTGATGGTACACACGAATATTAAGGTGACGATGGTCGCGCAGGGAGAGAAATGAAACGAAGTGTTCACACAAAAATGAAAAAAAAATTGTAATGGAGTGTTATAATTGTATAATACCGTTTAATGGTATCGAAGTGTTAGTTATAATTATTAAGTGCCAGTAAGGTACATTATGAGAATGTGTGCGCGTCGGGAAAATATATGTCCGTCTGTGTCCGTAAGTCCGTGTGTCTGTACACGCGATAACTCAAAAACGCTTTATTAGAATTTCATGAAACTTGGTATACGCATTTATAATGTCCATATCAAGAATCCTGTTTATTGCGGACCAAATCGGTTGATGGTACCGGTGTAACGACTAATTAAAGGTCACATGCTTTTTAAATGGGAAATCATGACTATACTACAATGCCGTATTGCTAAACATTAAGGGCTTTAACTCCAACGCAGTCAGATGTTGGTTTATATCGTTGTTCAAGATGAAATGAGTAGGCCTACTACATGAATACTGTTATATACAGAAGGTATATTACTGTGAAATAATTAGGCCTATGTACATTAAGCGCAGTTCTTTGTCAGTGCATTTTGTGAAATATTTACATATTTTAAGAATTTCTTATATCAGTGTATACGAGTATGAATTAAGGTTAAGTATCAAACTTTAGACCTTTGTTTTTCCGCAAGCCTTGCTTAATTAATCGATCTGGAGCTTAATTTGGAGATAGGTTACAAAAAATAACTTCTTTTCTGCATATCATAATTGCAATTATCACTGATTAAACAAAAGCATTCTGGCACTTTTTATATCAGTTTACCTGATTTTATTTTAGTTGTTATGATCAAGAAAGCATTAGTTCATTCCATAATTCTTGTCAGGTACTAGCCCATATCTTCCATTCTACCAGACAACGAAACAGTACAAACAATATAAATAAAACCAGATAATATACAATTTAACAAGTAAAAGATGAATATGCATACGCTAGTATGAAATAACTTAAAAATTAAAAATAACTTCAGTGACTAAAATTAAGATCTGTTTTATAACTTTACTACTGGAGCCATTTCTCAGGGGTCGCCGGGGAAGAGGGACGTACAGTAAATAGGTTCAGCGTCAGTAGTATTTCACCGTCTCACCGTCAAACTATGAAGTTCTCTGCTTAGCCTGGGATTTTCTTCGTCACTTCAATTTCAATACATTTAAAGAAATATCCATTTTATAAAATCATGCACTTGAAAAATGAACTTTCACCACATTTTCCAGTCTCGCTAAAGCGTTGGGTAACGTTAATTCTAGCATCTAAGTCTAATTTCTGTTGTCAGGCTTAATCAGATCCATTTTATAATACAGAGGTCAGTGCTCTGACTTTCTTTTTTTCTTTCTTCCTTTCTTTCTCTTAGTTTTACCTCTCCCTTTTAGGATTTAAGCGACCCAAGCCGCCCAGGCCTTACAGGGCCGACACCTGTTGGGATGTCGGGAGAGGGATTAGCTTTGGATCACAAGCATACTTTTTTGACCAAACAAGGACATGGAGGGCCTCCCCGGATGAGTGATCAGCCCAATGCCGGGGCCACCTTCGAGACAACACGAACACATAGGACGAGACACACCATTCACACACACACACTCCAAACAAGGTGAGGATGGGATGAAGATGATAATGACGGCCACATGGTATCTGGGGACCACAAGGGCTTAAAGTTACCCGGCATTTGTCTCACAGGTGAGGAAAAACCCCAGAAAAAAACCTCACCTATGTAACTTGTCCCGACCAGGATACGAACCCGGGCCGCTGCGTGAGTGTGTGCTCTGACTTTTTATCAAATATTTGACAATAGAATACACACATAGGTCAAATATTGAAATAATAGGCCTATTGCAAAAATAAACATATAAACTTATTAAATTTAAAAAAAATTTAGCTGGCTATAAGCCAATTTTTTTCTGAATTTCTGTCTTGCTTTAGCGCCTCTCTTTACATTGTTTTTTCCCTCGTTTTCTTAATCAACAAAAACACCCATACCCAAGGCGGGCCTCGAACCCACACTCTCCTTCACCGGGACTCCAAAGCAACATGCCTTAGCTACCACGGCTAAGGAGACTCTATCTCTGGAAGAATGCTAGGCACACTTAAAAGCAAAGTACGGTTACTTCCTCTTAATGTTTCTCAGTTAAAGCAATGCAAAATATTTTTTCATCCGTACGAAGGACGAGTAACCGGCTAATAAACATAAAAGCAGAGAAGACTTTCTTTAGATATCAATACACATATAAGAGGAAACGAAGCATGGACGAAATATTTAAACCCACGATGAGGCAAAACTGCAAGGAAGATTGACAGGGTTATTTCGATGAATTAACTTACTCAAGATAACCAAGCTGTAATACCATGTAGTTTGCAACCCACACTTTTATGACTACATATCTTTTAGAAAAAAAAAAAGCCAGTTGCCTGCAGAAATAGATATATCCATGCAGATATTAAAGAATCAAGTCTGTGGGTGTCGATTCAGATCTTGCATAGATAATAAAGAATATTGCTGAATAAGATTGCTGAATAGATTTCATAAACTGATACTCTCTGTGCAGAATATGGAAGGGCTCCCAAGTATAAAGAACGATGCTGCATTTTCTATTGACTTAATTCACGAAACTGAGGCAAATGAGTACCTACTTAATAAGTTTTTAGGGGTGTTTCACCATCACTATCTTATTTCAGACACACATGACTGATAATGTCTCGAAAATTATTGGGAGAATGACAGTATAGCTTTCGGCGAGGTGGGAGTAAAATAGGACATATTTTTATACTATATCAGATTTAATGGAAAAAGATAATAATGACTTTTTGACCCACCAGTTAAGCCAAAGAACCTGATAAGGAACCTAAGCAAACTTTATGGAGCAAAACATTTTTTAGCGAAAATTATGAACACTAAATTTCAATAAAGAGAAAATATTTGTAAATGGCGTATCACATAATGTGCTGTTTAGAGATGCTAACTTCCACATTTCTGATGTCACGAGAAATTATTATATGTAAATAAATTTAAGGATTGCATTATCAACTCGCACACTACGAAAAGGGGTATTTTGGTTACCTCAGACAGTTTTTTTATAAGAATATAATCGCATAAAATAAACATTTATAATTTAATAGGTCTGTTTAATAGGCTTCTTGAAGTGAAAAAATTCATCCGAATTCCATCTTTGTATATATTTATTTAAATAATCGTGATTACTTGATACTAAAATACTCCGTGAGCCGTATTACCTCAATGAACATGACAGCCCTATGCAATATGCCTTTGTCTTAAATCTTCAAATAAATAAGGTAGGGACTATAATGTTGTTTAGATGCTCAGTCACGTTCTAGTGTTCCTCATATTGCTTTTCCAAATAATTTATTCAGAGAGACATCAAGTTCGTAACATGATAGAAGGTCGTAAAACAAAATTTTGTTGAATGAGGCACAAGAGATCAGTATACAACGTTCATAGGGAATTCACAGTTCTGATCGGTGTTCGAAGTGTAAAATTGGAAGTGAGGTATGTGTTTTTGCTATGGACTATTTCAAGTTACAGTATTTAAATTAAAACATTCAAATTTCTGTTTTGATTTTCTAGGGGAAAAAAACCTTTGAAAGGGAAGGCTGAAGAAGAAAAAGAAGAAAGAAAGACAGAAAGAACTAAAGAAATAAACAGTAAAGTTTGATGTCTTAAAGAGATAAGCTTACTGCATAATTTGTTTTAAAAATATGCTTCTATTCACTTTTCATTGAAAATGCAGAAAACGGCATCCAAAATTAAATTTCCTTTAATTTTTCCATAAATCATATTACATTAAAAATCATCTTTAAAAATATTTAAAAATTTTGAACAACAAACGTTTTATTCAAGTTGTCTTCCTTTGCTGAATACTTCATAAAATTCATAGGCGAGTATGCGATTTAATTTTGTTTTCATTTTATTTTATTTTATTTTATTTTACTTTATATTATTTTATTTTTTATTGTATTTTATTTTAACGCTCACTTTATTGGAAAGTTGACAAAGCGTACCATTATGAAAATTCCAATAACATGAAGTGCGTAGACAGATATAGTAAACAGGAATGACGTATAAATAAATTGATATTAGTAACTTATTAATCATATCCTTAGAATTATATTTTCATGTACCAACATAATTATTCACTAAGTTATATTATTAGTTATTACTGAAACAGTGTTGCAAAAACGGCGTACCCTCGACCAATAAGATAAAATAAAAATAAAAGAACAAGAGTAGAAAACATTAACTGAATAATCTAAATGGAAAGAAAGTTGAAAGTTGAGCAAAAAAAAAATCTCATTTTAAGCTGTACTAAGCCTACAAACACTGTTCTATTATTAACAGTTATCGTAACTGATGTTTGGAAAATCAAAGGTGGCTGAAGCTAGCATAAGAACACTTTGAACTAGAATGGTATGCGAAGAAAGTGACTAAGGAATTTAAGGTTTTTGTACAATGTAAGTAATGAATAATAATTTTGTTTAGTGACCTTTTTATGTGTTGGTCTACGTCCTCACACGTGCGTTGCGTGTTACTCGCAACCACATGCTTGTTGCAATTAAATCTTATGTTTTGTGATAACATTGCTAGTTAGCATATTACTTGTATCTTAAGCCGGTTATGCGCAAGTACGGATTTTACTGCTTGGAATTTGTAATTTGTAATACAACCATAGATCAACTGAATTAACAGCGATAAATTAATAATAATCATAATACTAACAATTTTTATTTAATACTTCTTGGTCATTGTCATTGTATAGTAGAGGGTTGGAAATATTATGTTTTTCATTCACAACTTTATAACCTCGTACACAAGTATTATTTTAAGTTATATAAATAAAATTGTAATACAGTCTTCCTTTAATTTGCATCCTAACTTATTCTAAGTTTACATTTATAAATAACAGAACGAAAACATGTAAAACATAACATACCAGAAACAGAAACAAGGGGAGAAAGAAATATAATTACAATAAATCTTCTAACTAAATAAATTAGGAAATTAATACACATATACCGTACATGTTACACAAACGCTGATGCATAATACAACGTTCTATTCTCACTAAGAATGTTATGTAAAGGAAATCTGTAGGAAAATTGTATTTATATAAGGTAATACTTGTATACTAAAGTATAAAGATGTGAATAAAAACAACAATAATGCATTATTTTGTTAACAATTGCAATCACTTATTACTATTTAAGAACTTACTGCTTATACGAAACATAATAATAATAATAATAATAATAATAGTAATAACCAACCAAAAGCAAAAATTATTGCTATAAAATACAGCTCTAAAGCAGCATGCACTCTTCCAAAAGCCCTTTTAATTGACGTTCTAACAAAATAATTTTCACTCGTTCGTTAGTGGGTAAATATAATAGTAATAATAATAATAATAATAATAATAATAATAATAATAATAATAATAACGATGTAAACACTATGGCGTTTTGCAATACAAAAATGTAAGGCCTTCAAACTACAGCAGAATTCTTTCACATTGTTTCACTCCAATTCGTTAGAGTAAGGTCACAAGTATAATTTAACAAAGTAGGCATAAACTTTATATTACAATTATTTAAGGAAGTAAGTGATTTTAATTTGTTAAACGTAGTTTTGCTTTTACTTTGGTAGTCCGCAAAAAAAACAAAAAAATATTTTATAAAACAATGAAAACATTCATGGAAATATATATTAATAAAGTAAGGATGTCGCTTTATTTGCAGAAAGTATGCCTATTTATTTCCATTAGCTATTTAAAACAAACCTTCAGAATACTGACTCGACAGGCTAGCTAACTGCCAGCCTGTAACGTCCACTTCCATTCTGCAGAGATACATGATCGTACAACCAGGGACTCATGTTGACAAAAAGACCTTCTCTACCATTTGAAATCAGACTACACCACCACACCACAGCGACTTACTTACATGATTTAAAAGGTCCCAACAGATTTTTATACAACCCTCTTTTGTCATGGGACCCGAATTAAAGTATCATTCCATCAAAGCAAGGTAGCATTAAAGTATCTTACTTTAATAAAATATGTTTCACTTCTTCTGTCACATAGCTCTGGTTTTGGTCCTCATCTGTATGATTCTAAAATCTAATTACACTCAGGTTTAGCTACATAGATATGGAGTCTTCAAATCTGGAATTTAAAAATTAATATAAACTATTAACTTTTTAAATCCCTTTTAAATAAAGTTTTGTTACCACTTGATCTGCTCAGTTTTCCTGATAGTCCACAACCATCTGTACTCAATAAGATAATTTCAATAAACTTTTAATAATGGTTATGGCTGTCTCTGTTCAAGAGGTCTGATAATGATTATCATTCTAATTTTCAATTAACGTGATTTTTCTCCGTCGTCTCATTGTTATGCATATATGCAATTTTTGTTTTAAAACTCTCAGATAATGTATTCGTAAGATTGTCTTTAACAGACTGATCTAGCTAGGCTGTATCTTCTGGTAACCCTGCACAGGGCAGCTATAATTATTATTATGTTCTCTCTACCATTTAATTATTGCTTATTTTATATTATTATAATAATCATTATTTGTATCACTTGATTCATGCCATAATTCTCAGTTTTTGCCTTTCTCCCCTGGTACTTTTTCATCTTGTTAACTCGTCTACTTCTTAAGTTTAAGATCAAGTTGCCATAGCACTTCGTTTGTAAAACACATAAAAATGTAACTCTGGAACTTCCCCCGAGTATGAGCTCCTGCTCTTTGGGAGATTCAGGACCAACCCATCTATCATTACTTATGCTTTTTATTGACTAATATTGACTCAGCTTGTATGTTTTCAAATTAATAATGTGTTTGTTTTTTGATGTAGGTATATTCTTTCTGAGTTTTTCTACAATAAATTGTATTTATGTGGTATATTGTATGTGCGGTATAATAAATAAATTATAAACTTAGATAAAAAAATACCGTTGGCACGTTTTCGATCATATCGCTTTGTTATTAGAACGTCTTCATCAATACCTAACACATCAGTAACTATTGTTCTTACCATATCGTGTGTTTACGGCATTCCAATTATTGTATTTTTTAGTGCTAATAAATAAATTATAAATCTGAAATTCTCTTTACATGTACCGGTACAATACTGCTGCAAATGCATGATGAACATTTTAACGTTACTCGAATAAGAAAGTAAATAGATAAAATATAATTCTGAAATTTTTTGTACAAGTACAATACTGCTGCAAACGTAAGATGATGAAACCAAAACATTTTAACGTTACTCTAGTAATTAAGTTCTCGGAATATAACTAGTTACGCTCATGTTAATCTAGTTTAACTTCGGTTCTGAAAGATGTAAAGTGTATTAAGACATAGCTAAAACTGTCCTCTTTAACCTAGTTAGCACCCGGCAGAAGAGCGAATGTGGAGTAGCGGTGATATCCTTGCAAAAAAGTTATCAAATCTGCATGGTTTTACAAGGTTAGCACGAGCAAACATTTGAATCCCCGAGCGACTTCGCTCTCTGTTAAATACATTACTCCAGGCCCTAATGTCATTCACCAGGGCTTATACACATTTCATTTTGTAGAATATTCAATGGAAAAAAACCGACTGTTTAATTTCATGTGAATGCACACAGATTTAAATATATTTTGTACAGTTCTGGCAAGGTTAATAAATTAAATGTAGGAATTCATTGATGTCAATAAAAATTGTGACTAAAATGCCTAACGTACAAAGCGCTCTCAATATTGAATTTGCACGGCTGCTATTTGAACCAAGTTCCAGTTGAATCCTGGTTGAAGGAGTGGTTTCCTTTGCGGACTTAAAATATCCAGCAGCATGCTATTATTCTGAAGAAGAGTGTCCCTAGCGAAAAAAAATAATAGCCATAATGAACCCACTGCTTCTTAAGCCTTTCTGATCTTTCCATCATCATTATAGACCTTGAAAGAATTAAGAAAGGGAAAGATCGTACAACTCTCCCTCTCTATTTCTCATTCACTCATTAACTCACTCACTCACTCACTCACTCACTCACTCACTCGCTCACTCTATCTTTCTTTCTCTCTTTTTTTGCACACAGACACACATTACTTCAAACACTATGGTAAAAATCCGATTCCTTAATATTTCAGTACACATGCAGTAAGTTGTCTTAGCCTCATTAAAATTGGAATCATTTGCGAGGCAAGACTTAAAACATGAAATGAGTAGCTTATTACTAGACCTATTCATCAGAGACTAGGCCTATATTGGGAATTATTTTTAAAAAGTTAGTTCTTAGTATAGTAACGTATTATAATTATATATTACATAATGTATATAACATATAATGCATATTATACAATTACCGTACAAAATTTCATTAAAATAGTTAAATAATAGTTCAAACTGTTTTCGAAAAAATCAATAAAAATAAAATTCTCTTCATGTAAAGTGATTTTAAAAATGAAAATAAAGTCATTGTCACGCTTATTGTCGTATTCCGAAAGGATGCACATCCGAAATAAAATCTTATGTAATACAGTAACATGGTTTTCTTTACCCTAAGCATGGGCAATACACAATATAATACATACACATATGACTACACGTACAGAATACACATTACTTCACATTCAAAATAGAATAAGAGTTTCAGTTTGATACCATGATATGGTTCACCATGCACTACTGAGTTTCTATGAACGATGTCTGGCTTATAACTACCCTTCATATAATTTAGTGACTATTCCACTCATACGCCACGTGTTCTTGATTTGACAAAATAACGTTTAGCAATTCCTCGGATATAGAACTATCACAGCCGTTTATCTTACAATATTCTTTTAGGAATCGCGAGGATGCCATTTATCGGGTAAAACGTCTGCTCATTACTGGACACGTAAGCATCAGTATGCAGAGATTAATATGTCACATGCTGCCATTAAGCAGCACGAAAATATTATTTTTTACAACATAACTTGTTGGGAAATTGAAATAATAGAAATGTATATTGATTAAAAACACAATTTAGATTCGGTGCAAGCCAGTTCGTGTGTTTTTATTCTGTTCAGCTGTGAAGCTGAATTATTCCACCCCTTTCGATTTATTATAAACAATAGTTAATTCATATTTATTCGAATCATTCAAATTATTATTATTATTATTTCGGTATCAAAATTCTCGTTTAGATTATTATTATTATTTCCTAATTCCAAATTTGAAATCTTAACTGTAAAAGAAACGTATATTTCGAAAATACAACGTACTAAATTCATAGTTTTGGCCCGCGAATTGTTTTAACCAATAGAACTGTTTTACGTAATGAAAAATACACCCAATAAGAGAGAAGCATCCTTTAGCCGCGAACCTAGCGTGGTCAGGAGCTCACTTCCACCATATTCGCCGAGGAGAGCAGACCTCCGTACGTTGCTCTTGTGGAAAGTCGCGGGAAATATTACCTAGCATAATTGCGATTCTCACTAAAGCCACTTGTAAAACACGTATGTATATTATAAAAGATAGCGTGTGAGTTTTCATTTACTTTGTGAGAAATAAGAAAACAGAAATACACGTAAGTACTTGATAAATGCAATTGAAGTGGTGAATTTACACAAACATCTACGCAGAACACAGTTAATTTGAATAAATGCCGATATAAAATGTTTATAGTGAAGTTATCATTTATAGAGACATAACTAGCTATAAACCAATCCCTCAGATGATTCGTGTGATACCCTGAGCTACAAAAGCCGTGGAAAAGATATAGGTGCAGAACTGACGGAGCCCAACAGAGCATCGAAGTAAGTACATTTCCACAACGAATCCAGCTCCCAACAAAACACTCAACCAAACACCCATCTCAATTTGTCTCCCCAATCCAAGCACCCATATCAATTTGGCGCCCAATCGTGTGGCTATACAATATCAATTTGGTGCACCAACGTGTGGCTTTTTAAGAACAATCTAACTGTGTAAAGACTCTGTGAACAAATATTCTAATTGGGACATTAGCAAGCAGATTGCGATACACAGAATTAAGTGAGAATCGTTAGCTAGGTACGGTTACGCGCAACAATCACCACGCCATCACGAGGTCAGCCCAGGTGTTCGACATCATGCAGTAGGCAGCAGCTGTGACCATCCAACATCAACCGCCAACAATCAAGTTCCAGAATGAAAGTAATTGTAAGAAGCCTGTGAAGCCTGCGAAGCCTACAAATAAAGTAAGGTGTTATTTTTATGATTATAAATGAAACTCAGAGGCCGCGAAATAATGTCGCCACAGAAGGAAAGTTCAGATGTGTTAGAAAATGGACAGGACTTGCTAACTAGTACCGAGATGGAAGGTATTGTAGACAACATAAGTGCTGATAGTAGTTTACAGTTAGTAGATGAGATTGTTACTGATATGGAAGTTCAGGTCGAAACAGATGTTTCCGTTTCAAATGTAAACGTGACTAGGCGCGAAGATAGTGAATCTTCAGATGACCAATTAGAGAACTCAATTAAAAGTTTTATGCAGCAAATGTTCAATAAGCTTAGTAGTAAAATTGAGGATGTTAAGACAGATATTAATGATGTTAAGGCAGACATAAATGATGTTAAGAATGATGTAAAAAGTGACATTAATAAGGTTAGTACTGATGTAAATAATGTAAAAGCAGATGTAAATGAAAACATTAGTCTGAAGTTAGTACAATTGGATGAAAACTTGACAAAGTTGAAAGATGATCTAAAACAAGAAGTGGTAAAGGAAGTACAGGAAAGGCTAGGTGATTTCAAAGAGCAGGTTAATAATGACGTCACCGTTGCTCTAGAGAATATTCAAACTATTGTAAATAATGATATATCAGAAGTAAAAGAGGTTATTTCAAATGTTAGCACTAACTTGCAAACAATGCAAACAGATGTTTCTAATACTAGTGAGGAAATGAAAGTTATTGTAGCTAATGTGTCGGAACTAGACAATAGTGTGACTCTTATGAAAATGCAGATGAATGCTTTCGACGAAACATTGTTAGGTTTTGCTAAGATAAATGATGAGGCTAGAAATGACTTAGAGAAGAAGAATCAGCTGTTAAAAGTCAAACAGAAAGACATTGAAATACAGATTGTAGAAGCGCAAGAAGAGTTGACAGTGTTGAGTAGGAGAGTACACAAAGATGAAGAGTTACTGACAAGTAGAATTTGTGTATTGGAAAATAGATTAAATGTTCCTGTAACTTCACCTGTAATTAATGATGTGAATGTACCTCAACTGGGAAACAATATGAATAGGAATGTCGTTGAAGAAACTTACTCACAGTTACCATGTAGATCTCCTAGATGTCAGGAAAGGATAAACAGTCATAATGGTTCCCAGGTGCAGGATATTAATGTACCTTTGTCCACAGGAGTTAGTCAGTTAGGCACAAATTTTCCTAGCTACCTGATGAACGAAATTAAGTTACCTGTTTTTGATGAGAATAATAATACCAATCCACAAAATTTCTTAACTGAACTTCACGATTATTTTAGGTTAAGAGCCATTCCGCCTAACATGTACATGATCATAGTAAGAAAGGCATTGCAAGGTAGATCTTTGAATTGGTTCAATTTGACTACAAATGAGACTACGACATTTGAAGAATTCAAAAGAAATTTTATCAGTAGATATTGGAGTTTATCCAAGAGAAACAACATTAGGATGCAGTTAGCTAATGGTGTGTATGAGCCAGAGTCAGGTCAGACGATGATTGACTATTTTTTGGGAATGGCCGAATTAGGACGACAAGTAGATCCTCCACTAAATGAGTTTGAGTTACTGGAGACTGTTGTAAATCACTTTCCAGAGAATGTGAGACTAAATCTGATAGTAGCAAAACCCAGAACTTTTTCTGATATGTTAGAATTGCTTGCTGCTTTTGAGCAAAGGAATATTTTCAGGAGTAGGCAGAGCTATATGAATTCAAATGATAGAATGTACCCTCCCACTAACAGGCTTACAAATTCTGGGGTAGGGGCAGAAGGCAATGCAAATTGTGACAGAAGTTATGATGCTAGGAATACCTACAGAGACCCTATGCCTAATCAAAACAGGAATAATCCTAGGTATTTCCAGAATAGATCAGAGAATAGGCCATATAACAGAAACAATAATGGAAGAAATCAGATAAACCATGTCACTTTCAATAGGCAAAACGTTGGAAATGGTAATCATCCAAATTCTTGGCGAAAAATGCCATGGATGAAGAATCAAGGCTATCGTAGGAGGTACCAGAACCGTACTTATAATAATAATAATAGAGGTAATAACAATAGCAATGATAGTCAAGTTAGGCCAGGACAAGTAATTAACAATGGTAAGTGGCGAGTCAAAAGTGTTGAGACTCAGCAAAACAGGCTAAATCCTAGAGCCAGGCCATTCAACAGTAATACACGTAGCGAAGATGTACCTGATGACGTTGTAGAAGTCCATGATCAGGAAGATAATGGTAATGCACAACAGTTAAACTAACAAGCCAATATCTCGAGGGTTCGGATGGTGTTGGCGCAAGTTTAGTCAATTCAGGCAAACGTATAGAACCCATAAATAGCATTCAGACACAAAGAAGCTTTTCAGATAATAGGCCTAGTGAAGAAAAGAATAATGCAAGTAGAAGTGAGGTTATTATGGATCCTCCTAGAATAAAAGTAGTGATAGGAAATTATGAGACAACTGCGTTAATAGATACAGGTTGTTCAAATAGTGTAATAAGCGAATGCTTATACAATAAGCTTATTCAAAACAAAGTGAAGTTAATTTCTATTCCTATCTGCGGATTATCTTGCACAGTAGCGATCAAAAGAGCAAAACAATCGGTAAAATTTCAATGCATGTTGGATGTCAAAATTGGTAATTCGAAATTTGAAATATTTTTCTTAGTAGTCCCGAAATTAGTTACAGATATTATTATTGGAGTTGATGTTTTTACGGAATACAACAGTATCATAAGTTTTGAGGATAACAACTTAATATTAAATTTACAAGGAGACAAGATGAGCATTCCCTTCGACAATGAGCTGAGTATAAGAGATGCGTCTAGTGAGTTAGGTGGCAACGATATTCCGTATGAGACGTTTATTGTAGAAAATATTCAGATAAATGATATGATGATTCATAAAGTAGGCCCTTGCTGCGATGATATAAATAATGAGGTAGAAGTATGTAGATGTATGACATTAAATTGTGATGACTGCGCTGATAGGTATGAAAATAGTGTTGACGGAGATGTCAACATAGGGCAAGTAGAGATAGGTTATGTCTGTACGAGGAATGTAAAAGAAGCCGACCCTAGCGCGAACTCTATGACAATGAATATTTTGAAGGAGAAAGTTGATATGGCTCACAACTTAAATGAAGATCAACGTGATAGGTTGTTATCGATATTAATAAAGAATAAAGAAGTATTTTCCGAAAACGTGGGACTTTGTAACATCTACGAACACAAGTTTGACATCGAACCAGTTGATGAATTCACTTATAAGAGTAGGCCAATTCCGATTGCATTGATCATCCAAGAAGAATTAATCACTTGGCTATAGTAAAGGATAGTTGTGTCAAAAATAAAATAAATAATTAAAGAAGTATTATGCAGCGTTATTGTGTCAAAAAGTAAGAGATTAATAAGTTGAGAGATTGAATACAAAAGAATGTGATTAAATAAAAATTGCTTGATAAATAATTAATATTAAATATGTGGTTCTAACTTAAGATTGATTAAGCAAAGAGAGATAAACTGGAGTTAAATAAAATGATTGAATTGCTAAACTGTGCGAACGCGATCCGACACCGAACCCGAGAATGTAGAAATGTTGTAAATAAACTATACATATATATACCTATGATTTAAATATAGAAATTTAGGGTGTTGTATATAATAGAAAAATAAGATGGATTGAACATTAATGTTGATGTACATAAAATGTTTATTATTTAAGAGGGTTATGTTTGTACATAAATTGTTTATTATTCAAGGGTAATGTTGTGATGTAATGCAACATAGTGTGATACTGTATATATTTATTTGTTTGTCAAAAGTGTGTTGTATTTGTATGATGTATGTACACATATGATAACAGTGATTCAAAGGAAAGAGAATTTGTGTGAAGGAATAAGATAGTGATATTTTACAGACGATGAGTGCCTCGATGTAAATAAAATTTTCAAATATGGACGATGAGAAAATCTCGACATATATATATATTTTCAAAATGTTTAAGAATTCTCGATATATATAACTAACAAGAAGTGTTGTCATATACTAGACATGTTTGTTTTTCAAGAAATAATTTTCAGAGTTAAGAATGTTTAAATAGTATTTTTCATTTATTGTTCGAATGTTTGTCATTTTTTTAAAATATTATGTTAAAAGAATGTCAGGGTAATACAAACCTGATTTGATTTAATTTGTGTATATCCAAATAATCTTGGTCATATTCATTTAATTCAAGTTGTAATGTTTAACACATACACCTATTGTTACACTAACATTTATCATCATTCACCATTTCAATGATTAATTTAGAATTTTTACTAATCCAAGCGTAATTTAAATTTAATAAGAATAAATATTCTGGGGTATGATGTGTTAATTTAATTATTTACCTTTTCGGACATAATTAAATTAACACAGGGGCATTTTGAAGCTGAATTATTCCACCCCTTTCGATTTATTATAAACAATAGTTAATTCATATTTATTCGAATCATTCAAATTATTATTATTATTATTTCGGTATCAAAATTCTCGTTTAGATTATTATTATTATTTCCTAATTCCAAATTTGAAATCTTAACTGTAAAAGAAACGTATATTTCGAAAATACAACGTACTAAATTCATAGTTTTGGCCCGCGAATTGTTTTAACCAATAGAACTGTTTTACGTAATGAAAAATACACCCAATAAGAGAGAAGCATCCTTTAGCCGCGAACCTAGCGTGGTCAGGAGCTCACTTCCACCATATTCGCCGAGGAGAGCAGACCTCCGTACGTTGCTCTTGTGGAAAGTCGCGGGAAATATTACCTAGCATAATTGCGATTCTCACTAAAGCCACTTGTAAAACACGTATGTATATTATAAAAGATAGCGTGTGAGTTTTCATTTACTTTGTGAGAAATAAGAAAACAGAAATACACGTAAGTACTTGATAAATGCAATTGAAGTGGTGAATTTACACAAACATCTACGCAGAACACAGTTAATTTGAATAAATGCCGATATAAAATGTTTATAGTGAAGTTATCATTTATAGAGACATAACTAGCTATAAACCAATCCCTCAGATGATTCGTGTGATACCCTGAGCTACAAAAGCCGTGGAAAAGATATAGGTGCAGAACTGACGGAGCCCAACAGAGCATCGAAGTAAGTACATTTCCACAACGAATCCAGCTCCCAACAAAACACTCAACCAAACACCCATCTCAATTTGTCTCCCCAATCCAAGCACCCATATCAGCTGTTAGCTTACCTGACTGAAGTTAACTATGTCTTATATGCACCACTGGTAGCACTGGTCACAACATGGCAACTCAAATCGATTCATGGAAGGTTGAGTCATAGCATGCCGTGATCTCGCAGTTGTTAATTTTGTTTTTATACAACAAAGCACGAAAGTAATTATTACTTGCATAATCCGTTACAATTTTATTCATGGAATGGTCTTAATAAATCCAACTCGAGTTGACGAGTTTCATCAGATAAATCTATCGATAAACACGTCAACTCTCGTGGTATTCCCAATGAAAAAAGTTTCAAATAAAAGTTTTTAGCTTATGGTATAAGCACGTCATATACAACATTTTAACAAAATACTTAGAGTCGTTCTAAAACAAAATCGAGATAAACGAAATATTCTTCATGTAAAGTGGCATTAAAAATAACAGAAAGTTTTCACTAATCTTTGTGACACATCCCCAGATGGTACATAATCCACATATAAAGCTTTGTTTTTGTACGATGTTTCGTTCTTGACCTACTGTTCACAGACACAAGACACGCACAGACAGACAGACAAACATACTCGTACATATTTGCTTTTGTGGATTCACTGTGCCTGGAAACGTGTATTGAAAACGCTACACCGAATATCGGGGTCGAACCCAATACTTCCTCTACCTATTTATTGAACTGGTGGTGGAAGCTTATCCTAGATTCAGCACTGCAGGATTCTCTTATGAGATCCTGGGACTGCTATAGGCTACAATTACTAATCGCAAAAGTTTTACTTCAATGTATAAATGATTTATGGGAGTGAAAAACGTTGGAGGAATGAAATTTTAGGAAAAGGAAAATTCCGTAGTATCTCAATACGAAATACGCAACGAGAGCGTAAGTTCTTTGGTCGCTATTACCTCTCAAGATGGCTCCTTCGATTTTACTGCATGCAATGCATGCAGTAAATGAATTATTATTCAGTCAGTCAGCATGAAGGTTGATGAAACTATCAATACTGTAAAAATAAGCATCTTAAATTAATATTTTCCCTAAACCTATACTGATAAAGTTTATAGGATGCATTTAATTTAATAATACGTCCATGCGTCAAACTCGGCACAGAAGTAGCTGGCTGCTAAGCATTTTCTAAATTCATGTCATACGCTGTAATTTGTGGATATAATTCATTCAATAAAACTGTCAACGCATGACATGTTACATTCACTTGGCATAAAAATTGTGTTACATTTACTGTCGCTGTATTTCTAATAATACGTCATGTTGAACATGACTGCAACATATTCCTCGAAACTACGTATTTTGTTTAAGTACACATAGGCCTACCCAAAAAATAAAGCTAAAACAAATGCGGGCTAGAAAACTTCCTATGGAATTTCGATCGCAAAGCATAGGGCGAAAGGGTAGATGGTAAAATAACCGACCTATAATACTATCATATTTCATATTGCACCCATTGGTGAAGCGTAGATCCTATAAACGGAGGTTACTGTTACCTGTTCGACTTCTGTTACGCTTATTTCCCGATTGAGGGCAGACTGACAGGTGGTAAACCCATCGCCTCACAACCCCCCCCCCCGAAACCAAAGTATTACTTGGATGTGAAAGGCTGAGGAAGTCCCTCCCGGAGGACTCAGTGCCCAACATTTATATGCCCTGAAATATCCATCGATAGCGGCCGGGTTTGAACCCGCGACCTTCGGATCTAGAGGCGAGCTCTAGACGCTACTTCTAGACCACCGTGGCTGACTAAAAAATCTACAGCATAACTTTTTCACTCCTACTGATATATGTATTGAAACCACAACAAACTGAATGAAAGCACAGGTAGACAATTAATAAAATAATACTTTATGTTGAAATGTGATGGGTTTATCCATATGTTAGGATCGCCATTTATGGAAACCACCGCACCATTGAAAATTTCCTATTTTATTTCCAACTTATAATCCCACTGATGATTTCATTTGTGAATGCATATTTTAATATAAATTCAGCTCTGATAGGATTAAATAAGATGATTAATTAAAACTAAATTAAACTCCAGGGCGCTACATTCCTTTAAGGAACTATGCCTGCCATCCGATCGCTGCCATAAGCAAATGGTAAGGTTGGGGCATATGGTCAGCAGGACGACTTCCACGGCTGTTACTGATGGCTTACTGAACCGGAGCCCCTACTTCTTTATCAAATGTTCCTCAATTTGAGTCACGAGGCTGAGTGCACCACGTTCCAGACCTCCCTACATCAGAAAAATAAGATAATCTATTAGCAGTGACTTTTCTCTAATACGTGCACCGGTAAACTGTTGGGTACATTTTTAAAACGCACCAAAGACTCCTACTTCTACTGGTGAATATGAAGTGAGTAGCACTTATGATCAATAAGCTGGTCGACCCTCCTCTATGCTGCTTTCTGGCCTTCTCGTTCCTGATAGGCAGTCAACAACCAACACAAACAGCAATGATAATATTATAGGAGAAAAATTCCTATGACCGGGCTTCCACACTAATTAGTGTGCCTCACAGTACTGCATATGACGTAACTTGTCTGTCAGTGAGGTAGACCATTAAGTCCAATCGGTCATAGGAGAGAGGTTCCATCTGGCGCTGGGAAGTGAACTCTGACTTAGTTCAGTTGGTAGAGCATTGGCGCGGATAGCCAAAGGTCATGGGTCCAAATCCCAGTGTCAGAGGGATTTTTCTGCTATAATATTATCATGTAATGTCCAACAGAGACAGTAATCTGTTGTTCATGAATGCAAATGCATATATATCTATTTACAAACAGCAAGCTAGGACACGTGAAAATGGATACAGCAACGAGTTAATCACAGTTTGTCAGCTTATCTTTATGATTGGTTGAGAATAATCATGTTTCAAGAGTAGGGTGGCAGAGATTTAGGTAATAGATTGTAATACAGGGAGACCCAAGAAACTAAAACCGGCTGCACGGTGTTTTTTTTTTCTTTCCCTGTTGGCGGCACGCGTTGAAAGGAGTGCTGTAACTTGTCCACACATTTTTGGTACCTCTTAGAAAAGCCATCCATCACTCGCCATAGTTCCCGTTGCGAAATGCTGGCAATTTCTTGACAGATATTTTGTTTTAATTCTTCCAGGGTGTGTGGGTGTTCTTATGTTTTAATTTACCTAGAAATAAAAGTCTCAAGGGGTTAGGTCTGGGGATCGAGAGGGCCACAAATCTTTACTTATAATTCTGTCCTCCTCAAACACACTTTCAATTGTTCTCATCGAAATATTGGCTGAATGGGCTCTGGCAAAGTCTTGTTATTTTCTTTATTAATATAATCACATAACTGGTATAATAAACTTTTTTTATAGTCTTCTTTCTCATAATTCCAGACAACTAGTGATGTTTTATTGTTTTTCCAAGCACAGCAATCCCCCATTTCATACCTTGCCACTCCCTTCAACAGTTTAATATTTTATTTTAAAAATGTTATTACTACATAACTACAACAATTATGATTCATCCTAGTATCTCGAGTAGTACACTAATAGGCCTATGTAGTTATTTCTACCCCTCTTTCTTCTTCCTTCTTTTCCCACAGTACTTCTTTTCCTTACATTTAAATTCTTTAGACTTCATAATTTGCACATAATTTATTTTGCAGCTAATATCCTCATTTATGAATTAAGGTAGTCTGGAGAAGTTATTATTATTAAGTCGAATCATATAATCTTCTGAACACGATTTCACATTCCAAAACCACTCAGGGACAGATGGAGTTACTGTCGAGATACTTTCTTAACAAAAGAGGAAAAGAAAAAGGTGAGGAAGGAGAGAAAAAAATAGAGAAGAGAAGGGAAAAGATAGGAGAACTTCCTCTCTTGCAATGAAAGCCTATACCAAGAAGACTACTTGTACAAAGTAAATGGGGTTTGGTGGAAAGAGTACCGGAGGTGGTGGGATTTCAAATCCTGAATACCACTCAACACATTCGGTAATAACTTTTAGTGAGATGAATGCTTATTGTAGTTGCAGAAGAGGGGAAAAAGCTTTTGCTGTATTTATTATAAGCAAAATGCGTGACATTCATTTTAATTTGGAAGTATGATTTCCCACCGGCTTTTTTGCATGCCTTATCAAAAGAAGAGACGTTTTACAGTGCCATGCTGTTGGCAGTGGGAAAAATATCCATATACAAAACACAATACCAATTAAAAGTAACCAACTACAGCGCCATAGGGCAACATTTTTGAACTGGTTTAACTGCACGGGAGAGAGATAGGCTACATCAACATTTAGACCACGCTCAGTTTTACAATTTATGTTTGTTTTTAAACAAATCTCAATTTATTTAGATTAAAACCATTATTTTTATATGTAATGTGATTTTCGTATGTCATCAACAGATATTATTTAAGAGGTGTACAACTTCTTAAAATGGTTTATTTTTGCTCTGCTTTCTTTTTTACCTTTAATGTTTCTTGCAGATTTCCGTATCCATCCTACTTGTAGTTTCATAATTCCTCAAGAAAACTAAAAACAAAACAAAGAAGGTGTTTGGGAGACAAGTTTAGTCATTTGATGTGCCTTCATTTTTAACATTCCTGTTTATCTGTTTATCTGTTTTTTTTTAAAGTATTCGCAAAAACATTTAATGTAGCCTACGTTTGTGTAATTGTAATGGGCAAGTAAATATAAGTCATTTGCACTAAGTCAGCGTTTCTCAACCTACGGTCCGCGGACCACTGGTTGTCCGCGAAGATGGTGCAGACGGTCCTCAGACATAATTTAAAAATATCATAAAGCAAGTGGAAAGTAAAGAAGTAAATTTTTTCACATATTTCGTTATAATGACCTATACCTAATACCCGAAATATTAAGAACATAGGCCTTCTTTTAAAGATGGGATATAAAATTAGGGGTCCGTAACGTTTTTTAGACATTTTAGAGGTCCTCGGGTTCAAAAAGGTTGAGAATCGCTGCACTAAGTGAATAAAATCTTTTAAACATCGTAACTTAAAGGATGTTAATGACATTACAATGTTCAGTAACACGAACCGTTAAAACACATTCAATATGACACGCGCCTAGCATGTATTTCATTGCGAAGAACCCTTCATACCAAAATAATGCAAAAGATCTCTCTCGGAAAATAGGAATTGCTGAATGGCAAATAAATCATTATTTCCAATAGTAGTAGTAAACCTGTGAACTGTAGATTATGTAAATAGGTTTAAGAACTTTTAAGATGATTAATTTATTGCTTTCTGTTTCCATAATTTTTCTTCCTTCCTCTGTCATTACGGGTCCTATCTATTTTAGGAATAAGAGATAATTTAGTCCTTAATGGGCCAGGAAACCCTTTACTAGTAGGTTCGGAAGAATGCGTGAGATACTTTCAAGTAGGCCTACTTTAAACTTTTCATGTATTGTACATACCGGTACTCAATATCTTGTGCACAGAAATGATATTTATTGGGTACGCATAAAAAGTGCACAAGATCGTTCTCTCGATAGTTTCGGAAAGTTTTAACAGCTCACAACAGTTTACACGTCCATTACATTCTAGCTGTTGTCATTTCTTTTCACTCTAAACTGTTGCGTTTCTCTTATTTCGGATATTCCACTTGCAATTTAATTTTGATACCTAAGGAAATCTGGAACTGACGCTTCCCATTTTAACTCACTAACATACTTTAATAAATTAATATGTTGTATAAACTATATGAAACATACTTCAATAAATATGTTCTATAAACTGTCTGAATGAAGCTTTAGCCTACCATCTCGTCCAGACCACTGGAATCTTACTTTCACCTTACGACTTGTGGGGACACATATTTTATACCCGAATCTATAGCAAGAAAATCTCATGATCTATATTCATGGTAGATAAAATCATAAATTATATGCCTGCTCTACATAAGAAATGTTATTTAATTTGTAATAGGCCTGCCTATAATAATAACTAAGGCCTGATTTTGATCACCTAAACAATACTAAGAAATGACCTTAAAATGATGGCTACATCACTTTAAAATTAATTTAAAAATTACCTTTATTCCCAATATTTTTTCACATTATGACTTATACTTGATCACTCATTACAGCATTAGACAGTACCACCATAGCCCCTACTCCAAAACAAAATTTTATAATTTTGCGGAAGTAGGCCTACTTGCTTTTACATCCGGCATGCCAAAATAAAAATTTACTTCAGTACCTCAACCCATAACTTTCGCTCTGTGAATGACTGAATTGTAACCAGCAGACACAAGAATTTTTAGAATTCGAGGGGCTGAAAATTTATTCTATAGTATTATAAGAATAATACAATCAAACTCGCTAAAAATGACAGAAACCTGGATTTGTTTTTAATTATTACTTCAAAATGACTTATAATTTGTAAAAAATTCCATATCGGTGAAAAATGTTTAAGAATGCAAAAACTTATCCATGAAAGTGGTTTAATTGCATTTAAGATGGCATGAGCCAAATTTATTTTCCACAGAGCATCGTTCTAGCATCATCAGAGAAAAGATGCAAAGTCATGGAAGTCCGAAACCTACTAATAACAATCATTAACGGAAATTCCTGTATTGCAACCGAATGGAAGTATTGTAATATTAATGTAGCAATAGTGGCATTATACGAGGCAGCACCCGAGATCATCTACTCCGACAAATCCGAATTCCACATGGATCCACCGTGATTCGATCCCAGAGGTGGAAGCCGTGGTCTAACCTATCTATCTATAATAATGGATACCGATATATTTTTATTGTCCTACTAGCTTAAAAGGCCCGGCGTCGCCCGGGTTTTGTATTTTGTAACTTTAAATTAACTTATGGAGGACTTTCGATTTTGAAACTCTAGGTCCTTATATAATATGTATGTAGAATTTGAACTGAGGAAGAACGACCTATCACACTCAAACTATTCCCTCAGAATGTTACATAAGATTGTATTGTCTTGACAGAAAATTTTATTTCTCACTCTCATATTACCACACAACCGTTTGGGGCTGAAATAAAAAAGAAATTCAATATCACTTTCATATTTTCCTTCCCAAAAACCTGGGACATAGTATACTGAAAATGTCCCATACCATTTTGTCTTCTTCTAGATGCTTAGGGCCTCTGATAAACATCCCTCTTTCTCAACTAATACAAAGCCTATAGCTATGAATAACGTATCAGTGGATAGGATTTTTTACCGACTTCTGATATAGCATACTCATTGGCAAACCCATAAGCTGTCCCTGCCATACGACCGCTTATTCTACTTACATCAAAATGTGGAGCGAGAAATTGGTATTTTACATGTTGAGGGTAGCGATAGTTATTTGACTGCATCAATTTGTACTTTATTTTCGTGGATTTCATTTTTCAAGAATTATTTTCACAAATGTATTAAATCGATAGCATCAGAATTTGTTAAAGCCCAGTATTATATACTTCCCAAAGGCCTATGTGAACACTGTAAACAATACACTGTTGTCATGATAATTGAATTGCATTTCATTTTTTCAGTATAATATTTTCTGAAATTATATAAATTTTGAAGGGAAGGAGTGGCTTGTTTGAATTTTAATGTCGATCGCGTTACTTCTCAGGCTTAACTGGGTATGTGTGCAAAATTTCGTGCAACTTGGTCAAGAAATGTAGATTTGTATAGGGAACATACATAACCCACACACATACATACACATTTTCGATTTGGCTTGGTTGCAAGACTACAATTCTTTTGTTGTTGTTATGAAAACATGTGACAGCAGAACTCTCTAACTGTGCCAATGTCACACTTCTAATTTGTTATGATAACATGTGACAGCAGAACTCTCAAACTGAGCCTCATTTCACATTTCCTACTTTTCACATGGATTTTCCAAAAATTTTCTTTCATACAAACCTTGTCCTGACAATTACAAACACAACAGAAAAGAATCAACCAAATCGGTCAAACTGTTCTCAAGTGATGTGGCAACATACATTTTGGCAATTCATTTTTATTTATACAGATTGTTGCTCACGATAAGGAAGTGTATAAACATGATTGCTGTACTTAACGTCAAGTCGAAAAAGCAACCTCTTATAAAAAAGATTAAAAAAAAACTTTTGTGTTGTTGTGAGATTTGAGCTATGAAACACCTCACTGCAGGAATTCGGTTTTATATCGTGACAATTTCGCATGTCGCAAGAAGCAGGAAGTATAAAACATTAAACATTACATAACCCACGTCCTCTACATGCAGTCAATGATTTATGTTGTGTTGCCGTGTTCTCGAGAAGCACAACGTTCAAGATAGGCAAAACTCCCCTGAAAATATACTATTCCATACTTGTTCACAATCGCTTAATACTCACCCTACTTTTCCCCGATATCCTTTTCTGTCGCACAGGCCTCTGGCTTCTTATTCTCAGAGTTAATACGTTCGCTACAGAGGCCGCAGAGGAGTAACGTGGGTTTTTTGGGGGGGTTTGAACCCTCCCCCCATTGATTGAAAAAAAGGAAAATTGTACAATTTTTTAAGTCTGCTTATAAATTACTTAATACGAGTATAAAGCGTGGGAAGCTTAAAACTCGTAATTGTGCATCTTAATTTTTAAAATTTTCCGGAGGACCCCCGAACCCCCCCTCTCTGGGGGGTATTCCATACTCTCCAGACGTTATAACCCTCCCTCATATGGTCGGCCTGGTTACGCCTATGGTTCGCTATATAAGGAATTTACTAGTGAAGCGACATATTTCGTGGACATTTTAAATCTAATCTTCGTTTCAAATTATAACAATATGTACCCCAGTTGGAGCTATTCTTTGTAAAGATGGGAATAAACTTACAGTAGTTTACGCTAAAAGATAAAATTTTGCGAACAGTAATATGTGGGACTTGTCCATGGGAAGAAGCCTATTGATTTTGGACCAAATCGGTTGAGTAAAGCCCAATTTAGTGCCTATTTTACGGTAATATATTACAGTGTTTTGCAAATGACAAGCCCTTTCTTCCTTCTCCTGCTTAGATACGCGGTCCAATCAGAGACGGCGAGACGGAGGGAAGACTCTTACTGCAAGTGGCAGTCCTTTAGCCCGTACACGTGATTGGCGGTGAAGGAAAAGGATTCTCATATGAAAAATACTATAGAAGGGATTTATCAAATGCAGATCAGTTATCATGACAACGTATTGTTTTAGTGTGTTCATATACGGCTTTGGACGTTGTAATAAATTTAGATTTGACAAATAACACTATTCCTCCACATATACCTATCAAACTAGGCCGTTAAACTGAGCGAGGTGGCCGAGATGGGAACGTCTTGGACTCGCATTATGGAGGTCCCTGGTTTAAATCCCGTAGCCCGCCACATTGATTTTTTTTATTTATATGTGAGTATGCGATTGTTAAGATATCACAAATCTATATAGTTCTGTTGACGCTGGACGATTTTAATCTGATTTTTTTTTTTTTTAACTAGACCATTATTTGTCCGTAAGTCCTGCTTAATCAATCAACAATCAAACTGAAGCTTAACTCTGAAATCAATTTAAAAATAACTTATTTTCTGCAATCATAATTGCAATTTTAAGTGCATTCTGGCACTTTGTTACACTAGGTTACCTGATTTAATTATGTTTGCAAATGTAGCCTATATTGAATAATTAATAGTACTTTTTTTATATAAACAGATCTGTTTTAGTTTTATGTAAGTTTCTTAGTGAAATAGTTGGGCTATTTGACTTACTGTGGGAAAATGTCAATATTATATTGGAGACAGGAAATGCTAGGTGGAGTGGGGGGATCAATAACAAGATAAGAAAGTGGAAAAAATTAAACGGAAAGCTTTGATTGGTAGTCCCTTCCTATTTTCTTGTCGGCCTGGGTGGCGCAGTCAGTATTGCTCTGGCTTTCTGTGGCCAAGGTTGCGGGGTTCGATCCCGGTCCAGGTCGATGGCATTTTTGTGTGCATACATGTGACAGGCCAGAGTCTTTAGATATACAAGCATGTAAAAAAACTCTTGCGGGACAAAATTCCGGCACACCGGCGTCAGTCTTAGGCCTAAGTTGCAGAACATCTTCGTCGTTAAATAGCCGTATACAACTTAACTATTATCTTATTGGTCCTCATTCCATCTAAAGGTTTACAAGCTAGAGCCATGTTTGGAAGTACATACCTTTGTGAATGTGCATTTTCCAGTGTGAAGTTTATCAAAAATGAATTTAAAAAAAGTCGATTTTTTCTAAGTGACTTATATTTTATACTTATTGATATTAGGGATTACTAATCTCGTAGATCAGCTGACCTTTTCTCAATAAATTGTACTACTATTATTTCATGCAAAATGGTACGACAGAAGCCATATTTTGTAAAACAAACTTCTCTGTTTATTTCTCATGTTATTTTAAAACTGTTTATAATATTTACGAATGAATCAGTGATAACTATAATAGTCTTCATGGATCATATTTCTAACAATAGTAGTCTTTCTAAGTGATAAGCTAACTTGATAAGTTAATATGAGTCAAAATTAATTAATTTTGGTTTGGCCCTTAAGAGGACTTGTCTAAATAAAACGTGTCCCCCAGTTCTTCTGAATGTATATTAGAATGTATTTGTGTTTAGGACGGAAAATAACCTTATTGATTTGGATAAATAAAACCAATCAGAATGTCATTAGAACTTAAGAAAGAATATCCTACTCGGAACGATACTATTTATAGAATCTACAGTTTGCTTCAGCAGCACTCTGTTGCGTTTTACGAAGCTTTGTGTAAAGCTATAAATAAAAATTCAAGTGATAAAAACGATACCCCCATATATACGAGAATATGTTGTTGGGTAAATTTATGAGCCCCGGCCGCTGACATATATGCTAGTATTATTACACTTACTGTTTCGAGCTTTCATGTTATAATCTGCAGACATACAAGTGACGGTACCAAGTGTGCTCCATTACGCCTCGGTGAATATGAATTCTCTTATTCATGAGCATACGTTCTTTCATATATCATGGATTTCCTGAAGTCAAAACACCCCTGTCTCAACCTGTTTTCCCTAGTTCTATATTATATTCATACAGTATGTTTTGTTATTTTATTTCAAATGAAAGATTGTTTCATCAACCAGAACCGAACTCGTATTTCTGCTTTGTTCTGAATAAATTACTCTCACACATATAGAAAATAAAAATTCGCTCTTTTATATTAGTGTATGTGTGTGTATGTGTGTTGGATCGGGGAACATACATCATTTTCCGCAAACCTTTATCCATTACCTATTATTTATATACAGGCCATGGAGACACTAAGAGTTCCAATCATTTGAGGCTCCCAGATATTAGACATTCGGGACATGAAGGCAGTAAGGTTGTCAGCCTTACGCACCGGCTCCCTTTATCCCCAGGATTACTTCTGGTACTCATTTCTGTCAGCTTAGAGCCTGAGTCGGGTCCCAGGGCTCCCAGAAAGACTAGGCCAATTGAAAAAACTCAACGATTTTATCAGGGATCGAACCCGCGACCTTCCGGTTTGTAACGAGCAGTGTATTGGAATGATCAGGAAACTTTCTCTCATTCAGAAAAAGGGGTATTTGGAATGCCAAAAAGGGCTTTAATCACTTTTCAAAGGCGCCCTCAGCTAACACAATTCCGCGAATCTTGGCTTTCGACGGCAAAAGTACTAACCACTTTTTAATCTATTGATAAATCTAGACGTAAAAAATCTAAACAACACCAGCCTTTAAAATCTGTGAGCAAATTAACAGACCTCGCATACTATTTCTTTTATCTTCGACATAACTCTATCAACTACAATATAACGTGAATTGTAAGAAACTTTCCTGAAAACGGGCTGTACTGCCACAGATCCAACTTTCCGTCTTTCTTATATTAAGCTATTTACTTTATTTGGAATACGGATAATGGATAAAGAAGGAACATAGTCTAAAAGGGAATAATAGAGCATTCCATACCAACTTTCAGAACGTATTTTCCAATTAGTATTACAATGAAAGTTCAAAATTATTAACCATTACATAATTTTCTCAGAAGTCAAAGTATGAAATTAGTAGTAGCCTACATTTTGGATTTATACTGTACTTGAGGCTATTTCTTACGTAAGTAATTTACGTCATCTTAATTAATTATTCTAGTTTTACTGAATTTGTTATTTGTATACTCAATTAAAATAATAAAACACATTTCAGAATACTTTTAGCCTATTAATAAATTAAAGGTATACTAAAGGTGTACTAAGGCGCATTGAAGGAATTTAAGGTACATATTATGGTACATTATATGTCGTAAAGGACTTAAGTCATGGCTCAAGATAAAGAGCAAAGTAATTTCGTGGACAAGGTATATGCTATAGTAAAGAGATTTTGAACTTAATTCATATATTTACTTACTCAGTGGTAATAGACAATTCATGAGCAAGCTAAAGGAATATAATCTATTTTATGGAACCCGGAGATACAGTGCCGCACTCACCTGAGCCCGCAATTCAATCCTATTCTGTGCTAAAACCATTCACCCATCCCTCTCAAAATCCTACTTCCATTAAATCTACCCTAACGTTGTCCTCCCACCTACCTCTAGATCTTCCAAGTGGTCTCGTCCCTTCGGGTCTCCCCGTCAGTGTTTTTGAGATACGTATTTCCTTCCACATGCGCGCAACATGTCCATCCCATTTCATCCTTCGTTAGTATATTCGGTAAAGAGTACATACAAGTTATGAAGCTTGATATTATGGAGTTCTCTCCAGTCCCCATTTTCATCTCTCTTAGGTTCAAATATTTTCCTAAGCACCCTGTTTTCGAACACTCAGATTATGTTCTTCCCGAGGGGTAAGAGACCATGTTTCACATTCATATAATACAACCGGCTGGATAATTGTTTTCTAAATGTTTATCTTTAGATTTCTGGTAAAAAGATAAACGTTTCCGAACTGCATGAAATAGCATTTCCTGATATCTGCCGACACTTAACTTCTACCTCAGTATTATTTGTATCTGTAGTTATTGCTCCCAGATATTTGAATTTCTCCACTTGTTCGAATGATTAACTGGATATTCTAACAATATGTGGCGCATTATTTTGAAGTTTCATGACCATATAAATGATCTTTTCTGTAATCATTTCTAATCCGACATTCCTGCAGGCACCGGAGAGGCTTTTTTGCATTTCTCCCGATTGTGTTTATATCATCGCCCAACAGACAAACATCATCTGCATAAGCTAAAATCGGGTGACTGCCATTTAATTTTAAGCCTAATTTCACATACCAGTATTAAATCTGGGCGCCAATGGCTCTTAACACATTTAACTTTTGTAAAAACAATTATCCATTCATATGATGGAGATTTCGTATTTGAAAAATATAGGCCTCATACAATGAAATGTGACTTAATTTTATCGGAACATGTCAGAGTTTTAACTTGGACAGAATTAAATTCATGGGTATTTATTATAATATAAGATAAAGTACTATAACTTAATAGGGGTACGCCGTGGCGCAGTTGATTGGAGCATTGTGCTACAAACGAAAGTTGCGAGTTCGATCACCGATGTGTTCGTTCGGGTCTTTCAAATGACCTAATCCTTCTTGTGGCACCATGGTCGACTCAGCCTCTAATAGAAACGAGTACTAGGAGCAATCCTGAAAGTAAAGGCGGCCGGTGCTTAAGGCCGAAGTTTAAAAATCTGAGAGCTTCAACCTCCTGGAAACCTAAAGGCATTCACAACCTGTATAGGGATCACTTTACTTTACTATACATTATTAATAGCCGTTATAGAATCGAAAGAAGATACACATTTCAGCAATTCGATAAGTATTATTCGTTCAGTTTTAAATTGTATTTCATCTGCCGTAGGGCCCAGAATCGTAAATTTCGTAACTGATTTCTTTCTTCTATGTCAGTGAAAAGGGAAAAGAATCTTTATACATTATAATATGACATGTTGCTTAAATAAATAACGACAGACTAGAAGAATCAACTGGATAACAAGCACAGTAAATATTTTTCTGACATACAACTCCCGTCCTTTGGTTACAGAAGCGGAAAGTTTGTCGAAAGAGTTCGTACATAGGAGGCATAGAATTCACACGGCACATTATTTGTTCACACAAATATCGAAGATGGCATTCAGCTTTGATATGTAGAAGAGGCGTCGGTTTGAAACTTTAACCTCTCACGAGAAGAGAAAGGAAAAAAATACGATCAAGTAAAATGGAGAAGCGAAGAGAGAAGGTTTCAAAGTATACAAACAAATACGAAAGAAAAACAAAGATAATCGCATAGGTTTGCAGTGTATAAAAAGCATAGAAGTGGAGTGCATTGACAGCCATCTATATCTCACTTGAAAGTTTTAAACTGAGTATACCGGGAATGAAATTTGGGAACCGGTTTTATTGTTCAGGTACGCTTCATAACACATGCCCAGTAATAGTGTTTTAGAGAAATAAATGTAACATATTCTAATATATAAAAACCATCCTAAGATTTCTTCTTTTCTCCGGCATTTACGATCATTAGGCCTAATTGGTTTTAAATTAAAACGAATAAATTGTATTTTTTTTTTTAACTTGAACAGCATGGGCTCGAATCCTTGCAGGCACAGCTCGACCCCCTTCTAGGTAGGGTAGAGGTCATTCGTTGAATTACTCTAACATTGAAGCAATTTTGATTAAATTTTGTATAAATAGAATGAATGAGCCTGCGGTTGTTTTTCAAATATGCCCTTCGGATTAAACAATTACCTAGGGTAAACGAACGTGAATTAGAGATCCTCTTTTTTTCCATAATAAATTGGCATTTAACTAGAAGCTCGGGATTTTTTGGCGGGCACAACAAGGTGTATAAAACACTGAATATATCTATATGCTATAGGCTACATAGTTGGTTCAAGCACTCCGCTACAACTGGATGGTCGCGGGTTTGATTCCCGATAGATTCGGTGCGATTTCTCAATTGACCTATGCCTTCTGGTGTCACTATGGCCCTGGGAACAAATCAGCCTCTCAAAGAAAAGATTACAATGAGCAAACTGGCGAGTAAAGACGACCGGTGCATAAGGCTGATAACCTTACTACTTTAACCACACTACAACAATTTTTCAATTGACCTAAACCTTCTGTTGGCACTATGGCCCTGGGGTCGACTCACCCTCTAAAAAAAATTATTACCAGGAGCAACGTGGAGGTAAAGGCGGCCGAATCGAATGTTTAAACATCTGACAGCCGTAACCTTTTGGAACCCTGAGGGTCTTGACGGGCTGTGTAGGGATAACTTTACTATACATAGTAATTGGTAACGATATCATAGGGAAACCGTAGACCTGAATTTCAGATTCTGAAAAGGACTAAGACTTTGTGTCATAGACTAAAGAATTTAGTTAGGACATCCTTAATAGCATAAGCTACTGCGATATCTTAAACGAATGCTAGGCGTATGTGTTTGTGAGAGATTTTGTGTATTATGTGTAATTAACTTAATAAAAAGCATAGGTACTTTATGTAAGTTACATCCATAACTATACAGTATATCACGAGAAGATTAATAAAATACTACACCCTTTAGAGAATAATAACTATCAGGTACGTTACTCAGCCACAACTGTTCTAATATTTTCTCTAGACCACTAAAGATCTCACTATAAATTAACATTTAACTTCCATTAAATTTATAGTGAGGAAGCAGTGAATTGCAAAACATGTGCATATTGCCAAGAAATAGTGGAATATAGTGGAATATAGTGAAATATAGATTCGCTTATTTTCCTCTACAGAATATAGAGAAAACTGTACTTTTAAAGCTAAAAATAGAGATGTATTTAGGGAGCGTTGAAATATTTAGGACAGTTCTTGGATAAGTTATGGTATCTTATGGTTTTGCAGTCTGTGTAATATGAAGAAATTCCTTTCAAGATTCAGGCCAAGAACAATTATTTCTAATTGATATTAATTATCTTAGAATTCTCTCTAAAAGAAAGGCATAACTAACAAATACAACGAATTGCTATGGAGCATAAGATATATCTTTCTTTTCGCATTACCATTCGTAAATACATACTCTCTAATTTTACTGTTACAGCCGTAAATGAAGAGCCTTTAATATCGTAAGTCCCGAGTTTAAAAAAAAAAATTCAAGTGAAAATCCATAACAACTCGATATTGGTGGATTCCTCTAAGGGATGAATGCATAATTTATCTATCTGATTATGCAGTCAAAACAAAAACAACTTTACCATAGAAAATCTTCCATAACCAGATAATATATTTTAATATCTCAAAGTTCTCAGACATAATATTATAGGACATAAATTTCTTCGCTGTTCAATTCTTTACAACCTTGAGGATCAAAACGATCGACAGAGAACCTTACAGTTGTTCAGTAGTTGTAAAGTTTGGTCTTAAATTCAAGCCCACACAATCTTGCTGTATGCAGTCTCGGTCAAACTTGTTGGTGTGAATTCATTCTTCCTCTATGGATGACGACTTGCAGGTAGTCGGCCAACTATTTGAACGTGACTAAAATCCCTCAAGCCCCGTTACACTCAATTTTATCAGCGCCAAATGTTCCTCTCAACATTTTCGATTTCCTCATGTTCTAACACGTTTTCATAAAAGTGTCTTAAACTTTTGGATAACTTTCACACATAAAAATGCAGTTTCAAAAATGGGAAAGAACTAATCTACACAGGTCACGTGTGAGTATTGAAGTGACAATCTTTACTCAAGGTTACACTTATAGCTTTTATTGTGCATTCCATGAGTATTCAGAACAACTGCCAGTGACTTCAAGTGTATTTAACATTACAGTAGATACACAATGGAATAAACCTAGTCTGGATGAAAGTTAACAGGTAAAGTGAAAATTTAACGATCAGATAACCATTAGCTTTTAACCATTAACAGGATAACAGTTAACCAGATAACTGGATATTTGAGCCAAATATCCGATTACTTGCAATAAACATTAACTGTTACAGTGTCAACTGATTGAATGTATGGCGTGGCCGTCGCATCGGATCGAAAGTAAAAGAATTGTGATTGGTTGGTTTATGATTATCTAATGACGGGAGTGTACTGAAACTTAGGCCTATGAACGTTGCCGGTGTATCACGAGTTCTTTTACAAGCGTGTATGTCTACAGACCAAAATTGAGCCTGTCACATTTATGCACACATAGGCCTAAATGCCATCGACCTGGGCCAGGCACAAAAAGGCAGCGCCATATAGATTGCGCCACTCAGGCCGACCAGAAAGATATTCTTGAAAAGATTTCATCATAGTTCGGTATTTTGGAGAGTACTTATTGAAAGAACCATCTTAAACTTTGCGTAGAGATTGATGATCGTAACTTATTTCAGTTAACTATAGTTAATTATCCGTCTACAATTAATAGACGTAAGAATCTAGATAATTGCAACTTATTTTTAGTTAATTTCATATCCAGATACATTTAACTGTCTTTTTCCTCTATAGTTAACGTCTGTGTGCATTTAATTTCATTAATTTCATTACCTAGTACGAGCTATCGATATCAAAGGATGTGGAGAAAAATTTTCAAAAGTACTGACTGTTTTCATTAAAATAATTTTAGCAGTAGTAAAACCAGATGATATTAGTAATATTGGAAATGGGCTCAGATATACGTTCACTAGTAACAATAGTCCTACTGATGACAATGACGGAAAAAGGAATATCACGGCAAAGAAAGAAAGAGAGAAAGAGAGAGAGAGAGAGAGAGAGAGAGAGAGAAAGGATATAGTACCTTATAGACCAATATGTTTGGGGTGAATAAGACATTGGACAAAAGTTATACACAACTGGCCATAGTTATGTAAATAAGATATAATAATTATTACCCATGAGGCTATATAAGTAATTCCCCAAAATACCGTGATGGAAATATTTGTTTATTAAGTTTAAAAACTGAATCAATCGGCTTTACATGAATTCTATTTGTATGTCATTCCGCGACTGGAATTTCACATACTACAATGGCGTGAGAGAATATCTCCCTCACCACATCAAAATACGACCATAGAGTTCTGAACATGACCAACATCTGATACTCATCAATCGCTATTGTATCCTGAATCAACTGTCATATTAATGTCAGAATGTGGCAACTCCATATAAAAGCTGACAGTTACTACAACTATGAACACCTGCTAAGCCCAAAGTTCTCACAGAAAAAAAAGGAACAGAACGCAGTGGGGAACTTAAGTTTTAAGGTAAAAGTTTCGGTTGCGTAAAATGTTACACTTCAGGAATGTACAAACCTCAATAATAAATTAATTAAGTAGGTACAGTAAGAACTCGACCTGTCATGCAGATCGAATATTCAGAAAAGTGTGACACTTTCCTCCTTAAAAACATTCTTTCTTAATATTAAAGATCCCGCACGAAATCTGTGCCGATTGCCTAAATCATTGAATTATGTTTTCATGGGGACTGTAACGTCGATTGGCCTGCTACCTATCTCTCTCGCACAACAGTACCTTCCTTTTTATTTGTAAAGGCCAAGCTACCTCTCTCTCTCTCTCTCTCTCTCTCTCTCTCACACACAATAGCATGTCTCTCTCTAGAGAGTAACTGTCTCATCGGCACAGATATCGTGCGAGATCTTTAACTTACTGCGATAATGTAACTATACAGACTAGAAGTAATATAACAATGGACATGCAGTAGATAATATTTTTAAAATATAAGAGAAAGTCGTCGCCCATCTTCGTGTCACATCCTCAGAAGGTAACTAACCCAAATACAAAATGTTGTATTCTAACGATTTTCCAATCTGGAGCTAGGCTGTTCATAGACACACACAGACATGTTTAATATTTTTTAATTCAGGGGACCTCAAAATCATGCATTTATTTTAATAATTCAACTTCGAACTTCGTAGTCCACTACCTATAGTACGGGCAAGGGAAGTAGAACTCTTAAGGGATACACATAACTTCCTTTACCCAATTAAAAGTTTTGGTGCTTAGTATGATGTATTATAATACATAATATACCGTATAATATAATAATGCATGAAATTCATGTAGAAAATTTAAAAAAAAGTGCGTATTCAGTTGTTTCAACTTGGTGCAAAGCATTATTGTTCCCATGGCAAGACTGAGTTTCTAAAAGCAGAGGGTAGTTCGTACTACCCTTCAGAGAATTTTTACGAAACATTTTTCAAATAAAATTTTTAGCTCTTAGTATAAGCAACTCACGTACAAAATTTAAACAACATCGTCAGAGCAGTTTTCGAGAAAATCTGGAAAAACGAAATTTTCTTCATGAGTGGCATTAAAAGTGAGAGAAAGTCGTCGACAATCTTGCTGTCATATCCCCAGAATATACCTAATCCAAATATAACTTTTGTTTTTATATGAATTTTCGTTAACGAACTAGTCCGTTCACAGACACACAGACAGAGACACAGACACACACACATACACATACAGATACACACACAGACTTGTTTCTTAAAATAACACTTTTGGATACAGGGGATGACAAAAGCTGAAAATGTTGCTGATAATGAAGGTGAAGTTAATGTAGCCTACAGTAATTATATTCCAACACTTTTCACTTTAGTGGCCATTCTTCCATGTATCCAATTATTGTCTCTCAATATTATTACATTTACTGTCTCCACAAAACTGAATATGATAGTAATGATTTAGTAATTAAGTTTTATACATGATAGTAAGTTCATTCAAAAGCTTGCTCTTACAACTTACTACAGTGTAGTAGACAAAGCAATCAGCTAAAAAGGCTCTCAGTGTCGGGAACGTTTATTGTAATCTAACTTGTGTCTTCAGAACTAATAATGGAAGTTTGATACAAACTTTATTCAATTGAATTTCACTTACAGCTCTAAGCTGCATTGCACCTGCTCTTGAGCAACAGATACAAAGTTAATGCAGTGTACTTCAACTTCAATTAAAGAAACAAAGGATTAATAATTTAGTTTAAATTAAGAACGTCTCAAACAGATAAAGTGATCTTTCAATATCTAGAAGTTAATGGGTCTATTTCTAACATCAATATAATAATAACAGTAACAATAATAGGTTAATAATAATAATAATAATAATAATAATAATAATAATAATAATTTTTAAGATAAATCAATTTGAACTAGAATTACTTAAAATAAGTCGGTAATTAAAAATCATGTCTACTGCGGTGGTTTAGAGGTAGCGTGCACAGCTGTAAATTCGAAAGTCGCGGGATGAAATCCGGCCGCGGTCGATTTTTCGGGACGCAAAAATCGTGGGCACGGAATCCTCCGGTAGGGACTTTAAGCTGGGGGGGGGGGTCATAGAGAGAACTCCATGCCTAAATTAGTCCCTCTGGACAAAATTCGTCGGCCCTTTTACATCCAAGTAATACTTTAGTTTCTGGTGGGAGTTTGTGAGGCTTACCACCTGTCACTCTGCCCTCTTTCGGAAAATAAGGGTAACAAAATTCACCTAGGTAACAAAATACACCTAGGTAACAAAAACCTCTACTTGGAGGCCCTACGCTTCAACGCTTGTGGCAATAGAAAAAAAACACTTCTCCCACAAAAAATAGAGGTAGCCTACAGATGTTAGTGAATGTTCTTCACAGTGTGTAAAATAAAATTTATAATCAGATTTTTTGTACTAATAGGCCTTAATTCATTTTTATAAACATTTAGTAGATTTGTAGGTCAGTTTTTTTAACTTTTAATTTTTCTGAGTAAAATATTTTTTTATATAAATTATAAACATTATAAAAAAATTCAGGAAAATTGTAATGCATAGGTCAAAGAATCTCACATAAAATATTCAGGCTCATACTTTTTAATAATACCTGTTGATGGGGAGGGACTTAAATTTTGATTGGGAAATGTATTAAATTATTCATTTTTTTTTTTTTTTTTTTTCAAAAATGATGTATGAACATTAAATTTTAATATTTAATTTCGGTTTATATTTAAATTAAGCGTGCAAAATTTCAAGTTTCTAGGACTAATCGTTTAGAAAACCACTCTCAACACTTGGCATCCCTTAATATAGGCCCTTAAACTTAATATTGCCCATTTTTAGTTTATGGTTCAATAGGCACTATGGAAAGTCATTAGATCTTTCAGTCTGAAGGATTAAGAGTTTTATTTCAGAGAGCTGATAACGAAATATGATGGGAAAATATGGTTAAAATGAAATCCCGAGAGAAAACTCCTGACACATTTTTATACGCTAAAATAAATTGATCTTTTATTGACAAGGCCTGTATAGGGAGCGGGAGCAGATGAGACTGCCAGTTAATGTGATCATTGCGTGACGTTATATCGGAGTTTGGGGTTTCGTTACTACCATGCATAAAGCAGAACGCTTGTTCTATAAATTGATAAACTGTTACACGCCCATAATCTTATTTTCGAATGATGTATGGCCTATATTTAGTCTCTTCTACTTAATAAATTGCAATCTTTTATCGTTATAAATGGTCTACTTATTACAAAGGTTTCCTTAGACTTTTTCCCCTTTGTGAAGAAGTGCCTCTTGTTCCTATCACCCGTATTTACTTTACTCTTCCTATAGGGTGTTTACAATGCGTTGGAAATAACGACTTTATCAGGAAAATAGCATGGAATTAATGGAGAAAATTATAGAGTAAAATTTAGTAGAGGTTTTTAAGGAAATATATTTTAAAACGTGGTTTATCTGAAACATGGCGTCGTGGTAAGTTTAATATTATCGGCTGGACTGTGCAGTCCTAGAATAGATGAATTGGTGTCATGAAATTAACGTTGAATGTGATTACTATTACCTAAGAATCCATATAAGCCCATGGAATCCAGGTCATATATCACTCCAAGAAAGTTCCATCAATGTTGTTATTGTTCCAAAACTCACTTTTTTCATTTCAGAACTTCAAATCCCATAAAATTATCTAAATTATTGTATATTAAAATATAATATTCTGTTTATTTTGGCAGGTTCCTAATAAAAAGAAAGACGACCGTGTGTGTGTGTGTATTAGTCGTGTATGTGTGGCAGCTTGTGAACAGTACAGCTATGAACATATAAATTTGTATAAATAATACATTTTCTTAGAAAATGAGAAAATAAACGTTTCATTTACTTTTTCCTATCGTAACGAATAGGCCTACTTTGCTTGAAAGGTTTATAGGCAGCTTTTATTTAAAAAAATGGTTTAGCGATTATATTGGAGCTTCTAATATTCCTGAAAATATATTACCCAAATGTCTCTGGGCTCCCAAATTCTTTTCGAGCATAACCCATATATGCTCTATAGGATTTAGGTCCGGATTTCGAGCAGGCCACTCCGATCTTGCGACACCACCTGCATTCAGGAAATTTTGTACCATACTGAGATATGCGGTCATACATTATAGAGACCTGTTTCCTAGTTGATACAAGATGGGAATACTTGAACTCTGAGCTTGTTATATTATTCGTGATTGAATATTTTACCGCTGAGTGAATTATTATTGTCGTCAACATTATCATTAGTATTATTATTGTTGATTTTAGCTTAGTTCTTCATTGTAGAGTGTAAAATAATAAATTAAGTCGTGAAGAATACTTCATTATTCAGAGTACTCGAATAGAGCGCAGTCGTTAGCTATCTTAGCATCTAAGGTAGAGGTTCTCAGTGCATTTCCATGTGAACTAAATAGTAGCTATATTTTGGAAGGGCAAAAAAGATTTATTAGTGACCTAGCTGTGAGCAGAATAAGGGCCGAGTGTCTGGAAGAGCCTCAGGGGGCACATGCTTTGCAGGAGGGAGACTATTTTACATCCCTCTTAACTCAACCACCTCCTCCTCAGTGGGAGGAGATCGTAATCACAAGCACAAGCACTTTTACCAGAACCAGCTACTCTTCACGATAACTACGCTCCGTTTTATTGTGCTCCTAAGAAACACTTCAGTTTAAAGAAACAGCGAGGTGTAATAAATGAAAATTTTCTACCTTAAATAATTCTCTCGAGGGACCTCTAAAGCAGAGAATTGATAAGAAAGAATGGAAATAAAACCAAATGAGAAAGCTGCATATTGTGAATCTTTCTTCCATTCCGTCTAATGAAAACATAGTTTTAATAGGAAGATCTGTTTGTTGGCAGACAGTTGCCTACAACTGTAGATGACCAAAATTATTCAGCATATAGTAAACAAACTAGATTTTAAAATAACAAAAGCACAGTATACAAATTTTTTAATTATATACAAGTAGTCTATGATACCAGTACAAAATTTTATACAAGAGGACTATAATAATTCAAGATGAAAATAATATTTGACTACCTTATGCCCTCATTAATTAATAGTGTACGGAAGTTGCCAAATCATATACATATTTATTCATAAACCTGTTTGGTACTAAACATGTGACATTTACAAGATCTTTACAAATCGTGTAATGTACATAGTTTTACACAACTATTCGTTCTACAAACAAAGGAAAAGGTACCGGTCCCTTAGAGTACATTACAGGCATAAAATACATTTTTTAAACGCTTAGAAGAAGAACTCTGATTTATACGCAACATAAAACAATAAAATAAGCAAGCCAATAAACACAAGAATTGTAAGAAATGAGCACCAAATAAGTAAAAACAAACTACACGAAAAACTATTAGTTTTGTAGAAATCCTATCTTACTCACGTCTCTTACGGTATGTAAGGATCATCCGCTGATTTTCTTGCGTGATGCTCCTGCGTTTGTCAGTGAAGAACGATTTGTAAGGTAGCGATTTTTTTAAACACCGCAACACGTCACAGGCGCATGTGAATAGCAACACAGCTATTCGATTAATTCGCCTTCAACATGTTTCCTCACTGGAACCGTACCATGGGTACTATAGGTAGAGGAAGTATTGTTTTCGACCCTAAAATTCAAAGTTGAGTTTTAACATAAATACACGTTTCGAGATCCCCTGAATCCAAAAATACCATTTTCGGAAACATCTCTGTGTGTGTCTGTGAATAAACTCCCTCCAGAGCGGAAATTCGTATGAAAAAAAAATTTTGTATTTGGGTTATGCACCTTCTAGGGTTGTGACAGAGGACTTTATATGAATAAATGTACGTTTGTCGCGATTTTCTCGAAACGGCTCTAACGAGTTTGTTTAAATTCTATACATGGGGCACTTACACTAAGAGCTAAAATTTTATTTGAAACATTTTTTTCAAAAAATTCTCTGAATGGTAGTTATAAGCCACCGAGTCTGAATACGCGATCTTTGTAATATGGCCTCTTGTTCTATATCAGAATGTGAAGTGAGAAAAATGTAATGACCGAGCTTGAACGATCTCTTCTTTTTTACACCAATTTACATAAAGAGAACGCCCTACATAAATACTATACTAAGAGGCTAACTTTTTTTTGTGTAGAGGAAGTTATGTTCCCATCAGTTCACTGACTCTTTCAGTAATTATATTAGCTGATAAAATTAAGGAAACTGGTGATATTGACGTCTAAGAGTGACGGGTTTGAATCAAATGGGCTATTTTAATTCAAAAACATAAAATAAGCAAACAAAACCGTTTTCTCTCAAAAAGAGGAAAAATATGCATTATCAAATAAAGTTAAAATTGTTTTTCAAGTAGTGTCATGAAACATTTCTGCTTATGTCTAGGAATCTGAAAATAAATAGGCATTTTGTTCAGAAATCCAGGCTATACCATTAGTTCGACTTCTATTGTTAGGGTATTGTAAGCCTATCAGAATTGACGTATTAGTTATTAGTATAGAATCTTTCAAATATAACAGTTGTGAATTAAAATTAATAATTAGAAGAGATCTCTTATAATTTTGTATTTATCGGTTGTTAATATTTATGTGTAATTGTTTCTTTATAAACCAAAACCATTTTTTATGTATGTGGTAGTACAATATCTTAATTATTATAAGTAGCATTGCTTTACTGTTTAAGCCAGAGTTCAGAGTTTGTTACAATTTTTTTTATTGATCTGAGGGTAATTATTAACTTAATATGCATTGCATTCAACCAGTTGTATAAGTCAATTTTGTTAAAAAGATATACCTTTTTCATTAATGTCAATATATTGGCAAATAATTTTAAATATTGAGATTATTTCATAGTAAATATATTTTAAACATATATGAATAAATATGTATAGCCTGTTGTTTGGAAACTTTCCTGGAATATTAATAAATGAGCGTAGGCCCTACGTACAAGGTAGTTCATATTCTTTTTTATAAGGAACCCTCACTGGACCAAAGATGAAATTCATTAATCAATCTGAAAAAGTTAAATATTCATAAATGTTATCTGGAATACTGAGATTATTTCCAATTCACAACACCAAAGTTGATAAAAAGAAGCCTTTATTTTAGGCATGAATACAGAAAAATGGCTTTCTTTTCTGCATTTGCTTTCTAATTTGGGTTTTAAATAAACTGATATTAGGAATAGCTATTAGGCAAAATAAATTATTTAACATTCAATTCACATGACATTAGGCTTATATACTAAACCAGCAGATGCCCGCGGCTTCGCTCGCAATAATTAATTTACTAATTTAAAGTTAGGAGCAAAATAATTAAAACATTAGATTTATTAACACTTACATGCGAATCATTCATAACTAAATTATTAATATTTAAACAGCTAAAAATCCAGCTGCGGGGTGCATTTCATGATTACAGAGGGCCCCCTTGTGGAAAAACTACCTTAGATTCGATTCCCTGGTCCCCCAAAAACCCCTCCCTAGTGATTTCCGTCAAAATCTATTTATTTCTTTGATCATTTTTGCCTACATTCATTCATTATCCCTCTTCCGTTAGTCTATGTTGAAACTTTCAGATGTCTGCATGCCTTGACAATATAAACAAATGAATCGACCAGGGTGGGCTTACAAAATCGAAGCTATCGATAATTCCATGAGACATGCTGAAAAAATCGCGATGTTCTTATTCCCAAGTTGTTATGACAAAAAAAGTAAGACCACCTGCAAGTAATTTTACAGCTGAAATGAAATAGCGAAAACTGATGCTTCCATAGCGCAAACCAATTACGTTTTTTGCCAGTTCTTCACTCATAACTCATAACTTCACTCTGCATACAGTAGATCTGGCTGGGCATCGCATTTGAAAAGCAGCATAAGATATCATAGGCGCCGACTTAGGGGGGGGGGCAAGGTACTATCTGCCCCCACAAGTCTTAAGATTTTATCATGTAAGGCCTATGTACAGCTACTGAAAATCCAGTTCTTGCCCCCCCCCCCCCAGAAATATTTCCAAGATATTACTTGAATTTAACATCTTTGAAATTACTTACTCATAGTTTGTAATTCCACAACTTGTATATTCAGGCATTAAATTTAACTTTTTGTCACATATAGTATCATCCATAGCCTACATACCCAAGTTAGACCATTTAGCTATAGCAACATAATCAATTAAACCTATAAATCAAAATATTGATTTTCCAATTTTCCAATGAAATTGAAATAATAAATTATCCAATAATATGAAATTATCTAATGCCTGGATTATCAGCATTTGACTGAATGCCAATTTAAATAGGATTTCGAGAATTAATAATACAAAATATAGCATATATTGGTGACTAACAGCCAAATTCTAAGAACGGGAATATCCGCTTCTTCTCAATACTATGTGATTCTATCAGTTGCTACATTGTTCACTCCCTGTACTCAAAGCATGGCTAACCTAAATCGCCAGTGTGACAGCGTGAGAAATACGGCTATTTATGTCAAAAAAGAGTGATGAGATTTTATCTTGAAATTTTAAGTAAGTTGAAAGAAGCAAGCAATTGAGATAAGCGACATGGAAGGTGTCCCGCCTCCCTTTCTATTCTTTGCATGGATTCTCTATTTGCATTCTTCAATTTGCGTGTTTGCTAAGGTGGCAGACTGTATTGATAATTTTTCTATCTGTCACCTTTGTGGCACTCGGGATTTAAGAGAGAGACATACAGAGATATAGACGAATCGATCCAGTAGAGTCACAAATTCTACAGCAAGCAGGCATCGTTCCTATCTCTTTCTATCCCATCTACTGCTTCTTACTAGGGTATATCACCACTACACCCTCTTAGAATTAAATTTAACAACGAATGGGAACAATTGTTTTTAACAGAAGTGAAAATTGCAATTTCAAATGCACCAAAGTTACTTCTAATGGCCTAAAGTTATAGTAATCACTTATATTTCTTTACGTCAGGAGGAAGGACTTATCACTTAGCTTTTATTACATAATAATGTTCATGTTCCAAAATACATTCTTGCTCAATACCACATTTCCTATTTTTTTAAAAAGGAACATATTATGTGCATAAAATTTTGGTTGGGAATGTATCACGTATACTAATGATAGAACTGTTACATGTTTATTTTAATGTAATGTACAGTCAATCCTCGATATAATGCCCCTTTTTATAGTGCCACCCTCGTACTGCGGCAATAAATGCAAGTGAACGGATCTTCTCCCACATAAAATATATAAGAGACCTCGTTACTATGCCAATTCATTTAATTCCAGTGAATATAAGACATGATTTTTACAAAATATAGCTTACAGTGACTGTTTTTAGTTTCAAAATTCTTTTAGAACTGGCATGAATGCTAAGAAGATTATTTAAGAAACATACTGTACTGTACTTCCAAGAAGTGAAGATGATGCAGTAATATCTCCACTCTTATTAATGCATCTTGGAGGTCGTTATTTAATTTATATTTATTCCGACACTTGAAAAGTTTTGTGGTTTTGAGGAATACTTGGGTTATTACAGGATACTGGAAACTTCTTGGAGAACCGAGTGGTGTCGGTATCCGTGTACAAAGCTGCAACCCCGGCTTCGACTCCAGCCTAGAACAAATTTCCCTCTAGAGAATATGGCATGTATCTTTTGCTTTTACTCTTATAAGCAAGCCAACACATTCCTTTAATATTTTATTTTATAGCTGATATTTTGAAACTTATTATTTAAAATTTACAGTAAAAAATACATTTCGAAACTCAAATGGATACTCACTGCCCACAAAATTTGAGGAGGATGAGTTGGGGAAGTATCCTTGATAGTCTACTTTCTTGTTGGCAGAATGCCGAATCTTCCTACAGACTTGGGTCCATAGAGCACGTAAAAGTGGTTTTCGTTATGAGGATCAAATCTGGCGATTTATTCGGAACCTATCTTTATGCTTAATACCGAGGCCCGCAACTACACGTGAGTTGGGCTTGTATAACGACGTCGAAATCTCAGGGTCAAGTAGCCATTTCAGTAACGATTTCTATTCTTGTCTCTTCTCAAGACAAATTCCTCTTCACGCCATTAACCTTTCTACTAAGGGTAATAACATCTTCAAGGGAATAAGGATAAAAAAGATATAAGGGAGGCGGCATATTATACTTTCCGTAACAAAGTGCTTATAAGAATACATAATGCAGATGTAAAATTTTCCTCTTTGAAAAATTTGAAGCATAAAAGTAAATTGTTCGTGGATTCTCTGCGTTAGAAAGTCGTAACCAACATCCCATCTCATTCGTTCCAGAAACTTAATTATAATATCTTTAAAAACAGAATATTGCTTTTGTAGAATATACTGTATATATTTTCTCTCTTTCTATTAGGCTCAGAGCAACGAAACTTTCCATACATAATAATGAGTAACTTTCCTCCATCAACCGTATTTTACGGTCAATAACATTTAACTTTAAGTTCTTCCCACCCTATTGATCAAGTGAGTTTAGTCACATTTATTTAGTACCACAAAGGTGAGTGCGATTATGTGTGGACATATTGCTAACTAGGTATTCCTGGGAATAAGAAACACTGCAAATTTTGTTTTAAACTCTAAAGTAGCCTTCTAGTTCCTTAAGGTGGTCTACTCATCTAGCCTAAAATTGGGATTCTTATATATAAATTGAGCTTTGAGACTTTTATCTTGAAGCCTGAAGTTTTTAGTTTTCAAGACTGTCGCTTTTTCTTTGCGTTCTTTTAATTTACCGATAGATTTTATAGTCGGGTGCACATAATGAAGCATAACTTTAATGTTTCTCCATGTTTCGGTTTTCCATATTCTAGAGCACAATAATGTTAACAGAAAGTGCATTAAACAATTAGATATTTTCACAATTATTATACCAAATTGTATGTAATGATTGTGGCTAAATAGTAAACTAAATGCACTGGAAAACATAAACTCGGATTTAAAGAAGTAAGAAAAATCACTTTACATTTGAATAACAATAATAATTAATTTTAAAATGACTGGTATAACGTGGAGAAAACACTATCCAACAGTCTGCTCTGTATTATTATTAAGTAATTCAAGCAGTGAAATAAATTTACGTCTGTAAAGTTCAACAGAAAGTCATAGGAGATGAGTTTGTTGAGCCGAAACCCAATTTTAGAGGAATTTATTTCCTAAAATATTCTTATGTAATGTCCAATAGAAACAATGCTATGTGGTTCATGATCTCATATATATCTTTCATGACCATTTGAAGCAGCAGCTAACGAAAATGTACGTCGCGCAGCGGACCCGGGTTCGATTTCTGGTCGGGACAAGTTACCTGGGTGGGGTTCTCACAAATGTCAGGTAACTTTAGGCCCTTGTGCTCCCCGGATATCATCTGGCCGTCATTATCATCTTCATCCCATCCTCGCCTTGGAGTGAGTGTGTGTGTGAATGGTGTGTCTCGTCCTATGTGTTCGTGTTGTCTCGGAGGTGGCCCCGGCATTGGGCTGATCATTCATCCGTGGAGGCCCTCCATGTCCTTGTCTGGTCAAAAAAGTATGTATGTGATCCAAAGACAGGCCTGGGTCGAAAGATGGGTCGCTTGAATCCTAAAAGGGAGTGGTAAAACTACGATAAAGAAGGAAAAAAAGTAACTTCTAGAATCGTTTTATTGCCAGTTTATCTGTAAATCATGTTTACGTCATAACTTGCGCAACACTAGTTCCACTGCGATCCTTACTCGCGGCTTATTTATAGGCTAAATAACAATTATAATACATGAAGAACTAAAAAATGTTAAACATTTATCACAGAGGAGATTCCAGTCTCTCTACGAGTTATCACACACATTTCTCGGTGTTGAATTCTTAATCCAGAATATAAGCGGTGAAATTAGCGTAATGTTACGACTATATTTTCAGTTTAATATATCATACTAACACAAAAATAGAATGTAGAGATGCCACATTAAATAACTATTATGGAAATGCATTACGACAGTCTATATTATTCTGTACTCATTTCTCATCTTCCAGGACAATATTATCAGTCACGAATTTAATCATTTCTCGCAGATGTGATGCAGAGTCGGGAATGTATTCATACCCGCATTACCATCCCAAACAAACAACCTCATCATTAATCATGTTCTATTTTACTCCATAGAGCAGTTAAAAGTACTGTCACTAGTAACACAAAATATGAAACATTTATTATGATACCAAAAGCTCGGTTTCCGACTCGTGTTACCAAATTCACCAACAATGATCATTCATCATGTTTCCAGGTACGGTCCAGGTGACTTCTATAGCAGTGGATATTCGAATGCGTATATTTTAGTATGGCGTCGGTCACATGAACAAAGCTTATATGCAAAATACAAGAAATAACAGTTTTATAAAATATTACTAATCAAATGACATATAAAATGCAACATTATGTGCATGGTCTAATAAATTAGTTTAACTAGGCCTACAATAAATTAACAATACGAAGATAAAAGTAATATCATGTTCTTTTACAAGCGACTGCACTATCTTCAAACCATATAAGCTGAAACATAAATAATAAGTCGATAGATATGAATTTATTTCTTTTCTAGGATTACTTTTTTACATCATCCTTTCTTGGGAATCTCAAACTAACAGAATTAATAAGAAAATACTTTTACTTGTCTGTATAATTCACAGACTACATAATTCAAGAATGAACAGTCAAGTTCTTAAAAGGGCATATTTTACTTTAGTCCAAAGTCATCTTACATAATTTTCTGAACATCATATCGGGTGACTGATGGGAAAATTTGGTTCATGAATTAGAAATATTTTAAAATAAAGTTATTAAAATGATGTTCAGTATCCCATTTAGTACATATATTAGTAATATATTCAAAATATATGGAATCAAGTCACTTACTGTCTCTGTAGGCCTAAGTGCAATCAGTCATTTATAGGCCTATTATATTAAAAATGTTTCGATATTTATTTAAATGAATATACTAGATACTAACATATTTCTATAAATTCATTGAATATTATCTGCAAGGTTGAATACATTTGGTATAGTTGGTCTGGTCTGGTATATAGTTGCCATTTCAGGTGGTAAATTTGGCTGTTATAAAATTAAGTAAAATTATTTTAATGCTATTTTTGGGGGCCAATGTGTGTATATTACCCCTTGCATGAGCTCTGATTTTTCATGTATTACATGAAATTGCAGCTACTAACAATATCATGAAAGCAATATACTTTGCCAATATGGTATATCATTGATTACAAAATGTTTTCATCAGAATTAAGGAATGCATTTGCAGAGTAAAAGGCCTTAACTTTTAGCCATTTTCAATGGTGTTCTTAAATCTACTAAAGCCTGAGGGTCTTACATGTAGAAGTAGTTCATTAAACAATTTTAACTATCTACTGCCACAGTCCATTATTTTTGTAAAATGAAATTTTATTTTTGTAATTTTGAATTTTCTACTTTCAAATTTTTCGTAAAAATTGTTTAACTTTCTTTAGTTTATGTAGGCCTATAAAATTTATATGTATGTAAATTTCCCTGTTCTCCCTTATTTAATATATTTAATATTATTGCAGTCTCTAAACACAAGCTCTGCTCATCTGGGGACTTTTAAAGGAAGTACACATGTAAGGTTCTGTAACGTACGATAGTTTTGTTTGCTTGCCCGATAATTTAATTTGATTTGAGTATATAAAATTTGAGTAAATTTTAACTAAGTTTGCTTAATAACTAACTGTTATTATTAATTACTCTAGCGTGAGGTGTATCAAGGTGCTATTTACATCTTCTATTACAATCACCAACCAAGGATCAAATATTAAAATGATCAATATTTTATTTAACAATTAAGTTCGAAACATAGGCATATAAGCATTGAAGGTATTGCCATGAAATTAAGTAAGCAATGGAATTAAGTAAGCAATGCTAACCACTATAACTCCAGATGCTAAATTATATAGTGGTACTTAATTATGTATTGTATAGAAGTCCAAAGAGAAAAGTTCATAATTTGGACATACAGAGATAAGTTCTTCCCCTTTTATGCCCCTTATTCCTAAGCCAGGGCCTTTTTGTTTCACCACATTTCTTGGAGGACTATGAGTCTTTTCACGAGTGGTCGTGGGGGCACAGCTTAACATGAAATCCGAACATCCTGTATGCTTCACTCAACTTGAGTTAACATATATCTATGTATTTCATTCTTCTGTTGGGACCTATAATTGAGTAACAAGGTATAAATATGAATATAAATAGGCTACCTTGTTCCCTCATTTACAGGTACTGCCATGGATACTGATAATTAGGAGGTTAGGTTAGATTTCTTCATTGACAGGCATTGCATGAATACCAATAACTAGAAGGTTAGTTTAGACTTCTTCATTTATAATTTAGGGAACAAGGAGGGCTATTTATATTCATACTTGAATGAAGAGATGAAGGCAGTATCATCCATTCAAATTCTCGCCAGAATTGGTATTGCTTAACCCGGTGATCAGTGTGGAAGTGGTATGAGTAGAATGACAGAAGTTAACAATATAAATTATATAAAACTTCACTAGTGTTTGAGGTTGTTATATTAGAAAAAAAACATTCAAAATAATCTCTGAGAACATAAGTCTAATGACTCTGTAATTTTACTAGAATTAAAGGTTTAAAATGCGTTAGTGATATACGAATACCAAAAGGTCTGCAAAAGAAATAATATGACGTTCTTTTAATAGCAAACATAAACTTACAGCACATAAAACATAAAGTAGAAGTACTTAAACTATAAATAAAATTCACTCAAGCAAGTTCATAAAATTAGAAAACCGTGCTAACCAAAATCTTTCATGGTTTCATATTTTCCTTTATTTCATAGGATTTAATACGCTATTTACTCGTGCGTGTATGCAGAAGAGAGACCCTTCAAATGTGAGTGAAATGGAGAGTTTATGTCGGTATGACGTGATTTAGACTATAGTTCACATGTGGTCATTGTGCTTGGGTATGCTGGTGGCACTGCAGTGTTGACAATGCCTAATAACTCCAGTGCTGGTTGCAGTTTACATGAATAAATCAGCGCCAACTCTACATTGATATACACAGCACACGGGACATATAGATGGACTCTTGACCACTGCAGGAATTCGTTTTTATTTATGTCAAAACGAACTCTATACGATATTCTAGTTCTTGTATATAACTAAAACCATTTCAATTATAAACTAAAACTTCTATTTCATATAATAGGTCTTATGTAATTTTATTTTTATTTCACTCAGATCCATAAGAAATAAATAAACTATAATTACTTTCGTATAGTTTTTTGGCGTGTAAATCTATGTTATAATAAAATTCTATAATTAGTAAATTAGGGTCAAATTAATTCAAAATTTTAATTCAAACGTTTTTACCCGAAACATAACAAGAAATAGAAGTATGGATGTTAGATTTCACCATAAACGTTACGAACAAAAAGTTAGTAAAGAAATCTCAGATTCAATTTATATACTGTAATAACATATTAGTTCTTGCAAACTTGAAAAGGTTTTTTGTTTTTTTTTGTTACTTGTTTTTTTCAGCAGAAAATATAGGCAATAAAAATCGTATCGTGGGTCATCTTATCCTCCGTGAATGTCCAAGAGTTTGAGATCGCAAAATCTCGAAGAACTGCAGATTCGGTGACAGTAGTGACAATAGTAACATGTGTCTTGCTATTAGTGTCTATATTTTTCATATGGCTATGTGGTTGGCTATGTAATGAAAAGCAGACGTGCTAGATACAGCTTTAACGCCATTTTCTGAAATTACGACCACAAAGGTCTAACATCTTAAGCGACAGATGCTGTAAAATAATGTTTTATTTCGGAATTCTTTGTGACCCTCTTTTTATAACAAGATTTCATAAATATTGAAATATGTTGTTATACTAAAGCTCAGTTTAAAACTTGATTATATAGCAAACAGTTTTGGCTACATAATACTTCATATTCGATATCGTGAAAATCTATATTGTCTCTTTCGATTCGAAAAATAATATTATTTTGCCGTCAATAACTGAGGAAATTTCAAGGTGATTTTTGTTGCCTAATATATAAGAGAAGGTAGTCATATGTAGGCCTAATTGGACATAAACAGTTTTCTGTATAGAGCTCCTATCCTTGTACTGAATGCTTCAACTGGATCCCCTTGTTTCTTAATTCTGTTTATAAGGTGGAAAACAAAATAATCAATGAGGCCTTTTGGTCTATTTGTATTCATACTCCAAGCACTATGATCAGTTTTTCTCACCTGATCAAAAGGGAAGAAAATAAGGTGGAAAGATCACTTTTATAGGACAGAAATGGCATAGCTGGGCAAATTATCATTGTTATTATTGAATTTTCTGAAAAAAATGAGACCCCTATTGTGCATTAGCATATTAGAGTTATAGTTTAACAATTGCATACAACTTACAAAACATTGAACATTGTGATGAAAGCTTAGATGCGGTGAATAAATATTAGAAAATGAGCATAACAAAATATTTTTGAATAACGAAACAGAGGTTTTCCTAGTTAATTGTCACAAAAGTTCAGGTGATGGTCTGGAGCAATAGTCTTCAACCCATTTCAAATAAGGGACCATTTTCTTTCTGGTGAAAGTCTAGCGGGCCGCATTGATTTATTGATTACTGTTCATAACATGATACCCTCGTAACACAAATATATCAATAATATTATAATATCTAGGGATTACTTAACATTGAACATGTGTATGTTTCATATTTTATCTTCCACTTTGCAATGTTAATTAATAACACAAAGCACAAAGTAACATTCTTGAATTTAATGTGAGACCTGACACTGTTTCTGTGTCACTAAATTGTCAATATTGGCATCTTAGTTAAAATTAGTATTTGTTTGCGGGCTGTCAAAAATCAAGCCATGGGCCGCGGCTTGAAGGCCACAGATCTAGAGTACATCTTGATTCAGGACTGTCAAAAAGCAAGTGGTGTACTGTTCGAGAGGATCTACAGGAGCATGAGTAATCATCTGGGACATTGATGTTAAATCGCTCGAAGTATGATTTAAATTTGCCATGACCAGATTGGAATTGTGTAAGCACAAAGTTCGGCACGAGTATTTTGCACTGGAGTCGAGGTTGGATCTCGGGAAAGAATATTTCTCTCGTAATGGGTCCTTGCAAGGTTGTGGTCCAGATGTTATTCCACTGGAGAGTTGTGGGTTTTTAATATTCCTTTTCAGGTAACATATTGGAGCTCTATCGTATGAAATATCCATCGTAGATTGTGCAGCTTCTTTTGCTACTAGGAACTGTGCAGATTTTAATAGCTAGTTTCTTTGGTAGAAACAAATAAAAAATCAAGTACGATTTTGTACTAAGTTAGTACTTTCCTCAGAAAAAAGACTCTAAACAACTTTAGTTCACTTCTAATTTTTATACTCCAGCAGGGGGAATATAAGAATAGACCTAGATTTTGCCTCTGCGATTTTTCAAAAGTTGCAGTCGTGCCAATTCATTCAAAAATCAATTCGTGAATCACATCCTTCCGAAACATCGCAACATGGCAACATATGAGAATAATCTGTAGTATTAGCCAATAAAATTGACCTTTGTAGCTTTGGAGTACTGTTTTTATCCGTTGGTATAATTTTATGTGCTGCACATGCTATTGATTAGAAGATGTACAAAGGCTTGGATTTATACTGTAGTTTTAGCTATGCTTCTGTAAATTATTTTATAATTGATGTTTATATTAGTTCTGCACATATCACAATAAATAAGATAAACACTGATCATGGCTTCGTATCGAGTGTGCATACACCGATATGCCTGATTTGAAACAACATACTGTCACCTGGTATGATGATTGTTAAATACGTATAGGTATAAAATTGTAACATGTGCAAATATTACTTCGTTATGAAGGGATGGTTAAATTAGTCGGAGAGGTTAATTCTCGTGGGGTTTTCCCTTCAACACAAACGTGTGCTAACAAAACATACACTACATTGAATACAAATAACAAAACAGGACAAAAATTGGCAAGAAAATTAAATTTGAGAGTCAATTGAGAATACGTTTAGTAAAAGCAAAAAAAAATATATGTAAATATATTTATATCTTAGAGCTATTTTCTTTAGGAAACATGTGATAGCTAAAATATAAGCTAAAGTGGAACGTGTTAATTTTATGGTGAGAAATCACTCTACCGTATCCTTTGTTGTAAAAATGATACCTCAATAGGGTAACCGACTGGATAATTAACACAAAAAACAATCTATTTTGTTCATCACGCTCAGAAACGATTTCGTCTGACATATTTCCTCATGTTTATTATCAGAAAGAAATTTACATCCTTGCGATGTATTAGGGACGGAAATAACCTTCAAGTAAGTGGCTTAGAAGGACTGCAATCCATAGCCCAAATTTGAGATTTTAGGTGACTCGTTGAAGTACTGTGGTACCACAACTGATGTAAAATAGGTCTATGTCACATATTTCGTCCGTTACCTCCACAGTCCATTACCAAGTCACTAATTGCGAGAATAGAAAGTAGCTAAATCCTTACAGCTGAATGCATCGAACGGCAAGGAAAGTATAAATTACTTTATAATGCAGTAGATAGACAATTTTAATTATCTAAATGAGGGTTTACAATAATAATTTATATTACATAAAAACACACTCTAACCAGTTACGTTATTTAGTAGATGCTTATAGCTATCAAAAAAAATGTTTATCACATTAAATTTAGAAATACGTGAAAAATGAATGTTAAAGATTACCATGAAATTCAGAAATAATACTTTTGTTCTCTCAGTTATATGATTCCTAGGTGAACCAGGCGTAATTAATTAACGGTAGCCTGTATAATAAACAGTGTATTGGTGTAGATTATTTTCATTACGGCAGATGATGAGGAATTTAATAATTCAATCCAGCCTGTCATTTTAATGTAAATTATGTTAAACAAATAAGAAGAGATAATTAATTTCATCCTTCATTAATGAAGTATTAATAAACAATGGTTAGTGGGAAACGGTAACTCAAAGCAGTGGATAGTCATAATAATTATGACATAATAATTATTATTCTGTTATATACAAATGAGGGCACGGAGTCCTCCGGGAGGGACTTTATGCTGGGGGTCCCGTGTCGTAGATTTACGGCACGTAAAAGAACTCCAAGCCTAAATTAGAGCCTCTGGACAAAATTACTCGGCCCTTTCACGTCCAAGAAATACTTAGTTTCCAGAGGGGGTTTGCCAGGCGATGGGCTTACCACCTGTCCCTCTACCCTCTCTCGGAAAATAAGCATATTAAAATTAGTATAGGTAATGAAACCACCATTGGAGGCCCCTTCGCCCCACCTGGGGATCATAGGGTACCAGATATACAAATGAGATATGTTCTAACAGATCAGAGGTAGCAGGTACTTATAGGCAGTTAAAATTTACAGATGTTAGGGTACTTTATTTACGGGCTATGGAGGCCTATAAGTTTCCTAGACTTCGAGATAACAGGATAGTATACAAACGAACATGAAAGGAGTTTGCTTGAAGGACTTACGCGTGATAATTCATGATCAGGGACCGGAACCTTAGGTTTTACACATTTTCTTCCTTACTACTAAAACAAGAAGCGTGCAGACAATCTTTTTACCCGTAAGACTGAAACACTTGAATTCTGTAGTACCTAAAAACACCTAAATGAGGTATAAAAACCTAAAATATTTAATTTATTCTTAATGGGGTTTTTTGATCCAATTTATTTGCCTTTTTTACCTGAAAATCGATATTTTGCTGGTCAAGACAAGAAAAAACTTTTGTCGTGTTGAAAATAAAATCACTTGCGTATCCTTTCACATTAATATCGTTCCACCCGTTGTTGTCTGGGATGAACGAGGCCAAGGGAGGAAATAATAGTAACGAATTTGTATGCCCATATAGCAGTATAAGATTCCTTTTGTTCGTTTAATTATTTATATTTTTAACGTTAAACAATATAATTAAGAATAAAATTACATAATTCTTGCAATTTATGTAAAAACGATGTCAGTGTTAATAAATATAATGTTTAACTGTTTTATGCTAAATAAATGTTTTAAACAAAACCTCTAACAGCTGAGTAAATAATCGCGGGCGAAGCCGCGGGCACCTGCTAGTATTATATAAACGGTTTGAAGCACCGCGCTACAAAACTGGAAAGTTGTGGGTTGGATCCCGGATGAGGCCTTTGGAACATTTCAATTGGACCTATCATTCTGGTGGCAATATAGCAAGATGGTTAATACAGCCTCTGACAGAAATGCATACAAGGAGCAATCCTGGGGTGAATGCAGCCGATGTATAAAGACACCTTCGCATACTGAATGCCTAGAAATCTAGAAGCCTCACCTCCTGGATCTATATAGGGATTATTTTATTTAAATTTCATACATATTGGCGAAATTGAGTAGAAAACATACTAGGTTTGCGTTACCTCGCGAAGCTTTCAAAATTATGCACCCGCAATCAAGATCTCAAAATTTATAGATCTGCCTGAGTACTGGCAGATAATCTCCGAGTAGGCTTCTATCATTCTAATACTCTCCAATACATTTTTATACCGGTTTACTTGCTTTATTTGGAACTATGGATGTTGGCATAGTCTCCATTATGCGAGTAGAATAAGTAAAATGCAGTTAAAAATTAATCTATGGGGATACTTAAGATCAAAACTGTTCATATTATTTAGCTTTATTGCTAAGTAATGAGTACTGACATAATAGCGGGACACAAATGAAAGGAAATGAAGTATACTTTTAATATAGGCCCAATATAAATATGAATGTTTGATAAAAGAAAAACGTAATTCCCATAAACGTGTTGGTCAAGTTATGAGAACAGTAGAAAGTCGATTTTCTTAAAGCAAAATTCTCTGGATGAAAATTAAAGCACGACCAGAGAGAAGAAAAATGGAGCGTTTGTGTAATCTCTAACAAAGTAAAGGAGACAAAAAATACATGTCTTCCCTAGATCTGAAATGCAAAATTATACTTTAGCATCGTACTTTGCATACAGCGATCTAACAAATTTCTTTTCCTATCTTTAAAGAAGGGACTTTTAGTATTTTTATGACTTGCATGACAAAAGAAAGCATTCGCCCCCATTCAAGATTTAAAGTAAGGAAAGAAAAATCTTGAAGCTTTAACATGGTTTTAGTATAATGTCTCCATTGAATGCATAAAGAGGTTTTTGATTCATTTAAGAAAAGTTTTAAAGTTCGCTCATACGTAAATATATAATGAATGCTGTGGCATTGTATTCTTAAGCTTTTCGCAGTAGGTTAATGAGGTGCCTAACGACGTGCCCATACATTAAAATAACAAAGTTACGGTCAACATTAACTGTCTTAATGGTTTAAGTTGCTTCATACACTGGAGATTCAACAGTATCATATTCCACAGTTCTCACGGGTCTTGATAATGAAGGAGACATTAATATGCTTAGGAAAACACATTTAAATGAACGCAACTATGAATTTTTGCACCTACGGTTATTCTGATTTAAAATTAGAATTCACATACTTAATTTAAACAAGAAAAGCGGAGGAGTGGAGAAGAAAAAGAATAAGGGAAGAAGAATATGTTATCGAGGGAAAGTGAAAGGTTTTGTTATGCACTTTTAATTTTATTTTGAAAGATATAATTCCAATAGATATTTTTCACAACATTATTTCGAGTCAATTACACTCAACTAATATAATTTACATACTACATCAATTTTAATTACGGAATTTTCGGGGAATTTACTAATTATTGGGTACTGGTATCAGAAATTTTATATTGCATGAAATATAAGAAAATGTGCATGTTAGTATTAATACATTCCGCAAAATGCATTAAATGTGTTGCATACTTTGAATAAATAAAGTCTTCCTTGATATCTGGCTATTAAGTGGAAGGGAACGCCCGCATAAAGGGAGGTGGGACTATTTATCTATCTTACTGTATATCCCCAATATGGGGGCATTAGGGTCTCCAAGTGGAGGTTATTGCTACTAATGTGAATTTTGTGAGGCCTATGCTTGTTTTTCCGAGCGAGGACAAAGGGACGCCTTCTTTCTAAGCCCATCGCCTCACAGAGATGGAATTAATGGAAGTTCAAATTTATTCAATGATCCACTCTGACTTGTTAACTCTAAGTAACAAAAAATATCTTTCCTTGAGTAAATAATGCTATTTCTGAACTGGTAATGTACAAAAACTTCAGAAAACCAAAGTTATTCGTAATAAACATTGTTTTTTTTTATTGTGAAATTTATTCATCTGTTAGGTTCTTCCTTGATAAGGATTGCAGCCATGAATCAACAAACTGACATTCCTTCTGGGTCTAGAAAGTGGTTTTACTAAGTTTCCATGTTATCTATGCCTTTGAGACAGCATGGATACCAAAACACACTCTTCTAGGTAATATTTGCCACAGTTGCAGTGAATAGAATTCTCTGTAGGAAAAAATATCAAATGGGAACTACTAGTCAACCCCTGCAAGGCGTTCATGATACCGCTCCAAATCAAATTAGGGCTAGTCAAGCAGTTTGTGAAAGCTCTAAATAAATAATCAGCATCCTTCAAGTGTCCACAAGACTTGTTCCCTAAGCTGAGGCAAAGATTATAGTAGGTGTATTCGTTGGGCCACAGATAAAGAAGATAGTGGAAAGTAAGGAATTTGCCATACGCTTCCTAACAGAGAAAACTGCTTGGAGTAAGTTTGTTGCAATTCCGGGGTGCGCGGGCAAAGATAGGTAAGTCCACCACCCTAAAAAAATTGAGATATGTCCATAGAGTTATAGATAAAAATGTTCTCTCCATTTGTGTTAAGTCCAGTAAGTCATAATCAAAATTGTACGGTAGTTATGGATGTGTGCCTCATGGGTTTATCCATCTCTAAAGCTATGATGGGCTGGTATAGTGTGTTAAGTCACTTTAATTCTCAGTAACAAGAAAGTGGACTTAACTCCCTTTGCCCGCGCACCCCGGAATTGTTAAGGAATTCCTGGGATATCCAAAGGCTATAACTAGTTGAAATAATGCCTCTTAAAGTTCATATTCTTGATACACATCAGGACAAATTGAAATGGGAGCATGTTCCTGAAGAACAAGGCGAGCGCTTCCACAAGATATAAGCTGAACTATCAAGAACAGTTTAACGAAAATGTGATATATAAGGGAGCTTATTCGTGAAAATTATTTACAATACAGTCGTAAATCTCGAAGAAAAACTCACACTATTTAATACTTTATGATGTTTTATTTTACTGTTTTTGTGCTCATTTGTAAATTTTATATATTTAAATTCTTAACCAGATGTATATTTTAATGTAATTTGCCTCCAGTTGTATAAAGTTTAATTTTTAAGAACGACAATCTGGGGATTTAGAATGTATAATTAAAATTCTACAATTCAAACAATTGAAAGCCCTGGCAACAAAAGCAAAGTTTGTGGGGAATAATAGTCAATTTCTAAAGTTTTTAGGCTTAAACAATCAAGGAATAACAGTTAGTACTCAAGGACAAAACAAAAATCAATTTCAAACATGCAGCCAATATATGTTGTACGGGCAACAGAGCTCTGGCAGACTGTAGTAAATATCCATAGGGTGATTACACACTTCTTACGAAACGAAGACTTAACCTGGAAGACAGATTAAGTACAGTTGCCCAATACATTTTTAAAAATTTGATAGAGATGGCACATAACATTTTATTACCACAATTGATAATACATAATTCATAATCAAATTATGCAGAACCGGATCACTTGGTCGAGATGAATGCTATTTAGAAGCACTATTAAATTATGAACGTCACAGTTCTTGAAACAATAATTCCCTTAATTATTAAGGGTAATGTAGTATCCTCGAGATGGCTAATTCAAAGTTAGTAACCACACGAAAACCTTATAAATGATGAGTTTATGTCCGAGTGATTCTCAGATCGTGTTAAATAATAAATAGACATACCTTTGTCTTGAGATATTATAATTAGCAATCCTGAATGTTAAAGCTTCTGGCTTGGAGATCCTTGCGACGTCAAAAACCAGATGAGAAGATTCATTGAACCACAAGACGTACGTTGGAAATATTGAGACTAATTTCAGTCATCAAAATATCAAGCATTTAAAGCTTAAACTTGTCTTGAAGAGTTGCCTTCTTGATTAATTGATAGTTGAAGCCATCAAACTTGGTCGATGGATAAATAGGCATTTGCAAGCCTAGAACTCATGTCTTTATGAGTATTTAATGATAAACAATTCCAATAGAATTGTAGAATGTAGAAGACATTTTTAAGAAGAATGAAGATAGGCATTTGCAAGCCTAGAACTCATGTCTTTATGAGTATTTAATGATAGACAATTCCAACAGAATTGTAGAATGTCGAAGATAATTTAAGAGTAATGAAGATAGGCATTTGCAAGCCTAGAACTCATGTCTTTATGAGTATAAAATGAATGACAATTCCAACAGAATTGTAGAATGTCGAAGATAATTTAAGAGTAATGAAGAAGAAGCCTTAATGGCTGTCAAAAACAATGATAAAAGATTATTCAGTCTCTGATTGGACGAAATTACAATTAGCATGGTTAGAAAGTACAATAGGAATAAACAAATTAAAAATGATATTCAAATGTTTTATAAATAACACATAATAACAACCAAAGCCTAAAATTGAATTGAATGCATGACCTTCTAGGACATAATACATAACGGAACATATGTAGTCATTGATATCCTACATACGAAAATAATTAAATTAATCTAAAGTTGTAACTAACCATCAGAATGAGAAAGAATACGGTAAGAGAGCAGATAAAGAAAAAAAGAGGCATTTTAAAGAAAGAAAGAAAGAAAGAAAGAAAGAAAGAAAGGAAGAAAAGGAAATGGAAAATAAAGATAAAGAAATGTAATGTTTTCTAGTGTCATTTACACAAGAATCTTGTAACGCTGAAGTGCGCTAAGACTTCCATACCTCTCCTGAAACGCCAAGGGACGAAACTGTTACTTGTTGATATGAGAGTGGCAAATTGAGTTAAAAATTCAAAGGTAACCCTGGAGGCAGACACGATGATGAGGAATGGGGTACATGGGGATTGTGAACACAATTACCTGCTCGTATCGTGTGGGATTTGCGTGTTTTCGCTCTTTGATTTATGAAATAGTTATGTGCCACTTCTCTCACCTGCGCTTGAAAAAAGGAAAACTCTTCGATGCCTGTATTATATCTCGTGTCAATGCTAAATGAACGGCATAGTTTCCCATAGGGGAATCAATAAAATTTGCACTTGAATATGCTGATCTTTAAACCATTCAATTTTAAATCCAATATGCAAATAATAGTATATTAGCTGGACATCTATTTAATCATGCATCAGATCACACAAAAATTTAAGAAAAGTTAATATCATATATTATATGGAGGTCTCAAATAACGCTGCATGTCCGATAACACAATCATTATTGTTATAATTGCAATATAGGCTAATAATATGACCACCTAAAGGTGCTTGCTTCAGTATTCTTGAGGCGGGAGCTGTAAGTATATTAATGATTAATTATAAAGAACATTGTTCTTTGAACGTTAATAAACTGAGAAAATAATAGTTAATACACTAAGAAAAATACCAAACAATCTGTAATGAAAGATAAAAAATGATGTCATTTTTCTATTTGAAATATCACACTCCTCTTACCATCCACAAAATAAAGCATTAAAAAATAACATTAATATTAGTAATCGCTTAGACAATAATTGCCTAATAAATTATTAGGCCTATCCAGTGAATATCTGACAATTCTACAATTTATTAGGCCTACTTACTCTAACTTGATCTAAAAAATAGAAATGTTATGGTGTAATCATTTAGAATAATAAAACTATTTACTTTTCATGTAATAACAGCAATGAAAATAACAAAAATATTAAGAATAATAACAATAATACAATATTAATTAATGTTATGGTTTGGTAGTTGTTAATATACTTATGTCTGTTTATCTCTTTTTTATCATTTACCCTTCGTATTACTGTAATGTACCCTATTCTTAACATTATAGTTACTGTTACATTACAGTTACTGTTACATTATAGTTACTGTTAGTTAACAAGTTACTGACATAAAATTACAATTATAGGTTGATTAAAAAAATCCAGGATGATTATTAAAACTGAACAAATGGAATCTCAATTTAAGTAAAATAACATTTCACATTTCAGTGGCACTTAATGAAACCCATAAAATTACTATAAGAATACTTTTACTAAAAAGAATATTTTAGCCTACAAAAGGAATTGTGATCAACGATGAAACAAAGAGATGAACCACTTATAAAAAATAAATTTAAAAATCAGTCGAGAAAATTAAAATTGCCTATAATTATTTTCAGGATCCTTGCTGGATGGTTCCGCCTCACCAACAGCAACATAACTGAAAAGGTCAAAGACATCAGTTTAAGTAATTTGCACAACACAGCAATTGTAATATTGCAGAGAATTTGGCACTAATACTGATAATACTAAGAATAGAACGATAATTTAATCCGTTTTATTACGATCTGATATCAGAGTGTATTTCAGAATGTCTACTTTCATAATATAAGTAATAATAATAATAATAATAATAATAATAATATTGTATTGACCATATACATTACAGCAGTGTATAATTATGTTTAGAGCACAGTCAATTACATCTAAAACAACATAAATCCATAGTACAATTAAATTAATTAAAACCAAAACAATATTTATACATTGAATAAAATTAATTGAGTAACAACTAAAACATCATTATAACAGTTTTTTAGAATGGGTTAAATACAATAGAAAATTAAAATGAAGTATACTCATTTATAGCAGTTCACATATCCTATAAGGACATATACTAATTAAATGTTTATAAATAAACTGCAATATAAATGTTTATTAGCTGTTTTAATATAGCTCGGTAATTTATTAAAAAGAAGAATTGAATTGTAAAACGGATCTTTAAGGGTAGCCGTTTTGCCCAAAAAGACTATGATAATTCCGACTCCCTCTAGTATTAAACCTATATATTTCATTGTTAGGGGTAAAACAATGGTTCTTCATTGGAAGAGTCAGTATTTTCTAAGCATAAAGTGCTACAACAGTTAAAATACCAATTTTTTTACAATAATGTTTGCTTGATGTTCTTGGTTTAAGTTTAAAAATACATCTAATACATTTCTTTTGTATTATCAAACTATTTATATTTCCTATGGATGTACTATCCCAGATTTCTATACCATATTGCAAATGAGAATGAATTCCACCATAATAAATATTTAGCAGATATTCAGTCTGTCTGTCCGTCTCTGGAACCCTATAGCCCCTATGTTGGGGCGAAGGGGCCTCCAAGTGGAGGTGTCTGTTACCTATATGAATTTTGTTACGCTTATTTTCCGAGAGAGGGCAGAGGGACAGGTGGTAAGCTCATTGCCTCTCTCTAATCAGTACAGATGGAAATATTTCAAACCGAGAAATAACGCACGGTTATATTTGCTTTCAAAAGAGCTTTCTGTGGTATACAAACAGGCTTAGTAACCACTGGAGGACTGTAGGAAATTACTCCTAGTTTCTATAACAAATATAACAGAATAGCGTGAAAGATGTTATGACCACTTCTGCATTATAACAAAGGAATTGAAGTATTACAGGCAACAATCTTGCTAGCCGAGCCTTTAAACCGCTATTGTTATTGAAGTTGAGCGGAAGTGTCAGAAAAGCCTAAGCTGGTCCAAGAAGAGATCTCCGGGGATAAAGACTGTTCAGATAAGTTGTCATAGCAACCGTAATGCTACGTCATCGCTTTGTGACAGGACGAAACTTCCTAACTACAAAATTCATCTCTCTGATGGATCGCGTGAGAAATGCCAGACTCGGAAAAGGTGACCACAATTCTACCAGCAATTTCCGATACATTCATGTTTTATTAACTACCTGCGTGGACGAACTGAATTGAATAGATTATCCGAATAACCAACTGTGATTCAAATAACCTTCTATAACAAAAGGAAAGAGATCTTGTGTGGTATAAAATAATGCATAGTTTCTAAAGAAACGACATTGTTATCAGCATCAATATCATTAACAACATTCACCATTATCATCACTAGGGACAGGAATTTAAAATGGAAGTTTTTAAATCTAAAATTGACAAAAAGGTAAATTTATCTTCAGAAAAAATAAATTAAAAGGACTACAGAATGAATTTTTCACTTTACGGCATGAAGGAAGGGTTTTACTTTACCATATTCAATAGTTCCGTATTTAAAAAAAGAACCTGTCTTTGGGAATCTCAAGTGCCCTTATTATTGAAAGTGACTGTTCTTCGTCAATTATTTTACACTAGTTTCCAATTTAAATGATTCAACAATATTATATAGGCTATTTTTCTCAACCAGTCAGCTCCACTTCAATATTTATAAAGCGGCTATTGCCTGGTCTAACGTACGCAGACCTACGAAATACAGAAAATAACTTTCATAGCCAAAGGCACTGAAATATAGCTATATCCCTAGATCAGTACGTTAATACAAAAATATGTTAATATAAAAGTGTGCTAACATAAAAGTATATTAGCATCTTGCAAAGATATGAAAGTTAAAACAGATCTAGCTTCTTTTTCTTTCCAAAAATTGCCTTGTACACGCGCGAAGGTCTTACTGAACAAATTAAAAACAAACGCGCACTTGGGTGGGTACTGTATACTTTGTGCTTTCTTTACTCAACGAAACATTTGTGCAACCAATTGTGTTTTGTATAAACCAAAAAGCGAGTGAATTTTACAGATTTTTCCTAAAACGGAATCCAGCAGAGAAATGTAGTTAAAAAGAAAACATAGGGTTTAAAAGGAAGAAAACTGAAATTAAAACCCTTTAATTTAATACTTGAGATAAACTATCATTCCTGTTATTGATTACACAGGTCTGCAACTAAAAAACTGCATAGGATGTCTCTTAATTTTCGTTCAGAATTTTACTTCCTAATACCTAAAAAAATACCAAAAAACTTCTATCACGTCCATTTTTTGTGTAAGTGAAGTGGTTATATTTATTTTTCATAAAATTTATGGTTTATTGAAAATCCGGTATTTTATCTGACAAATTCTCATAAACAATTGATTTTTACATTAATTTATTCAATTATAGCTTAACTATACAATATATAATGTTAACTGTTAGGGGTGAGTGGTGGAGGGGGCGGCACAAGTCAAAGAAGTTCAGTATCACACATGACAGTAGAGCTGCCGTCAGTAGACACATCGCTTTCAAACTGAACAGTGCTGTTGTTTCTATTTCGTAATCATGGCTCCAAGAGGTTGTGTTATGTCTCTTGATAGCTTTTGTTTTATTTGTAGTGAATACACTGTGAAACGTCAACAGAGAAACATTAATGATTTTGTGAAGAAGGTTTATTTTGCTTACTTCAAATTAAAACTCGGGGGTAAAGACAAACCATGGGCCCCTCACAAGGTGTGTAGAAGATGTGAGGAAGATCTTCATTTGTGGTTTAAGGGTAAGAAAAACTCATTTCGTTTTGGAATTCCTATGATATGGCGTGAGCAGAAAAATCATACAACCGATTGCTATTTCTGTTCAGTATATTAAAGGGATTTAATACAAAAAATAGGAAGAACATATCTTATACTAACCTTGACTCAGCTATTCGTCCAGTGCCCCATAGCTCTGAAATACCAATCCCACAACCACCTTCCAGTTTAGATGAATACCTGAGTGAGTCAGAGGACGAAGACACATTACCTCCCCAGGACGAATCTAGCTCAGATTTTTCTGTTGACGAGGGGCCTGAACTATTTTCTCAGAGTGAGCTCAATGACCTAGTAAGAGATTTAGGTCTTTCAAAAGATGCAGCCGAATTGCTAGGTTCGAGACTAAAAAACAAAAACCTTCTGTCATCTGGTACCTCATTTTCGTGGTATAGGCACCGAGAGAAAGAATTTACTCAGTTTTTCTCCAAAGAGGGACATCTACTTTTTTGTAATGATGTACAAGGGCTCATGAAGTGCTTTGATGTAGAATATGATTCATCTGAATGGCGCCTATTCATTGATTCGTCCAAAGCTAGTCTTAAAGCAGTCTTGCTGCACAATGGAAATACTTTTGCATCCCTCCCTATGGGACACTCGGTGCATATGGAAGAAAACTATAACGATTTGGCCATTATTCTAGAAAAAATCAAATAACAAGACCATCAATGGATGGTTTGTGGGGACTTCAAAATACTAACCATGCTTTTGTAACATAAGTACCCATGTTTTCTATGCTTGTGGGATAGTAGAGCCAGAGAGCAGCATTGGACCAAAAGTGACTGTTCACTGCGAGAAACCCTAAAACCCGGCGAGAAAAATGTCATCAATACGACTCTGGTTCCACCAGAAAAGGTTTTATTGCCCCCTCTTCACATTAAATTGAGGCTTATGAAACAGTTTGTAAAATCACTGCAAAAGGATGGGAATTGTTTTAGATATCTGTGTTCTAAATCCCGAAGCTGTCTGAAGCCAAGTTGAAAGAGGGAGTTTTCACTGGTTCCGACATAAGAAAACTTTTATCTGACTCCCTCTTTGTGGAAAGTATGAATGAGAAGGAAAAAGAAGCTTGGGAATCGTTCAAGGGTGTAGTGTTAAGATTTTTGGGAAATACTAAGGATCCTGACTACAAAACCATTGTGCATCGTATGATGGCAGCGTACAAAGCTCAAGGATGCAAGATGAGCTTAAAGGTTCATTTTTTACACTCCCATATAGACTATTTTCCTGAAAACTTGGGAGCTTACAGTGAAGAAATGGGTGAACGGTTTCACCAGGATGTCCGTGATATCGAGAGACGATACCAAGGAAGATGGGATGTCAATATGCTTGCGGACTACTGTTGGATGCTGAAGTGGGAAACCAAAGATGGAATTCGGAAACGAGTCCGGCGAAGCATCAAAGAGAAGAAGAAAAGGTTTCACAAAAAAGATGAATAAACATAAATTGTGAAAAATTAATATGTTTGATTAATCTTAATACACGAGTGCTTTTTACCAATACTGTGTATCTTTTAGTTTTGCAAAAAAACCTTACGTGATAGGGGAAAATGGATGACATTTTTGGAATCAGTGCATTTTAAAACATATAATTTAGTAAAAATATCTCATGCAGCTGAATTTTTTTTTTTTTTTTGCACACCTGTGTTATTTTTACGGTCATTTACATATTTAAAAAGGTATTCCCTATTGAATTCAGGTCTCCAACCATCACTAGTTGCACTAAAAGTGAAATAACTATACACTTCCGTGTAACTATAATGATAAAAGCAGATATTTTAAGGTGCCTTTGCAAATAAAAGTGCTTCCTTTCAGACCTTGGAAGTTTTGGGCTGCTAGAAGTTACTGTAAGGTCAACTGAAAAATCCAATGAATGGCCTATTCCGGGATTGAACCCGGAACCTTTCGGTTTGTAGAGAAAAGCCACATTAAACTACTACTATACATGGAGAAAATTTACGTTGTGATTATCTCTTAAAAGACTTTTAAAGCTTTTGTTTAAATTTTGCGAATTAACTAATATAGTCTACCGATACTTTTGACTTTCATATGGGAAGGTTTATATCGGATGGTGAAAATCAATAGAGATTCAATAAATAGGTATATTAAAAAGAAATAAAACTACAATTAATTTATGTAATGAAGTGGAAATCTGTGCATAATTACTCTAATAAAATGAATATTAAATTTAAAATATAAAAAATATTTATAACATTAAAAATGAAACCGCCTTCGAAAGATTATCTGTATACCCAAAATTATAAGGGGCGCTAGTTTGTGTTTTTCTCGACGTTATCTTGTTTTGAGAGAAAGAACAAATATCTGCAAATTTTAGCTTTCGTGTCTGTCCTCTGTCTGACAAACCGTCCATCACAACCTGGAAGATAAGTTAACAAAAGTTTGTTCTTTCTTCACACAATCATAGGAATGTTTTAGACTATAATCAGTTTGTTATCAGTAAATGGTGAAGGTTATTAGGGGAACGAAAATAAAAATATATAATTACCTAAAATTCCATTGTGAACACCTTTTATCGTCTGACAATTTTCGACAGAATAGATATTTAACAAGTCATTGATTCATAGTGCATTCCCTAAAACACCGAACCTAGCACACAAAGCTGGAGTAGCATACCAAACATTTTAATCATCTTGTATGAGACTATAACCGAAGTCATTGTACTAAGTATGGATTTCGTAGGTTTATCAACTTGAAAAGTGCTTAGACAACACGTTGGCAGACTGTTAGGTCTTCTGATCTAATATAACGAATGCTGTCATGACCCAAAGAATTTATGGCTTTTGAATCATTAATATTGCATTGGTCTTTACGACATTAAAAACAAACTGTTTTACTGTTATTAACAAATTAGTTCTAGAAATTCTAAAATTATCAGAAAATTGTTTTGGATTTTATTTCCTGATGATATTTTACTATGTTTGTGCTGTAATTTTACGAACGTTATACATATTAGGCAATGTCGATAAATACAGGAAATAAGCACAATATCATATATTCTTCCTTTCGTGTTAAACATAACGTTTTAATACTTGTTTCCACAACACAAACTTCCAAAACGCTTCCTTTTATGATATATTGTATATTTTAAAACACCAACTTCCATGACACTTTGAACGAAAAATAGCATTCGTTACATTGGCCAATGAGGCTTGGAAAGTCCTGAAATTCCTCCGACAATGTTGCTACTATTTAGGACATTGTCGTTATTGACCGACCATCAACGTTACTACCCAATGAATTTCAACAATGACGTTTTAGACCAGCCATTGATGACATTTTCCCAACTTACCTCATTAACGCAAATAACATTTATTATAGGTCTAACACAGCCTAAAAAAATAGCCCTTTATCTATGGGTTGATATTTCAAGTTAGTAATAAAACACAATATGGTATCCAACTATTTTAAAACTTAATTGTTTTACGATTTTACACTATTATGACTGTTTTCACTATTTTAAAACTTAATTGTTTTACGATTTTACACTATTATGACTGTTTTCACAACTTCATAGGCTAAATATATTTCCAATGATGTGAGTATATTTTATATGTTTAATTTATAGAGTAACGGACGTTTTACTGAAATAAACAAGATTTTTCAGAATTATTCAGACTGTTAATTATGATATATAGCCCCATATGAATTCCCACAGCACAATATATTAATTATACCATCAGCTAGAACATGCAGCACGTCTATATCCTGTGGGGGATGAAAGTTAGTAATGAAAATCATATAGAGGAGAGCAGTTATCCAATCAGTCGTTCAGAAATAACATATTTTCATTAGGACCCGTTTTTGTTCCCTTCTTTTCATTCGATACAGATATTTGATATCAGGAAGTAATCATGTGAGGCCTCACAATTCAATTTCGAAGACTGAGATAAAATGTGAACAGAAAGCGGAACTTTGCAGTAGAAAATAAACCGGGTATTTCTTTACACATAAATGCAATATAAAAAGCGAAAGATTAGTTCATGACTTTCTAGTATTTTTATGATGTTGGCTATAAGGTATTGATTTTTCTGGGGCTACTATATTGACATCATTTTAAATCGTTCAACCACAATAAAAAAGACATTTTAGGTAATGCAATAAAAGAAAGGGAAAGACAATAAATTTAGCTCTAGGAGAGTCGATAGTACAATACGGTATTCTTGGTTGGGTAGCGTATCCAAGACCACTTGTTTAAAACTAATTTTACTTCAATTTTTATATACCGTATTCTGAAAATTTAACAAATTTATAAACCTTTATTATTTTACTAGGTAACCGTAAACCGAGCAAAATTTACTTCCTATAAGCATTGTCAAAATATATCAAGAAATCCACGTTTCGATTTAAAGAAAGAAAATGCAGGACTACTACTGGGAAATTACATGGTCTAAATTATGGTTTGATTATTTATACTATTCTTTTTATATGGAATATCCTAATTGGATTAATTACAATGTCAACCAATCTAGGGCAAAAATTAAGACATCACTTTTTAATATTACATATCTAATCTTATTACTTTGCCATGCCTTTCTTTCGTATTAATTTTTATCACTTACTTAACTTCTAAATCAGTACCGGTAACATAAATATAAACCTATTTGTACAGTTTGTAAAACTTGCTGATTAACTTCATATATTGATTTTTGTATAAGTTATATGTAAATTTTTCTATTCACTCCTATTAATATCCACTTTAATTGCAGTCCCCAACACGATATTTACTCATATGGAATTTTAAAACAAAGTACATGTGTAAGATTCTTTAATTTTTTTAATAAATTAAAAATTCGAAAAAATATAATTTCCAGCATTTTTATTTATTATGTTAAAGTCAGGTAATGAACTGACTTTATTTTTAAAATATTAGTCACAGCAAACATAACATGAATACTTAAACAAGCAGTCAACTTTGATAATGACCAATGACCAATTCAGTTCACAACTTAATTAAAAATCATCAATTAACTATTTTCCTTCTCCTTAGTTTAACCTCTACCGTTTATGGAAGTTTGAGTGGCTCACGCCACCCGGGCCTTATAAGGCCGCGACCTGCGGGAGAAGAATTATCTGTTGGATCACATAGATCCCGGGTAAGTGATCAGCCCAATGGCGGGGCCACCTCCGAGAGGACATGAACACACAGGACGTAAATTAGCTATTAACCTAGAACAATCCGAAAATTTGTTCTGTTACAAGAACTGAATTACTCTGAAATAACATACTTTTTCACGAATTATGGAAAATACGAAATAAGTTTTATACTTTTACTATTTGTAAAAAAATACTCTTTCACTTTTTACAAGCAATATGCCTAGATTAAGTTATTGATTTAGACCTGTATAAAATAATTAGGCAGTATATCAATATAAAGTACGAGTATTATTAATTTAATACTTCTCTCCATTAACGCTTTGAAATTATTTTCCTAATACCGGCAATTAAAATGAAAATATATTTTTTTTAGAATTAGTCAGGTTTTAAGTACACACAAATAAGACAGCACAAAGTACAGAGATAAGGTGAGTTATTTCTGCCACTCCTTATTCCACGAAGAAAATTAATCAATTTAAAGAGATAACGTGGGCTAGGAATGTCATATTCTAAAAATCACCAATATCAGGAGAATAAAATACATACTTAAAGCCCTAAGAATAATTCTGTAAGTACGCTCTCTAGTCAATAACGTGTTTGGAATGGAACGCAGTTTTGGTAAAAAATAATTTTAAACTACAACGTACCAGTAAAATTCTGTAAAAATACAGTTAAGTCTTGCATATTTGATAAATCTGTTCTTTAGTGGACTTACTAGCCTCCACCCTTACGAGCATCCACAAGCACAAAGAATAGGGAAAGGAACTGGCACCTGACGTATATTTAGGATGATGATAATAATAATAATGATGATGATGATGATGATGATAATAATAATAATAATAATAATAATAATAATAATAATAATAATAATAATAATAATAATAACACCAGAATTTATTTTTGTGTCGCTATATTTGCACTTGCAGAGCCATTCGTGTGAATGTATTCAATCCACGGATCCAACGAACATATTTATGACGATATGGAAAAAAAGACTTCTCCGCTGAGAGTATATTGAAGCTGATCCGAGCTGGAACTCGAGTACACAACTAAGATGCAAGATGATAGCTCACACATCCCTTGGCATTACTTAAAAATAAAGAGAACACACTTTGTCTTCCTCTATGAGAAAAAGGGTTAAAAATCGTTGAAAATGAAATTAAATCACGTGACAAAGCATGAAAAACAACAGGGAAACGACTTTCCGTGAATTTCGAGTGAGTTATTAAACCGAGAAAGAGTTTCAGAGAGGGAAAGAGTAGGAGATAAAAAAAAGATTGCTCTTTTTTAAGCTGTCAAACTACAAGTAGGGTTCTCCTATATAAGGTCTCGGAGCCTGTCATTTGCAGCGTGAAATAGAGGTGAGAGAGGATTGTAGGGAAAATATATTGCAAATATCAGGCGGTTGGTATCCATGCCGCACTGAACTCTATACAGTGCCCATCCTGGCTTTCCACATCGGCATAAAGCAGGTGGTAAATGTTCGCTTCTGTTGAGTAACTTCCGAAGATCTAGTTCCCACTGTCGTAAAAAGTGAAAGTAATTAAGTTCTGGCATCCTAAGATTTGAGGATATTATATATGTGAGTTAGAAAGGATTAGGTCAGTAATGTACTAAGCCTAAGTGAAATAAGTTCTGAAGGTTTTGGAGGATCTCCAGTTTTGTACCTTTACTGCTATATATTCATTCAGTATAAATTATTTATTTGCCTTCATTTTTATTAAATTAAACTCTACAAGAGAGGTGCTGTGAACTATGTATCTTATTTTAAAGAAAAAAGACACACACATATACAGCTAATAAAAGGGCAATAGGCTATTATGAAACCCAGGACATAAATATACCTATAACTTTTAATTTTACCTATAGGCCTATTATGTAATTTTCACTATTTTATATCTGATACAAAATGAAATAAGAAATCCATTTCTTCTAAATTCTAAAAACTTATACAACATGACGACATAATATAACAATATTAAACAGTTACAAATCACTAACTCCAACATAATTATTCTGTTTTATCTTAATTACGAAATTTTAACAATCTTGACAATATACAACTTGCAGATAAGCTTTGCCGTAATTAGGCTTAATAAATGGGGGGAGGGAATGTAGTCAAACCTATCTTCTCAACATTAAATCAATTGTTTTTATTAATTTTCCTGAGATAATAGGGGGATTGTAACCCCAATAAATTCCAAGGTTACACCTCTGTACATAATAGTATTATAAGTTGATAACAGAATGGAGTATGGAATTGTAAAGCAACAATAAAAATTCTATATTTTATAAAGGACTTATTATAGATAAAATGGCAAGGCAGATGACAGAAATAGGACCACCCAACATGATTTTAAATTCTTTGGTCAAAATACTAATCTAAATAATACTTCTTACTGACGGCCAGCCGCAACTCTAGAGCGGATATATAGGTAGCACAATAGACCACCCCGGCAAAGATAAATAATAGTACTAGTCAGATATGAAGTGACTTAGGACTTCCGTGAAAAAAAAAAATTAATGAGATTTGCATGCAGTGACTATCCCAAGACGTGGTTGCCGCAAAGACGATATTTTCTAATGAAATGACGACGAACGATTAATGAAATAAAGATGAATGTCTACAATAGCATTGACAGGTATAAGGACTTGGTATTCAATCTTGAAATTTTTAACATGTGCAATGAGAAATATTTTACAATACAAAGAATACAGGAAAGTAAAAAATCAATATTCCGCAGACTAGATATCCCACATCTACAACGGGATTCTTCTAGTATTAATTTCGAATCGTTCAACAAGTTATAATACCCCGAACTTGTAATACCCAGATTATTTTATTGTACACCAGAGAGAAATATTTTTACTTCCTCTGCCCGTACCATAGGTACTATAGGTAGAGGAAGTATTGTTTTCGACCCCAAAATTCGAAGTTGAGTGTTTAGCATATATACACGTTTCAAGGCCCCCTGAATCCAAAAATACTATTTTTTGGAAACATGTCTGTGTGTCTGTCTGTCTGTGAACACGCTAGCTCCAAAACGGAAAATCGTATGAAAACAAAATTTCGTATTTGGGTCAGGTACCTTCTGAAGATGTGAGGATAAGATTGGCCACTATTTTCTCTTATTTTTAAGGGGACTTTACATGAAGAAATTTTAGTTTTTCGCTATTTTCTCGAAAACGGCTCTAACGATTTTCTTTAAATTTTGCACATGGGTTGCTTATACTAAGAGCTAAAACTTTTATTTGAAACATTGTTTCGAGAAAATTCTCTGAGGGTAGTTACAAGCCACTCACCCACCCACTGCTTGTAGAAAGTTTGTCTTGCGTGATGAACAACTGAATTCGCTCTCTTTCACGGCCTCTTATTCTATATTAGCATGTGCCCACGGCTTCGCCCGCGATAATTATTTCAGAAATTAAAAATTAAGAGCATAATAGTTAAATCATTATATTTATTAACACCTAAATCACGTGGACTACATACCACGATTAGATAGCGTCGCCTGGTAAAAGCGACCTCAGATTCGAGTTCCTTGGCCCAGGATACCCCTGTACAGTGAGTTTCGTCCAAATCGAACAATGTTTGACCATATTTAGGCCTATATTGATTATCCCTCTTCCGTGTAGGTTGAAAATTTCATATGTCTTCGGGCCTTGATATTCTAAACAAATGAATTGTCCAGGATGGACTTACAAAATCAAGCGATCGCCCGCGATAATTATTTCAAGAATTAAAAATTAAGAGCATAATAGTTAAATCATTATATTTATTAACACCTAAATCACGTGAATTACATACCACGATTAGATAGCGTCGCCTGGTAAAAGCGATCTCAGATTCGAGTTCCTTGGCCCAGAAAATCCCTGTATAGTGAGTTTCGTCCAAATAGAACGATGTTTAACCATATTTAGGTCTATGTTGATTATCCCTCTCCCGTGTAGGTTGAAAATTTCATATGTCTACGGGCCTTGACATTCTAAACAAATTAATCGACCAGCGTGGGCTTACACCATTCAAGCGATCGCGATGCTTTTATTTCCACGGTATGACAAAAATAGCCAAAGCCAACTGCAATTGATTTTACATTGAAATGTATTACTGAAATCTGATGCTTCGACAGCGCTAAAATCACGTTTTCTGCCAGTTTTTCACTCATAACTCGCGAACAAAAGCTAAAATTAAAAATTCGGCTTCGAGGTGCATTCGCCCATCATTCAGTCCATCTATCTTTAAAATTTCAGATCTCTGCGTTCAGTAGATTTCGATGGGCATCGTGGACAGACACACAAACAGCATGTGCCCGCATGTGCCCGCGGCTTCCCCCGCGATAATTATTTCAAAAATTAAAAACTAAAAATTAAGAGCATAGTTAAATCATTATATTTATTAACACCTAAATCACGTGGAGTGCATTCCACGATTAGGTAGCGTCCCCTCGTAAAAGCTACCTCAGATTCGAGTTCCTTGGCCCAGAAAACCCCTGTATAGTGAGTTTCGTTCAAATCGAACAATGTTTGACCATATTTAGGGTTGATTATCCTTCTTCCGTGTAGGTTGAAAATGTCATATGTCTGTGGGCCTTGACACACTAAACAAATGAATCGTCTAGGATGGACTAACAAAATCAAGCGATCGCGTTGCTTTTATTTCCAAGGTATGAGGTATGATGACAAAAATATCCAAAGCCAACTGTAAGTGATTTGATATTGAAATTTATTACTGAAACTGATGCTTCGAAAACGCAAAAAATTGCACTTTTTTTGCTCATTTTTCACTCATAACTCACGAACGAAAGCTAAAATTAAAATTCCGGCTTCGAGGTGCACATTCCGACCCTTTAGTCCGCCTATGTATAAAATTTCAGATCTCTGCGTTGAGTAGATTTTGCTGGGCATCGCGGACAGACAGACGGAGGACAGACACTTCCTTTTTTATTAATATAGATAAGAATGTGAAGTGAGAAAGATGTATTGTTGGCCATGCATAGAGTAAAGAAGTATCTGAAGGAAATATTCGATAAATTTCGGAAATTATATTTTACGGCGGAAAGTTCAATAAACGTCTGCAGTCATTTGTTATTTTTTTTTTAAGTTTGTTATATAGACTGCGCTTTTAGTCGCATCATTGAAAGAAGAGGTATTTATAGGATAATTAGCGTAAAATTGTGTCTTGCGATTCTGTACAAGGCTATGTGAATACTGCTAACTTTTATTTGGGCAGAGGAAGTTACGTGACTTTCACATCAGATTTTTAATTATCGAGCCTTTATCAGTTTCAGTCCATGATAAATCAAATTTACCGTAACAGAAACAGCAGCAGCTGGCAGACTTGCGAGCAGGTATCTGCGCTCAGTCCAGTCTGAACTACAGATTAGGGTTCGGTTAGGCACGTTATACACATTGAAATTTACATACTGCACAATAGGATATTTTCACCTAAAAAGTGCCTACAATAAAATAATGATGATAATAGTAATATATTATTATAATGGGTTAGTAATAATGCAATGTTTAAAGTGGTCCAAAGAAGATAAAACGACATGCCATAGTTAAAATTAGGGCCCGGATTCTTAGGTTTTAAACCATTTTGTTCCTTGCTAGGTAACTGTGATATTTTAAAAAGTTATCCTTTTCATTGTCATGGCAGTCACATTATGATTAAATAGGACGTTAACAACTAAAAATGGTTAAAACTGCTTTTGGATTAATTAAAAGACAATAAAATACTTAATAAACTAATAATGTAATTAATCTAATTATTATTGTTCTAATTAAAATTAACTTTTAAATGTTTGGCTACATTTTTCATCTTGTTCCCCATTTCTGAGAGAGAATACATCATTGCATTTTGTAATTTTATCATTTTATATCCCATTGTCCTTGTAAAGGAAATCGTTAATGAATCGAAATCCCCTGTTTATTTATAATTAAATTAAAGGCATTAGTAAAAATAAAATAAATTAATATAATTTTCTATGTGTTTACTGTATTTATTAAACTGAAAATTTAGAAAGAACTTGTTTGTAAATGGTAAAAACCTAAAAGAAACTATTTTAATATGTTTAAAAACTAAAACAGGGTTTATAAAAACCTAAAAATCCGGGCCCTAGATATTATGAATATTAATCAAACAGCTGTTAGGCTACTTACTACTGACTTTATTTTTCACTCGTTCTTACCTGGAAGAAAAGAAAATAATGAGTATAAATCCACTGCGAGTTTCAACATAATGAGCAATGAATAATACATCACTCACTCACTCATTCGGCCATTTGCTTCGCGCGCACACACACACACACACACGCACATACATATATGCAATATAAATCATATAATTTAGGTACATATAAAATACAATACAGCTTATTCCACAAACGAAATTTATGAGGTAACAACCCAGTGGCGACTTACAACTCGAAAGGTAGAGTTAGACTAAAAAACTCATTGCTAATGCACTGGTTCAGGCTGACACTACTTTTCCTCCTTAGGCAGCGTTCACACTGAGGCGATAAGCGATATATCGTGAGCGATATACGATACGCGACACGCACGGATAGATACTTGAAATCTAAAGGGAGGCGATAGCGCAACATATCGCAAGCGATATATCTCTCGAAGTGCAACATACCGGCAAATACTATAGAGACAATACCGGACACTTACTGGTAGAGAAATGGGGGACAGATTTTGCAGCACTCCTGGTGGCACAACCTAGAAACTTGGGGCAAAATTAATATATTCAAAACATATAAACTGTAATATGCTATTCTGAGCCATTAGGTAGATACCCCTTGTACATAACATGCCGAGTCTGGCTATTTCGGCTCTTCTATTAAAACTGTTTAACATATATGTATCTAGATACTGCAATTGTATTCAGTAGTAGCAGGTTGGGCCGCTAGATGGTGCTCAAAATATTGTCCCCCGATATATCGCAAAGTGTCCTGTATTGGTCTAGATTGTATTTGATACCGGTCGCCTGAGCGATTAGTTGCTTACGATAGTGTAACTGAAGTAGTGAGGATTGTGTTCCCACCACATTTTTATCTCCCAGGTCGCCCCAATTTATCTCTCGCTGTCTGAACCTTCCTAGCAATATATCGCCACAACACATCCCTTGCGATGTATCGCTTATCGTATATCGCCTCAGTATGAACGTCGCCTTAGCCTATACACGGCCAGTGTGAAGAATTATCATTTACTAACTTATATATTAGATAAATGATGTCTCTTTTACGTAGGTTTCAGGCTTAAGTTGCGTATAGCCTACATCTCCTGTTTGCATTTGTTACTAGGGTTAATGTGTCATTATTTTATGCAACATATTCCTGAATGTCGATTTTAAATTCTTGTTCCATGAATGTACTCATGACATTTCTTAAGTTTGTAATTATCTACATATCTAGATTTTTTTCGGGAATTTTCAAGTCAAGATAAATATTTTCTCTTGTACCAACATCGGGTATTAATAACAACAGAATTGTTAATCTGAAAGGCAGTACATATATTTCCATTATGGTGATGATGATTTTTTTTAGAAATTAATGAAAATTTCTGCATTCTCTTTTGTTACTCGATTGTGACATAACGAAATTGGTAGTTGCAATTTACGTTCATATTCCACTAATGTCATTCAAATTTAAAGCACCTTTAAATACGGTATTTACATTAGAATATATTACATTAGTATGATACTTACTATGTGCCCTATAGGGTACTATGCTACTTTAACAATTAATTTGAAAACTTTTTTTATGTATTCTCTCTCTCCAATAATTAATCATCTTAATATGTGACTAACTTCTTCTACTTTATGTAAGTTGTGTTGAAGTATGGTACTGTAGCTTCAACTTAACTGTCATTTAATTACCTTTGGGTTACTAATTACACAAATTAACAGTGGTTCAATATGTCCACCTAATAAAAACAGTTACAAACTTGACGTCATACAGAGATGATTAAAGCAGACTCTTATTTTAAAAATCAAGCCACTTTTGTTTATGTAATGATCAAAGTAGACTGTAGAATAATATGAAATAGAAAGAAAATCTCGAAGTTAAGAGTTCTTACATCGAATCGTATTAACAATTATTGGCTGTACCTTTACCGATAACTATGATTGTCAGTACGACTGCGGTATTGGAATTAAACATTAAATTACTTTCCTTTCATTCTAGGTAAGTGACTGCTTTAGTATAACGAGGACACCATTATCAGAGTGATGAGTTGTTTTGGGAATAAAATTTGATTCTGGAATCCACCGAACACCGACGCCTCCATCCCGTATACAAGTGGTTTTCAACCCGCGGCCAGTGGGCCCCATGTGGACCGTGGCTTAATTTTTGACAGCCCGCAAACAAATGCTAATTTATAACTGCAGTGTGGCCCATTATTTAAGTTTCGACGTAAAGATCCATAATATTAGTACGCTGGTCTGTCCTGGTATCTTCTGTTAAGAATAGGCAGTTTGGAAACACTGTGCGGATGGTAGCTGTGTGTTTATATATATGCCTTTCTAGCGTGCAAATCGTATACTGCGTTAATGAAGATAACCGAAGTGGCACGACTGCGCGGCAGTCTGGCATTCTCGAAAACTCGTCCCCAGTTCACGCTTCTCCTAGCATTAAATAATTCAAATAATAATTTTAATACTTTTTATACGATTCTCGATATCTCGAGAACTTTCAAGTATCGAATAATTCCGATTTTTTTCACTCGAGAACTCCCATCACTATATGAAAGTACTGTTCTTAGGTGCACGCCATTCAAATAATATTACAACCACTGAATTCTAGAGACAATTTAACCACCCCCATTACAAACCAGTTTCAAGACTATAGCATAATCAAAACAATCAATCAATCCAAATAGGATTTACGTTATTAGAAAGAGTAGAGAGACAGACAGAGAGAGAGAGAGAGCGAGAGAAAGAGAGAGAGAGAGAGAGAGAAGAGTGGGAGACTTACAAAATATGACTGATACCCCCTACTGAATTATGAACATATTGATGACCCCTCGAAAATACGCTTGGTTGTACGAAAAAGTGCGTGTATCACGCATTGAAGCGTATTTGCGTGAGTTATGAGTCCATGCAGGGATGCTAATTATTAGATGTCACGGAGGGGTTCCAGCTGATCGTTTTATCAGCAGCAGTGCAGCAGACCGACATGATGTCGCACTTATCAAAGAGAGCAACACTCTCATGATGACAGTTTTAATTCATGCAAGCAGCAGATTGGAAAGAGGTACTTGTTACTCTGATATCACTTATCATACCCCAACACTAAACTTGCTACTCTTCATTCAAATTATTAATGGTATCTTCATGAATAACGTTATTAATTATAACATACGCAGATTAAAACCCACTTTTCATTAGGGGGTAGTGTTGACATAATGTACAATACAAACAGAACGGAATGATGTTAATAAATTGGAGCCGTGAATATGTGCGAATGACACTATGAATATGTTAAACTGTTGGGAATTACGTTTATTATCCTTACTCCCCTTGGATGGATGATCGGAGCGTCCAACTCTGACAATATTCATGTGTAAGTTAGGTGCACAGGAGGAACAACGTGGTTCGGCTGCATGCGAAGCTGTGTACCAAAATTTAGAAACAAATTAATTCGTTGGTGTAACATGAGTGCAGGATTAATGTATTTTTAATAATTTATTTTTATTTTTAATTAAATATTATAAATTAATTAATTTGTTATAAGTAAAATTGTCGTTTAAATGTAAGCTGACACATTTAGTATTACAATGCTGTACTACTAAGACTGAAACAAATTATATTTATTTATATTTTCATTGTTTATCAAATTTTGCAATGAAATCATTGTGTGAGGCTTATAATTATTTGTATCATGTATGGTTTTTAATTCTTTATTGAATTTTTTATTGCTTGTAATATGTAAAATTTTAGTGGAAAAGTGGAAGAGTAGACCCTTTGGCCTTAACTTTGTCAATAATAATAATAATAATAACAATAAAAATAATAATAATATCCCTTTTAATGCAGCTTCAGTAGTCGAATTACATGATTTTGGGCCTCCTCTCATGATTGCCTACAAACCAAACCATCAAGCATTATGTTGTGAAAAGGCTCAAGGAAATAATCAAACGATATACCAATTGTAAAGATAAAGCAAAAGAAGAAGATGAAGAAAAAGGAAGAGGAGAAAGAGCAGTAGGTGATCGTTAGTACCATTATCAACAATACTTACTCGGTTTCAGCGTAATTAAAATGTTTGGGAATTTTAATTAGGCCTATGATACTGGTAAACTGTAATCGCGGTAATTTGCATTTCCTAACGGACTGAAATAATGTTTTTAAAATTTCACACCATATCATAAAAGAACAAACATATTTATGTAATGTATCTACAGTGAGTCCCACGCAAGAGTTGGCCAATGACGCGGGTTTCTGCGTCGCGGCTGGCACAGCTCCAACTCCCGAGCGATCGGGTGAAATATCTACGCAAATAATGCCGCGGTTGGTGTAATGATTCAGGTTCTCACACTTACAGTTAAAATTAAAACGAAAATAACCACGTACCTCATCACAAGAGATGTTGGAAATCTTCTCCTCTTGCATAAGCACAACACTGGCACCTTTTTTTAGGGAATTTTCTTTCACGCGCGTAAGTTCAACTTCCGAGATAGAGTTAATTTATCTTGTGATATTGTCTTTAAGTTCTTCTTGTGTATGGGAAATTGACCTATACACTTTATTTTTCAAGTTTCCCCATAAATAATATTTACATACTGTTAGAAGAACTTGATGACAATATCACATAGGCCTATCACAAGAGAAAGTAACTCTGTCTCGGAAGCTGAACTTATGCAAGTGAAAGAAAATTTCCTAAAAAGGTGCCAGTATTGTCTGGATGCAAGAGGAGAACATTTCCATCGTCTCTTGTGATGAAGTACGTGGTTATTTTCATTGTAATTTTAACTGTAAATGTGATAACCTAAATCATTACAACGACCGCGGCATTATTTGCGTAGATATTTCACCCGATCGCTCGGGAGTTGGAGCTGTGCCAGCCGCGACGCAGAAACCCGCGTCATTGGCCAACTCTTGCATGGGACTCACTGTATGTACTGCACCTGGCTTTTTAATGGAATCATTTGATTTCTGTGAGTCTTTAGTGTAAGTTATTGGAAAACATCAGAAAGAGGAAAATAAATTGGATGGGACATTGGCTAAGAAAAAATTGTCTGCTGAAGGATGCCATAGAAGGTATGATAAATGGGTAAGAAGGTTCGAGGCAGAAGAAGAAACCAGATGATAGACAACATTAAAATAAATGGACTATATGCAGACACAAAAAGGAAGGCTGAGAGAAGGGAAGAGTGGAGAATGCTGAGTTTGCAGTGAAAGACCTGCCCCTGGGCAGAACACTATGAATGAATGAATTGGTGTAAAGAGTAAAAGTGATATACAGATCTTCAAGGTCCAAAGAGTTCTTGGTTGGTTGGATAAAATATGGTCAGTCAACGATGAAGGTATACTCAACTTAGGCCTGTAATCACCACCGGAATTTTGTTCTGCAGTTCTTTACACGCCTATAAATCTACAGAAATGGTGCTGTCACATTTAGGCACACATGAATTCCAGCGAGCTAGGCCGGTATTGAACCTGCGACCCTGAGCAGAGAAAGCCAGCGCCATACTCATTGCGCTTCCCAGGTCTAGAAAATAATGTTTGTGAGACTGAGGTTGTTGGACAATAGGAACTTGAAAAAGATTATGTGCTTACAAACGGCTGCCTTTGCCCCTGAAATGCTCTTGGTTCTATTTTCTTAGAGACTGAGTCGATTCCAAGGAAATATTTCCTCCAGAAGGAATAAACCAATAGAATAATCCCAATGACCTCCTCGGAAATCGAAACCACGACATTCTAATTTTTAGTACATACTATTGCATGCACATAGGTCTACGTTTACATATTTATCATGGCAGGGTGGCATATCATGTTGTCTTATTAATTATTTTCAGCAATAGAAAATATATCTATAAAATAAAGCAATGAAATAAATATTTATTAGTAAAATAAAAACCTAAAGTTATTTTTAAAATGGTAAAGTCAAACTACTCTATTTTTTAGAAATAAATTGCAGAACACAATTTAATACACCGGAGTGCTCGTGGACTATTAATTTTAAAATAAATTATAACCAATAACATGACAAATATTTTATGCATGTAGTTTAATTTTTGTGTAGATATTTTACAAAGCAGGTGATTAATGGTAAAAAACCAAGATAATCTGACTAAAATATAGAAATAAACAAGTAGAGAACTGCAATAAGGAGCATTTCATACATTACTTTCCTTATCTATGAAACCCTGAGTACTGGATACAGAATTCCAACTCGATTTTATGATATTGCAACACAAGTGAGTAACTTGGTCCACACGAAATAGACTTGCTTGGTTTCTGTTGAATTGCAGGCTGCTCGCATATGATTCAAAGCTAAGGTGTGGTTTTTGTTACTGAATCCTGTGCAAATCTGGGGCGAAACAATAGAATAATTAATGTCGATATCACTGTCAGCTGGTTAGCTGGTAGACCAGCCCCCTCGGTCAGCGGATGATAAAGTGGAGGGAAATTTGTTATTTCACTGGACATGGAAATTCTCCCCCTGGAAGCAGGAAGTAAAGCCGCTTATACAGCCGTGTTTTTCTATATCATACTGCCAGTACTATAGAGTATTATTCTAAGAGATTGGTTTACCGGCCGTATACACAGATGTATGATATATTAAATCCGAATGCATTATTATCTATGCAAATACTTTATGCTGTTTATGTATTATTTTTGCAATACCTTCAAATACAAAAAAACCGAAGGTTCATTGCCGCGCTTACCTGAGTCCGCCATTCAACCCTATTCTGTACTAACTCCATCCAATCATCCCCCACAAATCCTACTTCCCATAAATCCGTTCTAAGATTGTCCTCCCACCTACGTCTAGGTCTAGGAGATCTTCCACGGATCTCCCAGTCAATACTTTTGAGATATGTCTTTCCTCAACCCATGCGTGCAGCATGTCCAGCCCATTTGATCCTTCGCGATTTAATTACCCTTATTATATCCAGGGAAGCGTACAGGTCCTGAAGCTCGTAGTTATGCAATTTTCTCCAGTCCCCATTTTCATCCCTCTTGGGCCCAAATATTTTTCTAAACTAAAATGGGACAGCAGTAGAAAATAATTTATTATAGGCACATTTTATAAATGAAACTGCTTGCTTCTTTGCAGGTTGCCAATGGGATACAGCTTATCAACTCAATCTTACACAAAAATGTTAAGTACATGGAGTACGCAAATGTGAACAGTTTATGACAGTCGTCTTCTGAACAGAATCTTACATTATTTATTGGTACAAATGTGATGATTCAACATGGATTTTGAATTAACAATGAGGCTTTCAATAAAATGTTTTGTTTCTTGTTTGATGATCCTTAATTTTTGCAGTTGTTGTGAAACCAATGAAGATCTGCCTCGGAATCCAAACAGAAGACCATGTACTGAAAAATAACGACAGCCAAATCCTGTGTCGTATTTTTCTTTGAGGAATGGTATGCAGCTCTCATATAGGGTAAATCCGGGTGAGATGGCCATGCTTTTTTAAATGCTCAATAACTCGAAGGATTTTCATGATAATTCGTGTGCAAAATGTTCAATTAGGTCCTTGGATGTCACATTCTCATAGCATAATTTTTTATGGAGAAAAAAAGTAATTCAGGGTGAGAAATCCCAACATTTAAAAAAATGGTGCGTTGGCCATCTCACCCGAGGTGTCAGGGAGAGATTGCCATAGGACATAGGGACAGTTTTCGAAGGTAGAAAGTACAGGTAAAAAAGTAGAAAGACTAGTTAGCTCTTCTCCAATAAATATATACAAATAAAATAAACTTAAGTGCCAAATAAGTTATCACAACGTAAAAATAAACATATTTTGGAAAACAGAATCAATTCTGAGTAACTGAAAAGTTCTGATACATTTCTGAAAAGAAAACTAAACTCTACTGCATGCCACTACTGCATGAATGGCGGGGAAGGGCATACCATCTAACCTCTACATCGTTTATCTCCATCTTTCGACTTTGTTAGTTGATGACAGGAAAACGTAAATATGAAAAATAATACAATATTATGGAGCCACCTTTGGCATAGAAACATGAGTCCAATCCACTTTTTAAGCACATAAATAATTTTGAAAATGAATTGAATAATGTATTTAATTAGGGGTACACTGTCAAAGTCGTCTCTATTTACATACATCTATCCGGATTGAATTTTCAAAATTGTTTCATTAAGGTATACGTATTAATATGTTCGTTTATGCCAATTCCCTAGCAATAAAAATAAATAAGTAATTGAGAAGCGATGCAAATTAGTCTTAAGTGCAAATTTTTACATTTCGCGTTAGAAAAAATCATAAGATCTTGAAAATATGGCTCTTAAGTTGTTGGCCAACTCTCCCGGAAAAGAAGTGGGCCATCTCTCCTATTTGTAAAGGTGAGATGGCCATACTCAGTAGTTAAAAATTGAAAAGTTTAGAACAGAACACGTAATACAAGTGAAATATATAAGGTTCACTCACCTCACACAGTAAGTATCGTTTAACTGTTAGTAATGATGTCGGACTTCTGCTTATTTCATTCAACATACAAAAAATAAATGGCCCGTTAGAAAACAGTAATGTTAAATCAATCGCGGATTTCTAAATATAAACAGCGCAGGTGTTCAACAATCGACTCTTAGTACCAAAAGCTTGCCGCCTACCAAGTTACGTTCAAATATGTTTATCGGCCTTGATATCAGAGCGATTGGCCGTCTCCCCCGCATGGCCGTCTCTCCCGGAATTACCCTATGATCTTTTTCTCAACGTCAATGTTTCCGGCTTGCTCAGTGCCATTGGATTCGTGCTACTTTATCCCCTTCTTGAATGCTATGATATCTATGTGGCGATTAGATATTCATCCGTCCATAGCATGTACTTCCTTAAAGAATTCATATCTCTTGTTGGTCAGGATGCTGGAGGTCCGATCGCATGAATAAAGGATACCCATCATATATTGTTCGCGTTCCAAATTAAGATGTAGTTGCTGGCTAATGCAGTAAGAGAGTCCTGTTCGTCAACCAATAATATCTTTGTAAATAACATCATTTAGTATTATTCCACTTGAGTGATCCACCGTTCATCTTCATTTTTACTTCAGAATGTTAGCATTATTTTGAAAATGTTAAATTACTAATTTTGCAACAAGATTAAAATTAATAATGTGTATGTTCTTCGCAACGTGTGGACAGCAACATGCGACATTTTGAAGGTGATAGTACATATTATGATTATAGCATAACCATACACAATTAGAAAACCAAACTATACTTGTATGGGAGAAACAAACGCGGCTGTCATGACCTTCGGGGACATTTTAAATTACCAATGATGAGGGGGAAAGAATATGTCCTTTTTGATAATGAGGGATAGTAAACAACACGCTTTGGGGAATGTAGAGCTACTGAAATACTGAGGCAACAGTACCTGCCAGTGTCTTTCATCGCATCTAATGGGGTAATCTGGCGTCATACGATTTCTTGATCTACACATAATTTTTTGAAGGGATGTGGAAATCAACATCAAAAGTGAGATAGCTCAGGATGGAAATGGCCAAAGAGGTAGGATTGATGGTATTCCAGCAGAGCTATACAGGCATCGGCAGTAAATAGGGTAAAGTGGTTAACATATACATAGGCTATATATTTTTATTAATCTCTTTATAGAGTTTCCTGGCAATGTTGGCATATTTCTTGTTTTTAGTGCTTTCGCAAGTTTTGTTTGTTTGTTACTTTGTTCACTAGGTTTGTCTTTTTTGTTGATAACTATAGGCCTATTGAGGACGGGCTGAATCGTGCAAAGAATCATGTATAAGTACAGTTGTAGGCTTTTTGTAGTATCTATAAATGTTCACCAGTCTAGGTACTAGGTGAAAAGATAAAGCTGTTTACATGTAAAAAAAATACGTTTGAAACAATTTTAAATCTAATCCTTCTCTAAGTCCCTACAAAACTAAATATTATTTTTCCTTAATCCAAAATATAGCTTTCTGAGACTGGTATGATTTTCTTAATTGTCTGTGACGTCGTCCAATGTAAAGTGAGTAAAATAATAGTAATAGTAGTAATAGTAATAATAATAAAACTACTACATCGATGAATACAGCGAATTGAGAGATAGAGAGTGTTATGGGAATAAGAGTCGCTATTAGCTTATTTGAGTTAATTTTACAAAGTATTGTCAATTTTATGGCATGGTGTGATCGTTATATTCTTATATTCATTTGTTTGGTTATTTTTATTACCTCTGACTTCTGCGTGTGCTTGCATCACCGAATGACCCTCCATCACTTCCAATTACTCACTGCCCAACCACACGTTTGCAGTAGAATGAAAGAGAGAATTTAGGAATAAGTTTGGGAGTTTTAGATAGTAGCTTTCTTTACCGCAAAAATATTGAGTTTGGTAATGAACACACCCTACAATTTAGGTCACCGGAAACGGAAAGAAATTAGAAATGAAATTTGCACGATCCAGATTGATAGTACACCGTGTAGCCTAGATAAAATATCAGTTACCGTACCGTACAGTTAAAATCAGGTAATAGGCATACATAGGCATTAGACATGTAAATAGGCCAAAAAAGCAAACTTATACATAATCCAAATTCTGATACAAGAACATATATGAAGTAATTTTAAAGATAAAGTAAGAATAAAAATATGCATTTTGCATTCTGGTCTATAATCACTAAGGCTCGGAAGTTAATGCTCTATCAGAAGACGATATAATTGTGCATACATATGTAATTTATCATTTAGGTAACACAAATACTTCACGTTCACTTGATAGCTAAATTATATTGCATATTACGAAAGTAGTATAAGTTATATAAATTACATCATAAAACATAAAAAAATCGATGCAAAACATTTTAGTAAACGAAAAACTAATGAAGTGAAACGTCGCTTTAATTATTATACAATCTGTTCCAAAAATATTAGGCTAAGCACTATCATTTATTGTACAGTCGGTTCTCAAAACATTCACTTAGCAAAATATGCCGCAAATTTGTGAATTAACAGAGATACGCTCATTATTTAAAATCTGTCAGAAATATGCCATTAAAAGTGTAAGAATATATTAAATTATGCACAAATATTATAATATCAATCAACTATGATCCATTATCGTAAAAATAATAAAATATGCAATAATATGCAAAAATGTTACTATCAATTATGTGTTCTTTTTTTCATGTCTTGTACACATTTAACATTAGCATGTAACAAAGTGCTTTATTAAAAATATTATTTTCATAAACTTCCCGGCCCTACTAATTATGAGCTTGTGACATAGTCTTACAACATTCTGAAACTATGAATGAGGGAAATGTTTTAACTACGTTTCACATTGGAGGTCTACGCACACGCAAAAGAGTAAGAAAAATATATCATTAGAAAGTTCTGGGAAGTGTAAGCTATAACAAAGTTATTATTAATGAAACCTGTCAACGTTATATAACGGTGGCAATACTATTACATTACAAATGAAACATATTATATACCTTGACCATAACAATAATATAGCCTACTATTCTTCTCTATCTTAAAAGTAGTAAAAAAGATACCTATTTGGTTTCCACATTCTATCTGCATTTCTAAAATGTAAATGTATGCAGGCGTTGTAGTTTATGTTGTAACTTTGTATTCCCATTGTGGGTGCTCATTAAAATAACAAATTCAAACTCCCCATCAACTACTGTTGGGGGGAGGGGGAGCAAAGAACTTGTGCCGGATGGAAATCAGAAGTCAAATCAGATCGAACTAAATCTATGGGACGATTATTGACAAGCCAGTAAAATATTCAATAATGTCGAGAGTTTTAGGGGCTTAAATTTCTACAGTCTATTGGGATTTAAAGTATGGATTCGAAAGGGTACTTCATTTTCTTAATGCCTTGCTCTTTAGCATACAAATCGCACTTGTAACATTCCATGGCTGTGCTCGAAGTTTGAATATATTGTAGGATCTCTGCTTTTAATATGAGATGTCTACATCGAGGTTCTCACTGCAAAGGAAGTACAAAGTTAGAGTGTAGGCGAGCCATTTGTGTATTAATGAACTTACTTAGACTATCTTGCATTCCTTTCAAGTCCTTTCAAGGCATAGTTATAGAAAATGCCATCTTAATAAGCTTTAATTGGAATTTTGTTGATAAGAATTTAAAACAAATTTAAATATCTCGAGGATACATAAGCATAATTTGCAATAATACAGACGGACTTGGACAATTCGAAGCTGAAAGGACCAGAAATAATCGAATTAATCACGATTTCAAATTAGGAAAATTTATTACTTTTTTACAGGGACGTGAAGAGACCATGCTAAAAGTTCGAATTATTCACGATTTCGAAATTAAAATGTTTAGAAAGGGAATATTAACCCAGTGGCTTTGTAATTTTCCTCAAACGGCATATTTTCTCGCCCACGTGTGTGAGTATATGTATACATATATATATATATATATACAAATGTGCGGGAAAATAGGCGCATATTTTTTCGCCCAAGTACCGGTATATGCATATTTAATGAGACAAAATTTAATATCATTAGTAGCCTATAATTATTTTTAAACTCTACATTAAAACTACAATTAGTTTTTGAAACAGTCCACTTAGCCTACAAGTTTTTGTTCAAAAATACTAGCATTCTCACTTAATTGCAGAATTTCAGAATTACCAAAGTATCGAAAAAGTACCGAGCGAGTTTTCTGAAGTATCGCTCGATGCCGATACCATGCAAGTATCCAGAGTATCGAGGTATCGAAAGTACCGAGGACCCATCCTTAATTTTAATATCAATTTATAGAAGTAAACGTATGCATGGATAAAAGAAATGTGTTCCCGATAATGACCTGTGAGTGATTAAATTTGCATTCGCATGTTATAACTTTATATTTTGTATTTTATGCCAAACTTACGTCTATAATATCCGTGGGACAATATTCAATTACAGTCTATATTTTTGCTACCAGTTCACCTGTATTTAGCTTTGCAATAATGAAGTGCTAATTCACTTACAAGAAGAAGTCGTCTCTTGGAATAGTGTTGTTACAAAAGAATCGATTCTGCCAACTATTATGTCGTCATCAGGCCCTTAAGAAGTTTGCCTGATATTTTATAAAATTGCTATTAACTTTATTATCGGATAAAATAACAAAATACCTTTCGTCTCAAGATCTTTAGTTTTCTTTCCTAGGGCTTTCGGTTATTCAACCATCTTCAGGGAACTTCTCTTGTAGATTTGCATTCAATAATAATAAGACTCCCTTTATCACTGGCGTCATTTTTTAAAACTAGTAAAATCTAAAATATACTTGTTATAATTAAAATTCACTTCCTGTTTCTTCTTCTTCGTCGTTTGAACTCTGAGTTAAGCCACTTATTGTTTTTAATGAAATAGCATTTTGGACGTAATATACGAGTACATTATGTGACATACATTTTACACTTTATTATTGAATGTTGTTGTTTTATAGGTTATTGTTGTTATTTACCGACGGTTTTTTGCTGATATTTGGCCTGGAATCGTCGCCATTGTGCTCGATTTTTTTCTCTCACAAATTATTTTACATGTCCGTAAATCTACAGACACAGTACTATCGCATTTATGCACACATAAATAAAATCAATCTGAGCTGGAATGGAATCCGCGATCTTGAGAGCAGAAATCGTTATTTATGCTAATGAATTTGTTCGAAATATTTTAATTTCCCCTTAAAATACGTTACGTTTCAACAAAAGCATTTAGCAATAATTTCGCAGTTTACGTTATTTGACATTTAACTATCTGCGAAAGAAAGGAAGGAAACCTACACTTATTGTAAAATATAGAGCGAAAGAGAGTACTTGATTAGGAGCAAAAATAAAATTTTAGCCTTAGTATACAGCATACTGTATAGCAGAAGCATAAGATTGAATGCGTGGCATTTGACACTTAGTTGGCCACCTGTCTCTCATTGCACGCTGGTTAGGTTCGACATGTTACTCTGGGGATTATGGGTCGCCGGAATTAGGTAATAGATGCCTCAAATGAGGATTGGAACGGCATGATTCCTGCAACATGTATATATGGTAATTATTCGATCTCTCACACATCTCGTGAAATCTGACTTAGCTATTTACATAATCCGTTTAACATGAAAAGCGGCCATGTACTCATAATGATATTCGATATTTTAACTCTTTCGAATGTTCTTTAATAAAATAGGTTATACTCCAATTGACGCAGAGATTCATAACACATAACGTCCTTCACTGGAAATAATTGGGGCAACTTGAAGGTAATTATAGAGAATATAATTAAAGAAAATTAAAAGAAAAACTCTTATCTGCGATACACGATTTGACTTATGACCGACACAACACTGGCTTCATAAGTAAATAATATTTTTCAACTTTCCTGTGCTACAGCTAGGAGAATTTAATGTCTAGTGCCTGGATTAACAGGTGCTTAGTCTATAGGTTAGATTTTCTCTGCCTATGGTTAAATCATACCTCGCTTAGTCGATGAACATGTACAAAGAATTAATCCGAAATTTAACCTTGGACGCTAGCCAAGACAAAAAAAGAATGTAAACATATAGTTATAGTTTGGTGCATTCTGAGCTATAAGAATTTTACAATCCCTTCTATTACCGGTGAGTTAATGAGATTTCAATTGAAATGTGTATAACAAGCGACGCTTATATTGGTTTAGCGTTTATTAGTTTAGTTTAATTTGTAGTTTAGTGTAGGGAACATAACGATCAGAATAGATTATCTGAAAATATAGAAACTCAACCTACAATATTTTTATGGTCTATTTAAAATACTGCGAGTTAATACTTAAGCTGTTTTACTTCCTTTATACACCTCTTTTTGTATGTAACGTTTCAAGTTACATACTGTAGCAACTTAACCGATAGTTAATGGACAAACTGATGAGTACGTAAATTTTTGTTGTCGGTGTAATAGGCTATATAAAATTCCTGCTAACTTTGGTGTTTTATTTTAACAATAATAAAGTTTCTGTTATGTAACTACTGTTTTCTATCCTATATACTGTAGTACGAAATTTTCACTGACCTCTTTTTCTTTACTAAGTTTATTTTTGTTATGTTCAAGGGAAGGTGCCATCTCCGCGATGTTAATTTGCCAATATTTAGGAAACCAACAATAAAACACTTTCTATAAATTTAAACTTTAATAAAAATTTAATATAATACGTTAATATTCAAGTAATATTGAATTGCATAATAACAATTCCAATGGAAATACACATTTATATACAACAATTAAAGGCTTACGCTTACAAAAGTTGGTGTGCATATAGCTGCAAAATATGTTATATGCAGTCAGTATTTTATTTTATATTGTTGTCATGCTTATCAAAACAAACTTTTAATTTTACAACACATAAGTTATCTTTCATTTTATTTTATTTATTTATTTGTTTTAAAACTATAAATCGCAAGATAATGACAATTATGAAAAAACGTAATGTTCCATGCAGTAGTTTCTGAGAATCACATACCTGGATTCGGATCGGAATATCTTATCCATTAATACAGAATATATCAAATGGCCCCGAATCCTCTGTCAATGTTGAGAGGACTGGGAAAGTTATTAATAAATAAGTTAATAAAATTCAGGCTTACTCCTGGTTTCTTTAAATCTAAATGCATTCTTGGAAAATGCAAAAACTCATACTGGAATATACTACATTTTTTATGGTTTAATGTATTCAACAACGAAATTAGAAAGACTTAAATATACCTCATAAGTCTCTATAAGAATTATATTTCGGGAAACAGAAACAGACAGCATGTGTATTCGAGAAATGAGCAGGGCAATTTTCATATTTCATTTGTTGATCAATGTACACAGCACACTCCATAGACCTACATCTGATCAAAGAACAAAAGAAATATGAGAACAATTTTGTGATAAGAACAGAGACTTTGAAGTTGACATAATAACAGATATGCCAGCAGAAATAAATGAGAAAAGTAATAACGAAAGAATATTCATACTCCCTTTGCATGAAAAATGAAAAACGCTGGAGTTGCATTACTTCTTGCCAGGCAAGAAGGGCGTTGTCTATAGCTCCCCTTCTTTTTAGTTTTTATTTTGCTTTTTCTACCGTATTTTCTATCCTTAAGTTGGTTTTATTCTCATATATTCGACTGAATATGCCGATGAAACCATCTTTGACATCATAATGTAATCTGATTTGTATTGATTTACTTTAGACTATTTATTCACATCTATAGCAACATAAATGGTCATCGGTATAAAGCCCTGAAGCAAATTTTTAAAATGTTAATTAGAACCATAAAAATGTTCTCTTTATCAAGGTATGGCCTTAAGTCTACCCCATTACTGGGCAAGCTATTAAACCTGTGAATTCAAAATGCAAGTTTTTGTATTGTAAAAATGGCTTAAGTTTGCATATATAATGATTAATGACATTTTCTTACAAAATTATTAACAATAGTATTGGTATCCTTGCGGTGAGAGACCCAAGTGTTGAAGTGAGAACTTTTAATAGTTTCATTTAACTTTTAATTTTATTTCCTCGTAGAAAATGTATAATTTATTCGTCTTTTATTATCTACCTCTTCTTCTCCTTTTCTCCCGTTTGCTGGTAAGCCTAAAACCATTTCATTTCACCTCATTATTGTGTCAGGCTAATGGTCTGGTCACATAGAAGAGAGAATTACAGAGACACGTAATTTCAAGGCATTTTTATACGTATAGAGGGATTAAGGAGTAAGTCATCCCCGTGCAGATTGGATGTGACAAGATGTGAACAACGTTCTTATGTCAGAATAGTTTTTCGTAGGGTAAAAATGTGAGAGAATGCCACAGGGACCTTTCGTACCGAATTTCGAAGGTTTGCGTTCTTTCATGCATCCACCTACTAGTACAGTAAAGTAGTAATAGTACAATACATTGGCACGATGCCGTCGTGTATGCATGTTTATGGGTGTCTGCTCCCTACTCTATCCTACGTCTAGTAGGCCTACCCATAATCTACATCACACATACACTCCATATTCTCTTTCATTTGTATATTTAAAAATTCCAAAATCATCCCATATCTTCAAAAAAGAAGAAACTTGACATGACTTAAGCCCCATCCTTCGTATTTACATGATATCTCGCTACAATATGGACGTTTTTAAAATTCAATGTACATTCGATTTTGTAAAAAGTTTTATTTTTTATATCACGTTACCTTCATGTTTCCCGTTATGGAAGGGATTTTCCAATTTGCTATAATAATTTTACTCATGTCTCTATAGACACTGATCAGTTAATTATTTGATTTACCTTACTATCAAACCTGCATTTAGTGTAGCAAACCATAAGCCAGTTTAAAATAGTGGAACAGTATCCTCCAACAGCAAGGGAGATACTGCATTTAACATCACCGCCATGGCAAGTGGTTATGGGAACTATTTCCACTTTCACATATGTCGCCCCTACATTAAACAGTAAGCTGTGTACGGGGTGCAGTTGTCCTCATTAGTCTTGCAAACGCTTCATGTGCAGCGTGCAGGGCTAATGATCATAGCGCCCGGAGCGCGGGTTACTGTTTAAGATAAGAGTGGCATGAAGCACCCAATTAGGTGATGCTGCAGATGAGTACGAATAGAACAACTACATGTAAACCCAGATCAAAATGTAAAATTTAAAATTAACTTTACTCACAATTCAGCTTGTTTTCAACTTATTGCTAGAGCCTGATTTTTTTTGTGAAACAAAATTAATTTCGGATTTAACTTCCTTCTATTTTGGTAGATATTTCGCAAAAGAAGTTATTTTATAGTCCGTTTTGACATTTAATAAGCTTACATATTTATTTATGTTAATACTCAAGCATACCGGTCAGAAATACAACCTAAATAATTATTTGGCAATGAAAATAAAGTTTAGTTTCAGTGTTGAAAGATAAAACATTATGTAATACAGTAGGCCTGGTGTAGGGTTTTTAAAGTTATTGGATCATTATATCCATGATATTTTCAATTTTAATTTTGAGCTGAGCTCTACTGTTTGTATCATTTTTTCCATGTGGGAACCTCTGATAAGGGAAGATCCTGTTAATAAATAAATAATTTGCAAGTAGAGGTGTCGGGCATATTCTACGAAATATGGAATCTGTTATAGCAGTCATTCCTATATAATATATCAGTAGGTCTAGTTAAAATTTCTTGGCACTAATAGACAGCATAAAAGGAGAACAGGGTACTAACAAAATGAAACAGAAATTGCAAACACTAAAAGGTACCATTTAAAAACAAGTTTTCTTATTCCTGTTTTTCACGGTCAAATTTTTTCGTTAAATTTATTGTACAACTAATTTCACCAAAATGTTGTCAAATGTACCTTTTGCCAACGGTCCAATGTGTCATCAAATGCCTAGTAGCAAAAGATTATCCCTCTGTAGTGTAAATTTCTCAACAACGTAATATTACCCCGCTTTGGAACACTTTGGTTTCCCCTGTTTCCCTTCAATTCATGTATCATCCTCCTTTGAGATAAGCGAAGAGATGACCAGCCATCATGTTCCATGACTTCCGCCAAGACACCGTTCTATAGTGGAGTCTCATCCCTGATCCGGCTTAGTTAGAATAACAAGTAAGAAGAACATGTTAAGATATTTTTCATAACTATAAATATTTCTTAACAAAATATGGCAATGCAACACTTACGTTGAACAAAATTCCCATCCTCGATAACACCAAATGCTTTATAGTAGAAAGGAGTAAAATAACCTTCGAGGCCTCTATTTTTATTAAAGCAATAATGCAGTGTTCAATATGAGCATTCAAAGCGTAAAAAGGCATCTGTGACTTAAAAAAAAATATTAAAAAAATTAATCTCACCTTTATAACATGGCATTTACATTAGAAGTTAATTAAATTCCATTCAACGATGATCACATGATTTTTATTTGAGTTACGTCTAATATGTAATGTCATATAAAAGTAATATCGACAGCATCCAGTAAAACCGAATAACTATAATATTTTATTCCTCAGCATCTTTTAGGAATTTAGATTGAAAGAAGAAATTAATGTGTTGTGCATGAACATCTCAAAGACCTACGTATTTATTAGTAATGCAACTTGCAAATCCTTCAAGATAATGTAACCTATGCCATTTGAACTTAGCATGGCGTAGTGAGAATACTATATAAGTAAATTATCAAAACTGTTTAAAAGTCCAGATTAAAAGAAGTCCAGTCATCAAAAGGAAGCAGGACATTTCCTTCACTTTCATTTCTTCTTTACGACACAGAGAGAGAGAAGGTCTGTAGGATGGAAGAGAAGTTGTAAAAAGCAAGTGCACGGTGGAAACTCAATAGACTGTTGACTTCTCATTGTCCCAGTGCACTTGTCTTGACAAAACATTCTCATTGTTGCCGCATTCAAATTAACCAGCACTGGCAATGTAATTAATCTTGGCCAAGTCGCACGGAACAAAAGGTACTTCTGTCTCTTCTTCAACCCTCCCTCTTACCTCACCACACCAGCTTGTTAAGGCCAAGTTATCTAGGTTCATGACCTGGAGCTTTCATGTTCACGTTATTTTATAATTTGAGGCATGTCTTTAACTCTGGATGAGTAACTTGGAGACCAAGAGTATACTACCATTTTTATATAGTGAAATCTCCGTACAACGGTTATCGATATTACGGTAATACTCTGCATAACATTAAAATATTATAGTTCCGAAATTTATCCCATTAACATAATTTAAATTATCTTCGATGTTACGAAACTCTTAATAAAGAAAACTCCATTACGACTACTTTTAGAATCCCTAAAATATACTTTCTCCTCCGCACAACAATAAAATAGGCCGCGAAAGTGTAAATTAGAAGAAGCAGACGTAAGAAAAAGGAGAAGAGGAAGAACAAAGTATGAGTCTACCGACCTTAACCACATTAGAAGCTACTGACTCTTGCGAAGCTCTATAGAAATTTCAATCACGTGTCCCGTGTGCAGGGCCGTAGCAAGGTTCTTCTGCGCCCTTGGCGAGTCTGTCAAATCTGCGCCCTCCAACAATGGGGGGGACTGAACAATCTTATCTTATCGGCTCAGGGGCTGAGCCCTTACGCGAGCTCCCCTACATCCAACAAGGACCAGGTACCACTCCACGTGCACCGTACCCAGGGTCCCTCGTACAAGAGCCCCATAGGCGCGGCACACCCTGACGTGCGCCACTAACCCAGGGTCCCTCTGAGAGCCCCAAAGGCACGGTACACCACCAGCAACTCTTGACCACAAGCAACGGGGCAGGACGGGGGAGGCCCGCAGCAGAGTCTGCAGCAGGAGCTGGCCCGAAAACCAGTAAAGGGGAACGGGATGATAATGAGGGGGGAAAGGAAGTTGAAGTGGAGAGTGTTGGTGGAATGAATGAAGGGGGAAACGGGAGGATCCCCGAGAAAAACCCCCAAAGGTCACGGCTTTGTCCACCACAAATGACACGCCCGCCAGCCCCGAGATTTGAACTCGGGACCGCTAGCATGCCAGGGACTGAACAATTTTTTTTTAAATTTCTGTAAAATTGTTTATTATTTTAATATAAAAACACTGTTATTATCAAAGAAAACCTAAACCTCAATTTGAAAATGAACTAAGTGTTGGACTTTCAAGGTACTGAAACCTTGTTTTCAGAAGATTGAACTACTTAAAAAATAATTATTTCATAAAATCTAGAATTTTTATTGCTGGATAAATTGCACCAGTCTAAAAAAGGTGGTATTTTTCATGGTTAATTTTGCGCCCTCTTTATACCCGCGCCCTTGGCGGGGGCCCATCTCGCCACCGCCTAGCTACGGCCCTACCCGTGTGTTCCAGAAGGACATTTAGTGTCTCTCGACAAAAAAAACTGTCATATCAGACTTTTTCAAAGAGAACCAAAAATAAAATATGTCTAATTTGTTCATGCTTTCCTTGACTGATACTGTGTACGCTAAAAATGAGCAAAATGTGAGTGTACGTAGTGCTTAGTACTTAGAGAGTCTATTCATTTAAGGGTAGATTAAGAAGGTATGTACTAAAATTACATTAGCTTTTCTTAAATAGTTAAAAAAAAAAACTTCGATTTGGAGAGTGTTCCCTATATACCATCAAAATTAGAATACTTTTTAAAATAACTCGATAACAATAACACTCTATACAACAATATTTTATTCTGATCCATGCAAAATCGTACTATCGAGATTTCACTGCATTCTAATTTTCTCTGATTTGTGATCAGACGAAATTTTCCACTCAATAAGACTCCACTCAACTAGCATGCACATTGTTAGCAGGCAGACAGAACTTCTTGGGATGTTTATAACAGTTTGGGCTGTTAGAAACCCAAGTTACTCATACTATAGACTACACAGGCGGCATGCAGACAGCCGATCTTGCAACCTGGCAATACAGTAAATTTATTTCATCGTCTGTGTGGTCGAGTTAATTTCATTCGTGGTTGTCTAAATGCATTATTTACCATGTGGACGATAGACGATGAAAAGTTCGATGGGTGTGTGAGGGTGGAAGATGAGGACGATCCCAACAATTCATGACTCTGAAGATGATTTGTTTAGCGATGATTTGGAAAATGATGTTAAATCAATAGATTCGCATTTTGGATATAAAGTTTTAGGCTGTATTTGATCAGGTAGGACCAGTCTAATAATGAATCAAAGTAAGAACAACGAGACATAAATATTTTTAGACGTAAGTTAAGTGATAATGTATAATTTATAATAGGCCTACGTCGAAGGATTTCCTATTACTCCTGGGAATAATTATTAAGAATAACGGTGAGGTACCATAATTATTTCTTGCAAAATAGGTTGACTGTTGCATGAAATTTTACGGTAATTGTAAGATGTTTTTTTGAGAAATTGTGATACTGACATGTTGGAAAATGAAACCTTATTAATTTAAGTCGGTAGACAGGTTTAAGAAAAGTTCTAATTATGTTACATGACGTTCGTCAGTAAGGACTTGACAGTTTTAAATTTTCATTTTTACTGTATTCGTACGACGAAGTCCAGATGAACTAATATAAAATATCAAGAGTTCCATACCTTAATTAAGGAGTAAGTTATGTAAAGGATGCAGGCTCACTTGTCTCAAAGTGACTTCATTTGAACTTTTTTAAAAATTGTAATGAATGTTTCTTAGATTGCCTTTCTGAAATACCGGTAAAAGAGAACGAACCTACATTAGAATTTCTTTCTGCTAACTTAATCATTTCTTTTAGCTTTCGCAGAATTCGCATACCATAATTAGGCCTATGTCTTGTTTCTTCTGTTACTTTCTCTCTGCGACATACATCTAGACAGTGCTCATAAAGAAATTCATTTTCTTATATTTGTAACAATAAAATTGCACAACATTTTTGTTAGCGTGAGCATTTTTGTCATTCACTAATGGTAGTAGTATTAATCTTTTGGAATATAACTTCACACATAGAAAAGAGTGTATAAATTCCTGAGAAATATTGTGAAAAATGGACAAAGAATCTAAAATTCTTCAAATAAAATCAACAGCACTCTTAAAGGATCCATAAAAAAAAGGTAAAATATAACAGCAGAAAAGTTAGCAATTATTGGCCAGTTTTTCATTGTTAGTATCATTACGGCATTCTAAAGTCTTTATGCCAGGCATTACCTTAAAATACATTTAGCTTAAGTGCAAAAATTGCCGTGGAAGTGGACCCCTGTGTTGTCACTCGTAATAGTATAACAAAACTAATAATTTAACCATTTCAGATGCAATACTTCTTCATATAGCCCGTTTTATAAGTAACTTTAATCAAGCTAAGAGAGTAGATAGGAAGATACCATTTACAAGTCTTCTGTTTCACTTATACTATCGCTAATATACCTATGGTCATTTTTTAAAATTATAGGCCCTATTAGTTTTAAAATACTTTGTATAACATTGTTTCTCTTCGTTTAAAATGAACTCTATTAGGCGTTGGAGATGAGTTCGTTTCATTTTAGATTGCAAGTATAAGCTGTATTTTAAATGCAATAATCGATGAGACTATTTTATTTCTGGATACTTAACAAACCTACCATCTAGTTTACAGGGTTGATTTGTTTACTGTATTTGTAAGATTCATATAAAGGAATTGCATAAAATATCAGTTTTACGAGAAATTCTGGGGAACTGTTAATTTTGTTCGATTTAATGAAAGTAGGGCCTAATGAAGTTATGCAGAGATAACCGATATATAATGAAACTGCCCGTTATTACCACTTAACGTGAAAATATTGGAGTTTTATCACAACTTATACTGTGGTTTTATCCTGTTTTACACGTCAAGTGACACTTGGAATCCCACATAAAGTTTCAATTCTACGTTGTACATTATTAAATATTTTATTTCGGAAGACATTCCACTGCAATGATCATTCTAGTCTATCTTGCAATTCAATTTTTTTTAACTCAAGGGAGGGGAGATTCCAGCCCAAAAGTCGCCAAAAACAGCTTACTCAGATTGTTTGACGATGGATTTGAACCCGCAAGCTCTCAAATAATGTGTAGAGTATAAAGAAAATAATGAAGCTTTTTATATTTCTTCGTTTTTATATTAATGTTTCATCAGGTGTGGTCATTATGTATTAGAATAATGGTACTTAAAGTAACTAAAATCTGTGGCGTTGCATCCCTGAAGGGACTGGGTCTACCAACTGACCGCTGCATCATACAGTTTAAGCAAATATCAGGCTTGGGGACAAATGGTCAGCTTGCAGATACCCACGGCCGTTAATGATAATTTAGTAGACCGTAATAATGGTACTACACCCAGATTAATATATTATATTTATTATTGTGTATTTTATTATTGTGTATTTTATTATTATTATTATTTAATTTTTATTAGTAAGTAGGTGTTGAAATAATTTAACAACCATATGTAAAGATAACAATTAATCACAATATGTTACATTTTAGACTTTATTTTATTTTATTTTATCCTATTCTATTTAGAAGGAAATTCATTGAGCTTCTTCCACTGAGAGGATTCCAACCGACGAAGCATATGTGACAATAACAAATTATGGGTTAGAAGTTGATAAACACTGGGAAACAAAATACGTACACTTGCCTAAGAACATTACCGAGAAACATAAACATAAACATCACAGTAGAATATTATGCCGGTTGTCGACCAAGAGCTAAGCTAAGTTAGTTTAGCTTAGCTCACATACAGTGCGGGTTTTCATATATAGTTGTGCCGGATTTCATATGTAGTTTAGCTTAGCTCTTGGTCGACAAGCGGCATTACACTTTAATGGTGCATGATTTTAATAGCCCTATAACATTTGATCCTATAATGGCAGCAATGAAGATGCTTGATGTAAAGTCTTTATGAAAGCCAAAACGTGTGCAGAAGTCTACGAGTCATAGAAGTCTAAGAAGTTATACCTCCTGCACCCACCATAAGGCCAAATAACTTCTGTCATAGTCAATGGTGTAGTCGAGGGTATACGCAAGTATACGCAGTATATCCTCTGCTTAAGCTTACTTATTAGCGTATGACTTATGCTTCTACGCGTATACTTTCTGCTGTGATGACTTTTATTAATTTAGGCTATTTGTCTATTTACCTATTTATCTATCATTATACATATTTATCTGTTTATTTATGTGTTTACATAATGGGTAACTCTGCCGTTAATTGGAGAGATCAATTCGACAGTATGTACAAAAAAAAATATCTGGGGCAACAAGAGAAAGAGGCTCTTATACAGCACGAACCAAATCTTGAAGAAGATTTTACTGTCGAACCAAAACAATCAAGTTTTACTATAGCCCTTGTGCACAAATGTTATAGCTAAAATTATTTCATCTTTGAAAATCATAAAACGGTAAGCCTATGTAATACACCTCTGTCATTGCAAATTATGGATATAAGTATCTTTTTATTGCCTCTCTTTGAAATCTGCAAAGACTTTGCTACTTTTATTGCATAAATTAAATAATTTTATCAAAAAGTGTCTAACATTAACAGACTCTGTGCGGGACAAAATTTAAAATAAGAGTTGCGCTAAACATTTTCTGAAAATTAAGAGTAGGCCTATATTCTGTCAAAATTTCGGAACTGAATCACAAGAAATAGCTATTTAATGTTTAATGTGAAACATTACCTTAATTGGTGTCTACGGTGTACGTAGTATTTTACATTGAGCTGAGCTTGTTAACATTATTCCCACATTTTAATTTATGAACGCATGAGCATGAATCTTCAGCAGTAACACCGAGAAATAAATGAGACGCACCATTAAGGCACAATATCGCATAGGCTTTACTTCATTATTCTGACAGCCCTTCCTCTTTATGGAGTGTGGCCAACCTCTTGTAGAGTGTCGAACCTTGGCACTTCCCAATTAAGGGAGCCTCATCAAGACCCCGGGAGTAAAGGGCCCCCAGACCTCTCCACGTACTGTTTGTTGTTGTCATTACTCCCAATGCTATAGTTACAAACGTCGTCCGGAGAACAGCTTCATCTCCCCGCAGGAGTTCACGTGATATGAATATTGAGTGGTTGTCTAGATTTCTTTACCCACAAGGCTGTTTTATCATTTCCTTCCTCTTCCTCAGGACTGAACAACTTATGGCCCGCGGATTTAAAAAAGCCAACAATGCTATTTTCTTTCGATAGTCTATCAAATCGAAATGATAAAATTATAAGCAAGTTAGGTAGTATTTTATAAATAAGATGCAATGGTTTTCTTCGATGCCTGCAGGAATGTTGAATTGAAAATTTATACAGAAAAAATAAGTATAGGCCTATCGTCATGAAACGTCAAAATAATGCGCTACAAAATATAATGCCGATAAAGCATTAGAAGAAGTGGAGAAATTTAAATATCTGGGATAATAATTACATATAAAAACAATATTAGCCTAAGTTAGAAATTAAGTGTAGACTAAAGTCGGGAAATGCTTGTTTTTATGCAATTCAGAAACTTTCATCTTCTCGTCTTCTCTCCAGGAAAATAAAATTTATAACTTTATAAGACAACAATCCTGCCTGTTATATTATATGGATGTGAGACATGGTTCCTAACTCTTCGGGAAGAATATAACCTGTGTTCTAAAAGAGGGTGCTTAGGAAAATATTCGGGCCTAAGGGAGATGAAAACGAGGACTGGAGAAAACTACAAATGACGAACTTCTTAACTTGTATTCTTCTCCGAATATAATAAGGCTAATTAAATCAAAGAGGATGAAATGGGCTGAACATGTTGCGTGCATTTGGGAGGAAAGACATATCTCAAAGAGACTACTTGGAAATGAAATCCTGCCGAGAAATCGCCAGGTAATTAATACTACTGGTATGTCAAGTTGGTGACGACACTGTTTGGTCCATTTCAACGCCACGTATACTGTAACCACCTAACTAGACCGCCAAAAAATGTTTCAAGTAATACAAAATATTGGCTATTCAATACGGCTATATTTTTAGACATTTAAAGTGTTTGTTTATTCTTAATTGATGTAAATTTTTTCTTATGTATAAACAGTATGTAAATTATATTGTCATATGTCAATAAATTATTGTTAAATCGTAAAACAGCATGAACCACAGCACGAAAAATGTATGAAATTGATTCCCTTTGAGCTTGATTGCAACATTAGGGGGCGCTATACTTTAAGAGCAATGTCGTTCTGCCCGTCCATATATAAAATATATAGACAGGAAGTCATAAACAACCCTCCCGCGTTATTTCAGTATTTTATCGTTCTCCTCTTTTCCATTTCCTTTAAAATCTTTTTTCCCGTATAGATTACGGAAGATGGAACTATGTGCTTTTACTCTCTGTTTTGCCTTCTGTACGCGTATCAATTCGTGATCTTGCAGGCTAAAAGTGTATATAAGAGACAGAAACAAAGGATAGCAACAGAAACAAAGAGTAGGTATGCAAAATATTATCGCCTTCAAGTGCCGAATTGCGCTTTTTCCCCAAGCGTAAATTAGAAACTCCAATTGCTAGTTGAATATGCAGTTATTTAAGGACGGGGTATACTGCTACTTAGGTCTGTGACCATCGCCGATCTGCTGATAACTTACGCTGAGTGTGAACCCAACTTTATTTCGCTATCGTCTTTCCTCTCACTACACAATCATTTCTATAATTATAGTATTCTTTTCCTCCATGACACTGGTCAAACGCGAGAGAGGGAAAGGCCGTCCAGAGGCGGGAGTTGAATTCAGAGAGACAAGCTTATCATCCCCCTCCCACCAGTCGCGACTCGTCATAGCGATGTCTGCGACCATTCACTATCGCTCCAAACGTCCAAATTGAATGGTGTCACACCAAAATCTCGTAGTGAATTGGGGAGACGCCATCCGTTTGGCATGGTGCGATATCTGGCATGGTGCGAAAATATCCATCAGTCCACGCCAACTCTCCACCTGGCGTCGCATAATGAATGGGCAAACCCTACGTGGAGCTACTCCAAGTCACCGCGCAAACCTGCTAATCAGTGCCTAAATCATCATCCAAACGTCATTCAGTCAATAGATACCATCGAGTGCACATGTTTTTCGAAGTGGTATGTCCGAATACCTCTGCATATATCGGGTATTGTTACATCCAGACGCTGAGATGAAATAGCAGTCGCATATTTCTTTAATGCCAATTGATGCGTCAGGTTCACATGAAAGTTATTTAATCGATTCAGCAACCACTGGTTTGCCCACATCCTTTCTTTTTATTCTTTTTTTTTTTCATTCAAAGGCAATAGGCAGCAGCAATAATAAGTTCTTTTTCATTTACGAGTATTATTTTCGTCCGTCTGTACTAAAGCATAGGGCCTAATGGTTGATTAAATAACGAAACGCAAAGCAAAGGAACTCTCTTGTTAATGACGAAGCCACTGACAAGTTGTGGCGCGGGCTCATACTTAGGTCGTGGGCCTTTCATGCAAGCGGTCCCAGGTTCAAATCCTGGGAAGGCGATCGTGTCATTCGTGGTGGGCGAAGCAGTGGCGTAGGGGGTTTTCCTCGGGATCCTTCCGTTTCCCCATTCATTCTACCAACACCTTCCACTTCATCTTTCACTTTCCCCCTCACCATCATCCCGTTCCCATTCCCGATTCCCGGTATGCCCCCACTGCAGCACTTGCTGTGGGCCTATCCCGTTCTACCCCGTGGCTTGTGGTCATGAAGTTGCTGGATGGTGTGCCCCCAACCTGGGGGTAGGCACAATGGGCCACTATGGCCGAAGGGTTTAGAGTCATCCCCAACCCGCCTCCCTCCCTTCAGAGGCAAATCCTATCCTAACTAGAAAATGAAGTTTTCTCGTACGAATGTTAGTTGTTTTGCTATAAGTTACTGTTCTGTGACTACAAGGGCATATAGTTTTGAAAAACGAAATTTCTGGACTCAGAGGAGATCAAATCAGACATTTATTTTCAAGTTCGGAAACAATACCAGCTCTAAAATCTTTATGCTATAATAACCATAAGCAATATTACCAGTACGTATTCTACAGCTACTTAGTTATCGTGGCGAAGGGTGATAATAATATTTGGGTAAGCTGAGTGATCAGAGTTTATAAAAGGTTGGATGTAGCCTATGTAGGCTATTATAAAACATTAATAGGCCTACTAGGAATTTTTAAGGCGTCACACCAGTCTTCCATTCCCTAGCACCACAGTTTACTCTATAGAAGGCCAGGATAGCCCTCTTATCCCTCAACTTATATGAATGCTAAGGACATGCGTGCGCATGCTAAGGACTCCGCAGATCAGCTCTTTAGCTGTGGGCAACGTAACTTCAGCTTAGGCGTTCGCCAAGTATGCTCGTATACTAACAGTAACGTCACCAGAAAACTTCGTAACTCCAAAAACTGAAAAGGAAAATAAATAATAGCGTACTAGTTACAGTTATGGGGAATTTTAATATTCACTTGGAGTTAGAGATTTTCTTAGTTGGTCAGTTGATGTGTATCCAATGCACATTGCATCAAAATCCTAAAATAAAATAAAAAAAAAAAAAATTAGTTACGAGGTTTCATCATGAGGAATGCCAGCTTTGTTATCATTGTTATTAGAAAGTTTCAAGCTTACCTCCGTTTTATCTCAATGATTTTTCTCCCTCAGTCTTCATTTTTTTTCCTGGGATAGCTGAGCTCATCTAGTCTACCTTGATGCTTCGCTCCTGCTAGTCATCAGGCAGCTTGCTTTTATATACGAGCTATTAACATATGGTTAAAGTGTCTGTCAAGTCCCAACAGGGTGATTTAATATGCTTCTCTGTTATCACACTATTTACAACTCGTTGAGCGATAATCACCCCACTAATTAATAGAGTTGTCTGTTTTTCATGAGAAGAAAAATGTTTTGTGTTCATTAGCTATCATTTGGCCTTAAATACCACTATCTTCAATCATTATCAGGTCCTTAAGAGAGGGATAAATCGTTTCTTACACCAGCTAAACCTAATTAAGTTGTAGTTAAACATAGTCCTATTACGAAAATAGATGTGAAGCAATCAAGTATATGCCTTTTAGTGTACCTCTAACGACAAGGGAAAATTTTATCAATAAAGAGATCCTATTTTTACTAGTACAGAAAGACTTAAGTGCTACACTTATTACATGAACCAAGATTAGCATAACTATTCAGTGATGTGTATATAACAGCGATAGGCTAATCAATACGACGTAGACCGGCAATTGGTTAGAAAGTACTTTACTCTTATCGTAATTCTCCCAGTAGTATCGCTCCCAACTGTAATGCAGTAAGAAATACATACGTATAAACTAAAAGTTTCGCCACTGAGGAAGAGTCAGTACTGAACCTGGCTTCACTCCACCGGTCCTAGTTCGATTTCCGATTGGGTTGGGGCTATTTCAATACTGAGAAATTCCCTTCCTGGGCTCAGGTCTGAGTATTGTGTCTACTGGTCTATATGTTCGTATTGTTCTATCAACGTTTCTGATTAGGCTATTTGTGGAGGTTCTGATAGATAGGTGACTCAAATATGTACTGTAGAGATATCTTAACAGAAAGAAGAAAGGAACTTACTTAAATTTTTCATTATAAGTTTACCATTTTTACTTTTTTAAATTGACGAATTACAGGACCTCCGACTAAACTTCTTTTCCCATAAAATGATTCCATCAACAATAATGCAATGAGGTGAGAGTTCTTAAAAAAATGTGTGGTCACTTATATTACTAATTAAATTTACTATTTTTGTTACTAGAAACTAGTGTTAGGAATTTCAGAGCAAGGTTTGGTATAAAAGGTACAAAATAAGAGTTCTTTGTTGTACAAAAAAGACTAAAGTGAAAATTTTAAATAAAATAGGTATTATATACAGTAATAAAACAAATTTAGGCCTTTATTAACATTGGTATAAAATTAACTCCTACATAAAAAAAGCATTATTATGAAAACGAATCTAATAAAAGAACATTATTTTAAAATATAAAATAAACCAAAACTTTTAAAACAGATAGCAATTAACTTTATTTGGTGAGGTTGCATTCGCGAACCAAATGTAAATATTTGAAGGTATACAAACATTTGTTTCATGTCAACCGACGCAAATGAGGTGTATTTTTATCTGGCGTAATCCAAACTTTTATTTGTCGCAACCATATCAGGGCTTTGACTAAGCTTTGCTCATTTTCTGTTTATCAGTACCGCTGGCCGTTCCTTAACTAAGGACTTACATTCACCAAGGTAATCTACATTTACCAGAGATTCCACCTCAGGGGACAACATTTTCCTGTAAATACATTGTATTTGTAAGGAAATGTAACAATGTTCTATATAATTTATTTGTAATTGCTGATTTCCTGTTTTTTATTTGCTCTGGGTAACTGTATAATTCATTTTTATCATAGGTATTGTAATGAAAGGTCCCTATTTCGTTGCTCGTAAATTTATCTTTAGAGAATGCGGACCTCGTGTTATATTTATTGAGACTATTTAGCGAATACCCACAGAATTCAGCATATAATGAATAATTATAACCAAGAAAAGAATACAACGTCCCTATATCAATCGTTTGCATCTTCGATAGTTTTGGTATAATTAACAATATCGAATTATTAATATCGCATTTATTATTAGGCCTATACGAGATTTAAAATGTTTCTTCACCACATAAATAATTAATATTACGTTAGATAACGAGCCTATAATGGCATTCATTAAGACCCGAGCAAGTTTAGGAAACGAGTATGTCTAAATTACCATTATAGGCAAGTTCGACTGTATGAAATTAAAGACCGCCGGCGTGGTCATGTGGTTAGCGTCGCTGACTACGGATCCGTCGGCCCGGGTTCGACCGGAAATTTCCTCGGATTTTTCTGAGGTAGGGAGGTCTGGTAGGGGTGTACTCAGCCTCGTGATTCAAATTGAGGAGCTACTTGATAGAGAAGTAGCGGCTCCGGTCATGGAAACCACCATTAACGGCCGTGGGCGTCGGCATGCTGCCCACATGCCCCCAATCCTGCCGTCTACCGCTATATAGGAGTATAAGCTTCTTATAGGAGTATAAGCATAAGCGTCGGTGTGCTGAATGATTATTTTAATCAAAAGAACTACAGGTATGAAGATGTTTCAGTGTTCACTCTTTACGAATTTACATAAAAAACAAATGCGTCAATAAAATGATCTGGTAAAAATAACAGAAATTTTGGCGATAGACATTTGCGATTGGTTGAAATTCCATATATTCTTATACTGGATTGGCCACTGATTCACGAGCTAAATAAGAAATAAAAACGTGGTATTAGACCAAAAAATAAACTGAAAAAAGGTTCTGATTCTGCAGAAAGGTCAAAAAGGGAGAAACCAAAGTAATTTACTGTTTGGTGGAATCCTTCACTTTATTTCTGTCCTCTTCAATAGAAAATAAACATATATAAATTAATCTGCAGCATCTAAAATTCGCAGCTTTAAATCTGATAGTATAAAAGCAAGTTGCTTACTTCTAAAACCAAAATATGATGTAAACATTCGAGGGAAATTTAATGAAAACACATTAACTAATGTTGTATCGCAGTGTAAAGTTCATTACATACAATCCATCTATTTTTACTTTCTCTAAGCTTCTAGCATGAATACAATGACACCATTAAAGCCCATTATTAGAGGATTTCATTTGCAAATTCTCTTTCAATAGAATTTGTAAAGAAAAGTGGGCATGTGTTCTCTTCTAAGTGATCAATTCGTTTACTGTTAGGCCTAAACTTGATATTAATCATCTAAAGCATTTGCATTTATGTCGTAAAATTCTACAGCATAAATAGGTAGTATAAAATTTGTTCAGTTATTCCAAATAATAATAATATCATTGAAGGTTTCCCGCATACCATTTCACATGAGTGCTTCAACGAACAGGCTAAATAATCTACAAGAAAGAATAGATACGAAAGCCGTGAATTAAAATGGAGTTCAACGAAACGAGTTAATATATTTTTCGTCTCCAATACTCATGTTTCTCAGAAAGTACAGAAGCTGGTGTAATTGAATTTAGCACCCTTCGCTGCTTCTTTTGTGCCTATAACTCGACACCATTTATCCAGTTCTTTGAGCCTCATCCTTAACCCATTTTCTTAGGTTCCAATTTTCTATTTCTCTGGAGCTACATACACATTGGAAGCACGGTGCTGTTTTGTACTCTTTGAAAAAGACAAACTTAAATTAATATAATAGTACTTCACGTTCCGTTATGTATTATGTCTTAGAAGGTCATGCATTCAATTCAATTTTAGGCTTTGGTTTTATTATGTGTTATTTATAAAACATTTTAATATCATTTAACTTGTTTATTCCTATTGTATTCTCTAACCATGCTAATTGTAATTTCGTCCAATCAGAGACTGAATAATCTTTTATCATTGTTTTAACAGCCAATAAGGTTTTTGGGTTTAGTTTCCCACTCTACTGGATTTCGGCACGCGATGTTCGGCGTTGGTATGCGGTCTCTGGCTTGCAGACCAACACTCCCATTGGCTCCCAACGACCTTGCATGTCATTGGTCTGTTCCATACGGTCCTGCAACCTCCACATAAAGCTAAATAATGCAAAACACTAACCACATTAGTTAAGTGCGCGAGCGGAGGCGGCAGCCGAAGCGAAGCGCCCTTGCACTTTAGAATAATGTACGATACACTGTTTGTCGGTTTCGAAAATGTGGCATATTATATCTTCCGGAGGGTTGTCTGACCATTATCACGTTGGCAGCTGATTCCAGCACCACGTGACCCATCGGCTTCTTCCCAGCATGCACCTGCGCTGTTTCTAGCAGCTGATTCTGTATTATTGTGATTCCAATCTGAGCGCCATTTTAGGTTAGTTTTTTGTGAACTTCTTACCGATTTTACCCATATTTAAAATATTCTTAGAAATAAAATGTGCCCTTATATGGATTCTAAAACTTCTGGAGAATAATATTACATGAAATTTTGCAGTTTTACGTGAGTAAAAAACAAAGTTAACGAATCCAGTAGAATGGGAAACTAACCCCAGGTTTTTTCTTCACTACTCTTAAAATATTTTCCACGTTCTACAATTCTGTTGGAATTGTCTATCATTAAAAACTCATAAAGACATAAGTTCTAGGCTAGCAAATGCCTATCTTCATTCTTCTTAAAAATGTCTTCTACGTTCCACAATTCTGTTGGAATTGTCTATCATTAATTACTCATAAAGAAATGAGTTTTAGGCTTGCAAATGCCTATTTATCCATCGACCAAGTTTGATGGTTTCAACTATCAATTTATAAAGAAGGCAACTCTTCAAGACAAGTTTAAGCTTTAAATGCTTGATATTTTGGTGACTGAAAATAGTCTCAATATTTCCAACGTACGTCTTGTGGTTCAGTGAATCTTCTCATCTGGTTTTTGACGTCGCAAGGATCTCCAAGCCAGAAGCTTTAACATTCAAGATTGGTAATTATAATATCTCAAGACAAAGGTATGTCTATATTATTATTCAACACGATCTGAGAATCACTCAGACATAAACTCATCATTTATAAGTTTTCGTGTGGTTACTAACTTTGAATTAGCCATCTCGAGGATACTATTTACCTTTAATAATTAAGGGAATTATTGTTTCAAGAACTGTGACGTCCATAACTTAATAGTGCTTCTAAATAGCATTCATCTCGACCAAGTGATCCGGTTCTGCATAATTTGATTATGAATTATGTATTATCAATTGTGGTAATAAAATGTTATGTGCCATCTCTATCAAATTTTTAAAAATGTATTGGGCAACTGTACTTAATCTGTCTTCCAGGTTAAGTCTTCGTTTGTAAGAAGTGTGTAATCACTAGGGACCGGATTTTTAGGTTTTTGAAAACAATGTTTTAGGTTTTCCATTAGGAGAAATAGTTTTTTTTAGGTATTTGTCCAAAATATCGTTTTCGGATAGAATAATTGGTTTAATGAATTTGAATGTGCTACATAGGATTCAATACATAATACTTTTAAAGTTTAACAAACAAAATTGAAATAAGATTGCCTCACATTTCCTGGTTACAGTAGCCTATATCACTAAATATCTTTCAAGATTCCCAACTGAAGTTCTTCCTGTTATCTCTTAGTTAATAGTTAATTCTGTATCTAGACATTACCCTTCTTAGGAATCGAATCCGATGCTTCTAATTTAGTGAGTAAAATACTTTATGGTTGGATGTAGATAATGTGAAACATTTTCATTTCTTCCGTTGTTACGAAAGCTAACCGCACAACAGATCAACTAGGGACGAAAACTTCCCCCTTTCTAAAAAATTAAATAATACTTACGTGTTTCTGCCAGAAACAATCGCCAATCCACTGCCGTAATAAATCGGTTTCATTTGTTTCGGCATAATTAACACGTCTTCTTAAAACTCACAGTGTGACCACTCAGTATGAATAGCAGGGAAGTACTGAAGGCAAACAAGCGCTTTAAAACACAGAAATATAAGACACGGCAACAATGGTTGTTCGTACGAATATTTTAAAAGGAATACGCCGGTACTCTTTTCCTCTCTTGATACTGTCCATCCTATACGACAATGGGTTGAACGTAACGCTGGTGGAATTAATTTCTATCCGACAAAAATTATTGTCTCTCCGCAAAATGTCGATTTCTCAACTGACAAAAGAAGTAGCCTAAATTAGATATTTTAGGTTTCATATCCCGTTTAGGTGTATTTAGGTTTTTATACCCCATTTAGGTATTTTTAGGTGCCACAGAATTAATGTGGGTGAATCCTATGGACGTGATTCGAAAAAGTGTATAAGCGCTTTTTGTTTTGGAAGTAAGGAAAAAAATAGGTAAAAACCTAAGAATCCGGTCCCTAGTAATCACCCTACGGATATTTGCTACAGTCTGCCAGAGCTCTGTTGCCCGTACATTTCATTTCAGATAAAATTAAGAATTCTGACGTGATTAGTTCATTATCTATTATGGATATCTATTATGCAATAGAACTTTGACTTATAGGGTTCGATAACCGAGTAATCCTTTGTAAAATTTAATGAATAAAAAACACACAAAAATGATTGTGCGCATACAGTCTAATTATTTTATTAGTTCTGGTGTTTTTATAGTAATAATAAAACATTATTATTATTATTATTATTATTATTATTATTATTATTATTATTGTCGTTTTTCTGACATTCTTAACGTTGTTTTCATTATTACTATAATTATTACTGTTTTTAATATTATGCTACTATTATTATCATCACCTTTTACCCCTTCAATTGATTAAAGACAACAAACTGCTTTCTACGTTGACGTTAACCATAAAAGTTTGTCTATATGGATGTTATTTAAGTGTTATTTATTACTGTTATATTGGCATACTTTCCATACTTCCATAGCTTAATATGAAAGAAATTTCTTTACTAATTTCCGTTAACCTTTTCACTGCTACTGTCGTATAAATTCGTCATCTAAAAATCATGTACAAAAGCAGACATGTAAGATTGATAGACTGTTATTTTATGTAAGATGTGAGGATTCTTTTCCCCTCTTGTTAAGATTGTCGTTCATGGATACCCCCTCTTCAACTGAAATTGTCCTGATTGATTCTAAACTTAGAACTCACTGATGAATTCAGTTGACGATTGCTTATATAAATATAAAAATTTACTTCTACTAATACATACTGTTCGTACTTCGGTTCTCTTTGTCACGGGTGTGGTAGCATAATATAGTATTAAGAGATGTTTATATTATCGAAATGGAGGACGGAAATATGGGAGGGGACAGATTTTTTAATTATAATACTGGCATTGTTATGAAATTGAAGGAAAATTTCAAATTTCCTTTTTGAACAACTGATCATTTTTCTGACGAAGAATGTTCTGAATTTATGTAAGGTACTTTCACTTTCGAATTTTTGTGATAAGGAATATCAAATTAGCGGGGAAAACCAAATATAAGGTGCATCGTCGCAGGAGACATATCCCGTCCTGACCCACCCTCAGTGAAACATTTTCTTTTATACCACGATTTAGCGAATTCTTCGAGAATAAACAGGCTGACAAACCGTTGGGTACAAGGCAAACCTGTGAGTACAAGGCACTTACTCTCGCATTTTTAATATTTGGCACAAGGGGCACTCTCGAATTTTTAATATTTGGTACAAGGGGTACTCTCGCAGTTTTAATATTTGGTACAAGGGGCACACTCGCATTTTTAATATCTGGTATGGTCGGGAGTGTCGGCGACAATATACAAGGATAGTTTGTAACCATGCTTCGCTGAGAAACCAAATGTGAATATCGAGTGGGCGGAGCTTAAAGTGCACCTTGTATTTGTCTTTTTCGCCAAATTAGCTACTGCTCTTCTATGTAAATAAAATTGCAATAATGTTTTAATATCTCTTGCTAAGAAACAAGTTTCAAACGTCATACTATGCAACAATTTCTTTCAGTTAAAACAACTCTATATGCTGAAAATTAACGTTCAACAACTCAGAATAATTTTTAATAAAAGTAAAAAATAGGAACCCTTGTAAGTTTCCCAGTAGGCTATTTAGCTCGAGTTCGTCTTTCCCATCAGCACAGTTGCAAGTGTGGGCAAGCTAAAGGGTTCAAAATCAATTCAGAACCTGTGTTTTGCGGAAATCGACGCAAACGATACCATCTGGGAGATAAGTAAAACCTTTAATTTCTTGATGTAAAAAAGTAAACATTGACTGTACCTTAAAAGAAGATAGCCGTGAGTCAAAACACCGGCAATTCAACATGATTCTTGCGCAGCCGATATAAAACCAATACAAATGGGGGAATGAGGACATTATAGAATCAATCTGTTCAAACATGTCGGTTCCGGGATCCGAGTAAACATCGCTTAAATGTCCACAATATTTTTAAGTATTGCTGTATTTCAGCGTCCATGTGCATGTAATGGTAATGGTAATGAATTATAATCCAGCGAATTACTTAGTAAAGCAGAAAACATTTTTTTAATATAATTATTTTAAGTTTAGTCTGTTTCAGTGGTAAAGAGAATGCCCTCCATTGTAATCCGAGGTTCACGGGAAAAATACTCCGCCGAGATCACTGGGTTTTTCAGGATAGGGGAAAAAAAACTCAGGAAGTAACATAGGCCTAATCCTCCGGGAAATACCATAAACGTTTAAGAGATCCAACCTAAATTAAAACGCTTGGACCAAATTCCACGGCTCTTTCACGCTCAACTAATACTTTCGTTTTCTCTAGGTGTTTGTCTTACCACTTGTCACTCTCTCCTTTAGGCCTATAGAAAAATAAGCGTAACTAAATTATTCCTATGTAAATGAAACTTCCACCAGGATGCTCTATGCTCGATGCATAGAATGAAGAGGAATCGATTTGATAAAAGTAGAATATGTTTAGTATATAATATGCTTTGAAATTTTAATAAAATCTACACAAAACATCCATTTGGATTTAGATGTCACATATTAGATGTCATATTCGCCCATATACTTGATGTAGGTATGAATATGGATACATCAATGCATTTGAAATCACATTCCGATTGTGTGGGATGACTGATGTACTACGAGTGATTGCTTTTATTGTCAGTTTCAACACTTCTGTTTCGCACCCTGTCAATTCCTGCGATCTCTGATACGGTTTAGAAATTATGGAGTACTCATAATGATAAACCCGAAATGTTTCTCTACACTAAAGCATATCTAATGTAACTGATAACGCGATTTGTACAGTTTTCACTTTGAATAACAGTTGTAAGGTCTCTTTAAAAAAAAAAAAAATGACGAAGATTTCTCGATGGAAAAGAAATTGGTTCGCTTTGTTGTGTTCTTAGGAATAAATGTTATAGTAAAATTTTTAGTAATATTAACTTCCCATGGG